>VXAU01001866.1:757021-901534 GCA_013399695.1 Formicarius rufipectus
CGGGGCTCGGCGGGGGCCGCAGGCCGCGCTCCGTCCGCCGCTCGCCCCTCACTCCATCCCGGCCCGCGCCGCGGCGCCCCGGCCGAGTCACCGCGCGGGGACTGCCGGGAGATGTAGTGCGGCGGGGCCGGGGCGGGGCCGCGGGCTCACCGGCGCACGGATCGGGCACAAACAGGGCATTAACAGGGCATAAACCAGCCATACACCGGGCACGAACCGGGCATAAGCAGGGCATAAACCAGCCGTAAAATGGGCACACACCGGGCATAAAACCGGGCACGAACTGGGCACGCACCGGGCATAAACCAGGCACGCACCGGGCATAAACCAGGGACATATCGGCCATCAACGGCGCATACACCGGGGAAATACTGGCCATAAATGGGGCACACACCGGCATAAACCAGGCATGAACCGCGCATACACCTCGCACAAACCGGGCACGAAGCGGGCACACACCGCGCATAAACCGAGCACAAACTGAGCACACATGGGGCACGAATCGGGCTCACACCGGGAACAAACCGGGCATAAAACCGGGCACGAATTGGGCTCATACCGGGCACAAACCGGCCATAAACCGGGTATACACCGGGCATATGCCGGGCACACACCGGGCACGAACCGGCCACAAAGAGGGCACACACCGGGCACGGCAAGTCCCTCCGGACGCGGAGAACAGCGTGTGTGCAGCCGCCGAGCACACACTGCCCGCGACGTGGCTGGGGGGTCTCCCCGGGACGGGGCTGGGGCCCGCAGACCCCGCCGGGGAGGGCAGTGGCATCGCCGGACCGAGCACAGGCTCCGTGACCGGAGCCGGCACGGGAGCGGCCCCGCTGCCCTCGGGGAGGGTCAGGGGGGGATTAGGAGGGAATGGCCCCACCGCCCTCAGGGAGGTTCAGCTGAGAACGGCCCCGCTCCCCTCACGGAGATTTAGGAGGGAATGGCCCCGCTCCCTTCACGGAGGGTCAGCCGGGAATGGCCCCGCTTTCCTCGGGGAGACTTAGGAGGGAACGACCCCACTGCTCTCAGGGAAATTCAGCCGAGAACGGCCCCGTTGTCCTCACGGAGGGTCAGTCCGGACCGGCGCCGCTCCCCTCAGGGAGATTTAGGACGGAATGGCCCCGTTTCCCTGACGGAGGGTCAGGAGGGAATGGGCCCGCTCCCCTCACAGGGATTTAGGAGGGAACGGTCAGCCCGGACCGGCCCCGCTCCCCTCAGGGAGGGTCAGCCCGGACCGGCCCCGCTCCCCCCGGGGCTCCGGAACTGTCTGGGCTGACCCGGGGCAGCCCCTCCAGGGCCGGGCAGGACTCGCCCCTGGCCCGTCGGTGGGACCGAGAGTGAGCCGAGCCTGGGTCACCCCCTGACACTGCGGGACGGCCCGAGCTGAGGAGTAGGGACGCCAAGGGACACTTAGAAAACATCACAAGCCCAAGCGAAGTCATAAAGGGACTGAAGAAGTCTCAAAATATGCAGGAGAGATGAAATGCTGAAAACGCAGAGCTCATGATGACTCCAAAACTGCAGACAGCCAGCTTTGGAAACCCGTTGTGTTGGAGTTGGCAAACAAGAACAAACAGGTACCCAACAGTTTTATTAAACATGTTTATGGGACGTTTTGGGGAAGGTCTGGAGCATTTCTAACATAATTCAGAAATTTCTGACCCTTTAGAGTCAGGGATGATCTGCAGTGAGGAATGAGGGAGTTGGAACTCTGGTTTGAGAAGGCCTCTAAACTAAAAGCCCTGTGGAAGCCAAGTGCTTGGCTGAAGAATCTGGCCAGCTAGAAAGATGGGAGAGAGAGAATATATCCCATTTGAGATACTTTAATATCCCATTTGCTCCCCAGAGAGGCTGGGTAGGAGAAATCACACCACCCTCATTCAAGTAGTAATTATAAAACATGTTAAACATTTATGCACAAAGTCCTGGAGGATTTGTTCACAGTTACAGTAAGTCAAAGAGATGTTTGGGTTGATGAGGAGGAGTGTTTCCAGCACTAATCTGAGTACTTGGGATAAGGTGCTTCCACCCACAGCCTCTGCCCCTGGAGCCACGTGCCAGGTGAGACCTCAGGGCTCGGTCCTGCCTGGGGCAGTGGGTTGGGTGTACCTGTGCCTAGTCCTGCATTTTTGGTTGGTCAGTGTTGGTGCTCCCTGCCTCATACAGAAATACCCATAACCTTGTCAAGTAGCTTTGTAACTGAAATTACTGTTCAGATCATGGGTGTTCTAACCCTAGACAAATCACTGCACTAAAGGTTATAAACGTAACAGTCAAATAAAGGTAAGTTTATAGAAATACCATTAAAATTGGTTACAAAAGCAAAAAAAACCCACTGTAGTCAGTAATGAGGAAAAAAATAAGGAAGTTAGTAAATACAATGCTGATGCAGTGTAAAATTGCAGTGTGGAAAACCCCAGCGTTTTGGGAGTGGCTAACAGCTTCTTGAATTTCATCACCCTTTTTGGAACAAGGATTGACATTAAATTTTAGAGGCAGAGCTACAGACTTACAATTTTAGTTTAGCTCTCTTCTGTTTACTATGCATTTTAAAGATTTGGTAGATTTAATATGAACAGATCCAGTGACTGTTTAATGAGGATGGTGTAGTATGCAGGAGTAGTAGACTGGTTTATGTTTGGTAGTTTTAGACTGGACATGCTAAGGAATAAAGTGCTGGCTGATTCAAATGAGCAATTTAAATCCTCTCACAGAGTAAATGAACAGTTAAGAAGTATGACTTCACCCCAGCATGGGGGAAACAGGGTATAAAAATTGGATTTTGAGAACTGCACTGGATAGCTGAGAAAGTGGATGAACTGGTAAGAGCTGGTAACTAAAAATGAGATGGAAAATGGCTGCAAAATTAGTGTTTGTATCTTCATTTAAATATGTCTCAGTGAAATATCTCTTTTATAGATTTGTAATGTATTTTCCTACCCCTTGGAAAGAATTATAATGGCAACCCCATGCTGGTATCTGTTCATCAACAGTTTCTCATCCTGAATCTTGTGCAGGTGTGTGTCTGAACTTCTGAGCAGGAAATATTACAAACACATAGGTTATGTGATAAGCATGAGATAATCAATCTGAAAAACAGTATGATTGCATATTTCAAGAAGAGATAACATATCTCAGGCTCATAGTCAATAAAGAGTAGTTTACTTAATAAAAATAAATGGGAATGTCAATGGAAATTGTAAGGTTCTCTCCTTGCTGCAGAAGACACACTAGTGGGTCTGGCAATATGAACACTGCATATTCAGTCTGTGGAAACTCTGGTTTAAAAGACTGCCTAATAAAACAGGTGTGAACATGTAAATCTGGTGATACTAACTCAGAGAAAACCAGAAAGGTGAAGAGAGGATGAGTGTCCAGAATTTCTTCTAGTTAAAGGATAAAACAGGCTCTCAATATGGAATTTGTACAGCGTACAGAACACAGCTTGTACTCTCTAAATGTCAATAATAAAATAGATTTCATTCAAAATTTCAACTAAGTAGACACAGAATATTTAATATTTATTCAAATTGTGAAAATTGTATTTTCTATGTAAAAGACAATTGAAAACAAAAATGTTAAACATGATGCAGATGTTCCTGTTGAAGTGCAGGAAATTTTTCTCTCTCTCTGCCTAATTTGTGTTCCAAGCTGTAGAGTGGATTTTTTTGTCTCCACTTTACCTGGTCTATTTATGTAAACAAGCAGCTCATTAGGCTCCCCAAGTCACATTTTCTGCAATTGTGCTGGTGGTCCTCCTGTCTGCAGGTGGCCCAGTGGTCGGTGGTAATTGTGTCCCAGTGACAGGGCAGCAGGGACAGCAAAGCCCCGAGGACAGCAAAGGGTTCCAGCAGTGCCTGCTGGCCTGGCCTGGGCTGGAGTGGCTCAGAATAGATGAGCTGATTAACTGTGAATCAGGCTCCCAGAAGAGATGAAGCATTAATAGCAAACAAAAGGGAAGCAGAAGGGAAACTTCAGGCAGAAGAAAATAATCCAGGAATTAAAACCTTGGTGAAAGCCTTAGGATGCTTCCAGATTGACCTGAAAGTCTTTGCTCAACTCCATAGAAATAGAGATCTGATACTGTGCACTCTGGGATGGATGAGGCACACGGGGCTGAGCCTGTGTTTTAATATGTCATATACCCACAGCAGCAAACCCACATGAGAACACAGTTACTGTTTCCTCTCCTGCATGACAACCCTTCTGAAGCATCCTATCACCTGAATGTGCTGGGGAAATTCTCCCTGCTCCAGTGCAGCCAATGGAAATGGCAAGGGGGAATATGCTGACTTTAGAGATCAATAGTAAAGCTTCATCTAAAAGGTTATGCCTTGAAAGAGAATACTCTGCTACCTGACTAATATTGATTATAATGTTTATGTGCATTTTTCCTAATTTCTCAGTGGGTGAATATTAGGAAAATCTCTATCAATGTTTATAAACTGATGGAAAGCTTATTAAAGATATTATTCAGATGTGAAGCAGAAGTTATTTCGCCAACCTCTAGTTTGTAATTCTTGTTGTTACCAAACAATAAGCCTCATGAGTTATGGATCAGGCCATTGCAAACAGCCTCCAGAAGTGTTCACATATGTTGCTTTAGAAAAAAGCCTGTTCTTAATGCTCCCAAACTGGGATTCATCAGGCATTGTTAGAGTAGCTGGTTACCCTCAGAGACATTTGTTTATGCCCTGAAACAAGGGAGATGTTATAATCAGCCTATGTACCTACTTGTATGGATGGAAATGGGCTACATTGACTTGTTTTCCATTGCAAGTTCAGAAACAGTAATCTTCATTCCACAGTGTAAAACTGATCTTTGGAAAATACAGAAGAAAGTAGAAAAACTGACAAAAAAATAAGATTAAAAAAATTAAAAATTCAGTTATAAGGACATAATCAAGGAGTTAAATCAAAAGCATTCTGTCTCTGAAACTGGAGACTGGCAGATGTTTAAGAACAAGTGTAAGAACATGGAAGCACATAGAATTCTGTCCCAGCCTCCAGTAAGTTAGTGTATTTTCTCAGCATGCTACTTCTGAGTAGTAGCTTTTGGGGGACTGAGCACTGGTCTCCACTTGGATATCAAGCCAAGCCAAGCCATTGACCACAATTCCATGTGGTCTGTCACCAAACACCTCCCTATTTTCCATGTGTCTCAGCACAGTTTCCAAAAGTATGTATTCCATGATCTTGCCCAGCACAGCAATGAGACTGATCATTCTGTCTTCCCATCAGTAGGAACTTCACTGGGTTGCTGTAACTTCTGAAATATGATGGATGGTGGCTTAGCAACATTCTCCACTGTTTCCCTTAGGACCTGTGGATGCATCTCATCAGTTCCCATGGACTTATGCATCTCCAGGTTTCTCAGATGGTCTCAGACCTGATCTTCTCACTCAGTGGGTGGTTCTTCATCCTCCCAATCCCTTTTCTTCTGCCAGGGCACATGCTGGTGAAGATCAAGACAGAAAAACCATTGCTTGGCCCAGATTTCTCCATATCCTGGATAACCAGGTCCCCTGACTCCTTCCTGAGAGGACCCACATTTTCCCCACTCTTCCTTTTATTGATGTACCCATAGAAACTCTTCTTGTTGCCCTTGATGTCTCTGGCCAGGTTTCATTCTTTCAAGGCTTTAGCTTTCCTAACCCAATTCCCTGCTTTTCAGGCAACTTCTCTGTATTCCTCTCAGGCTACCTGTCCTTGCTTCCACCCTCTGTAAGCTTCCTTTAAAAAGCTAAGTAAGCAGTAAAATACTTTCCCTTTCAAGTGTTTGAAGTACCATACACTGAATGACCTTTTCATTTTCCATTCACAAAGAAATAAGAAATAGCTATTCTCATTTCTGATACCTGTGATTATACCAATAGCTATAACTCAGGCCCATGAAATCCTTTAATATAATGAGCCATACTGGAGAGTCATTCCCCTACAGAAAAGAGCCCAGGATGATTGACCTGAAATGACCTCTTCATTTTTTAGTGAAAGGAGATCTAAATATGGCAAACATTTCCCTGTGCTACTGTCTCTCAAGAGATATCTTCCCCATCAGAGTATCTTAGGATTAACAAGAACTGGCTATTCAGTTTTATGGGGAACTAGCAAAACATCCATGAGAATTATCTGTTCTTTGTCTTCAGCTGTGCAGTGGTTTTTCTGTCAGAAATCTCATTTCTCTTTACTTATTTCCATTGTTTGCATAAGAGAGAAGTAGCTGATTCAGCATCAAAGATTCAGTGCTTTAAATAGTGTTTTGATAAAAGAGTGGTCCCCTTTGTTGGTTGTTGCACATTTGGTGTGTGTAGACACCATTTTTACATTGTCTCCTGCCACCATCTTCCCCATAATCACTTTTATTCTCACCTGCTGTGTCTGTTTGCTTGTATCATGTAATCTTTTCTCATTTCAGAAATTATTCCTGCTATAAATGTCTTTAAAATTTACCTTTGTCTCAGAGCACTCTCCAGTGTCCTAAAGACCTGTTTTAAGACTCTGTTTTAGCAGAAATGCATCCCTATTTCTAGCAATGCACATTTGTCTTACATAGTTTGCGTGTCTCCAAGTATCCATGTCCATCATATTCAACTAAGACTGCTGGAAAATAACAGGTTTTTGTGAACAAGATATTATTATCAATACACAAAAACATAAATATGAACTTAAATATGAATATTGGTAACAACTAATGAGTACTGCTTATGTCCTTGGAAACACTCCATGACTACCTGTAAAGGAACTGTTTTGGTACCATGTTTTTTTCTGTACATCATATGTTGTATTCAGGTGTCAAAACCTTCCATGTGCCGTATTCTTCACAGGTCAACTCTGACGTGCTGAAGATGATTCAAATCTAAATTGAAAGTCAGAAGTGCTCTGTAGAGCTTTTTGTATGAATTGCAAAACTGAGGGACTAAAACACTCAAAGCACATCTAGCTGAACACACCTCTGTGTGTTACCAAAGGTACCAGGAGGTGGACTAAAGAAAAAACAGAGAAGTAGGTGAGAAAAGCTGTAGTGAAGCACTCAAGTGCTTCTGAAAAGTATGAAATGCCCATCTTTCCAAGGGACAGCTAAGGTTCTGCAGCACTGGTCCCAACTTTTTTTTTAATGCAATTCTAACTATATTAAACTGGCTTTGCAGTGTTTATCCTCCTTTTCCTGCATTCTACCAGCATTAACAGAACTCCTATATTTTTACTATCCTGTAACGTCTCACACATATTTAATTCTCCAAATTTTCACCCAAGCAGCTTTCAATTAACACTAGGTAGGTAATAACAGTAGGTTACCTACTCAGTGGTTTGCATGTCCCTCCTTGCCTCCAGCAAAAATTCTCTGGGTAAGGCTCCTCCGAGTGCCACAGCCCTCCCAGTACAAACACACTGCCTGGCTGGTTCTTGCTCTGAAGCTGTTGAAGACACTATTTCATCTGCCAATAATAAAGAAGCAACTGACCTAAGTTCCTCTTCTCTGTTCACCTTGCTGTGATGGCAGAGTGCTGACTGCACCGTTATTGCTCTATAAAGAAAACTCAGATTGGAGAGGCAAAATCTATGATGGTGTGATTCCAGCCAGACAAAAAAAAAAAAAAANATGAAAATAGTTATTCATATCTGCAATAGCCTTTGTCACAGAAAAGATAACCCTCCTGAGCTGAAAGGAATAAGATCACTGATGTAAATCAGACTGCTACATTCAAGTCCTTCTAAGTTACTAATGAGCCTGGAAGAACAAGAATACTTAGGAGAAATCCAGAACAGCAAGACATAAGTTGTTTGAGCAGAGGGAAGTACTTACTTCAGATGATACTAAACTCTTGTACAGCAGTGCCTGGCTTAAGCTGGTGAACTCAGAGAGCATGAAAGAAAGGGAAGGAAAAAGAAAGAGATAATAAAAGAAGTAAGAAAGGAAGGCGTGGATGAATGAACAAAAGAACAAGGAATGTATAAAATAGAGTGTTTCTAACTTGGTAATGTTTACTATTTGAAACATGATTTTATATTTTGTTGCACTCATTCTAGAAATAAAAATAATAAAATATCGATATGAACTGTTGGTGTAAGATGTGCTGTTTTCTTTGGGTTTTCCATATCTCACAGAGTTGATGGGATCCTAATTTCAGATTTGTCCATCTTGAATTTTCAGTAGCAATTATGACAGCTCTTTTATATAAAATTAAAGCATGTTTTGGACCAGGCTTCAAATATAATCACTACAATCACCACAAATCAAAAGACCACTAGCAGTGTCAGCTTCACTGCCCTTCTAAGGGGGAATCTGCTTATCCTTTCTGCCACAGGATGGGGGAACATGATAACTATTGATGGCCCACTACTTATTAAGCTGTCATCAGACAACATGTTGTCATAAGCTATTATTTCTAAATTGTTATTAAGAAAATATCAAATAGCACTTCTGTGATGTAAACTGGTTGTTTTAACAATGGGAAAGTATGTGTTGATCTCAAAATTGAACCACATATTGTTAAAATCAAGATTTAATTCATAGTGCTCTATGGAAAACTGATCAAATATGCAAATTACTAAAGTCTTGGACAGCAGAACAGGGATTCAATAGTAGGGGCCTGAGTCTTATGTAATTTATACCCATTTTATGTGAGTGTAATTCCATGTGATTGCCGAAGCATGACATTCCAACCTACCTTTCTGGCAAGAGCTAGTGCTAGGCAGCCAGTAGCTGTTCTGAACTTACATATAGAAAATTGAGTTGATGGCCCACAAATTTCTTCGACTGATTTTCCTGCATTGATGTTCAGAAGACATCAGCAATGTTATCCTGATTGATAAAAGGGTAAGTAAGTTCCAGATCTGTCTTTTTGTGTTTGTACTCCCCTTTTGTCTGAGAAGTTCCAATATGATGTGCCTCCTGTTCAGTATCTGGTGGGGGAAGAACTCTGCCCATTTTATTGAGAATTTAGGGACTAATTTGGAGATTGTCTGTTTATTGTCATTGATTAGTGTCTGTTGTTCACTCAGCTTTTTAAAACAGGTAGCAATATTCTTGACAGACTGCAGGTTCACAATACAGGAGAGCTTTCCTTTGGAACCATAGGTCTTGTTTAAGAAAAATAGGCCTGATACTTTATTTTTAGATATTGCTTTAATTAGTTCTTTGATGCTAATGATTCCATTCCATATTGGGGCATAAAAAAAACCCAAACACAAACTAAAGTGCACTTCTTTAAGCATTGTCACTCATTGTATACTTCACAAAAAGCCAATTTTATTTATGTAATTACTGCAGCTCTACAAGATCAAGGTATAATGAGGTGATACCACAAACTAGGAAATACCAACCTATTCTGAATTCAGTGAAGAAACTTTTAATAGCAAACTGCAGCAGGCAGTATTGCTAGCCAGCAAATACATTTCCTTTCTCTAAAATGGAGGAACGTCCTGCTGGAAATGCTCTTTTGAATCTGGTCCTGACACTTTTGTGGTATAATTTAAAATTATAAGGTGGGGATACCAGAATGCTCCTGTCCTGCTGCCCCTAAATGGAGCCGTCATTAAATGGTTTGATTTGTTCTAGTCCTACAGCTAATGAAGACTGGGTGGCATTTCACCAGGGTTAATGCTCTTGGTCCTCGTTATTATTTCCCCTCTAAGTACTTGCCTTTTTCTAGGCTTTCCAGTTAGTTCTGCTAGGATGTTAAAAAATGTTTTGATACATATGTTAGTTGTTTTAGTCATAGAGCTATAAAGAACTAAGTCAAGAAAAGCCTCTCAAGTAATACACAGGAGTTAGTTTATAAAGTAAGTAAAGTTGAACCACTAAGTAATAGTGACCACAATATAATTAACTTCAACATCCTCAGGGGAGAGATTGTACAAAAAATGAGGAAGCTAGTTAAAAAGACCCTAAAGTCAGAAGTGAGGAAATTAAAATCCTTAGACTCAGCATGGAGGCTACTTGAGCAACCATAAGAGTGTAACAGAAGGCAGCATAATCCCAAACAAAAAGGGAAGCTGACAAGCAAAAATGAGCTATAGGGCTACGGGAAGGTTCAAGAAGTTTGTATAGTCAAAAATGTATTTTTCTGAAGGTAGAATTTTAACTTGGGAAGTCAATGGGGATAAAATACAGTGGCTAAGATACACAGTGGAGATTAGCAGGATGACAGAGGATTTGAGGAGCAGATAGCCTGACATGAAAACAAGATTTTCTCAAGTATTAAGAAGCAGCAAGCCTGCAAGAGATTTTATAAGTCCAGTGGGCTATTTGGTGGAAGAGTAAGAAAGCTAATGAGAATACAGAGGCACTGAAATGAAGGTAAATGACTTGTTTGCATTAGCATTTCCACACAGAATTTAGGAGAAAATAGATACACCGAATTTCCTCCTGTTATGTAATATAGAGGAGGTTTTGTCAAACATAGGAATTAAAAGATATGCTGGAACAAATTCATAAATTAAATAAAAATAGGGTCCTAGGACTGGGAAGGAAATAAATCAATTCTAAGGGGATTTCAGAAGAAATTTCTGAACTACCAACAAGAATAGACAATCTTATCAAAATCAGTGCCTATACTAAAGTAGAGAGTGTTTATCCTCTAAAAGGTGTGCAGAGTGGTTCTGGAAATGTCAACACAGAGATCCGTAGACATAAGCAATAAAACCCAGCTAAAATGCAATTGCCCATCACTTAGGTTAGGACGATGGGATCAGAATCCAGACACCTGTCCTGAAACAACCTGCCTCTCCAGCCCCCCAGTATAATGATTTCCCACATATCTACAAAGCTATTTGAATGTTTCAAAATGTGCTTGTTTCCAACTGAAAGTGGCCTCAGAGTAAGCAAGTAGAGGAATAAAACATAAATTTAAGGCGTGTGTACACTAGAGGTGTGGGGCCGGTCTGGCCTGAGCTGAGGTGTGCAGTGGGAAAGAACCAGAGCAGTCCGGGCTTGCTGACCTGCCTGTGTGGTATTCGTAGAAATAAGCAGCCCTCGTGGCCTGGGACCTTATCCCAAAATGTGGGTTTTCATCCCTCTCTAAAGGGCCTTTTTGTCTCCATAGGACTGGGAGCTTAGGCAACTTGGTGTAGTTATAGGGTACTAACTACTACTACCCAATACACATATGAGGAGAAATGAGCCATGTCCCAGCAACCTGAGGCCAAGGGGGGTTTCCCCTGGAGAACATCCTGGGGATTCTGACAGTACTCTCCATTTCTGGGGACAGACTACTGATCAGTGTGGCATTTTATGTTCTGCTGGGTTGCTGTGGTAGACACTGCCTTTCACAGTTAAGAAGATTTTGCAGTGTAGACATTAGATAATGTTCTTCTAGAGTGAAATGTTTGCAGAATCAGTAAAGTAAGTGGCAAAGTTCTGTGGTTTGTAAAGTGAACCCTGAAGAGACTGATGTTTTTGCTTGGATGTGGTAGTCTATAAAATAAAGAAAAACTGTTGGAAAGAAACCTAAGAATGGAATAAGGAAATTTTAGTAACTTCTGAATCATGTTAGAAGGTGGAAAATAGAAAAAAAAAAAAAACAGTAGTAAATCCAGTAGTTTATTGAAATGAAGTGTAGTGAGTTCTGAAAAACATTTGGGGAAAGGGAAGGTGCAGTATTTCTTAGGAAAGCACTTGCTGCTCGAGTTTGCACAATTAATGTTCTGTAACTGAGAGGTCCTGGCATTTGAATGAATTCTAGTCCTTTGTCAAGACTATAATCTGTTATGCTCAAAATTACATTCTGATACAGCTGAATGTTTCTATTTCTAAAGAATCTTCACTATTTCTCTTCCTTTGCTACCTTTTGTCAGGGTTGATGCAACTGTGCTGCTCTCTGGGGTCCCTGCTTGGCCATCAGACTGGTGCTGCACACGGGCGCAAAACCACGACAGTGCATCCATCTGTGGGAGGGGATTATAAATCTCGAGCTGAGACACATCCTGAGACCCAAACCATAGGTGAATGAATACCTTAGTCAGTCTCCTCTATGTAGAGCACAGACTTCTGTGTCAAAGCTGGGAACTACTATTCTGATTTCATCGACCTTTACATTTCATCATTCAAAATTGTTGACCGAATTCTAGATTTTGACATCTTGTCCTTCTTGATTTCCCTGACCCTGTCTTTTCATGGTTCTTCAGTTGCATCTCTAATAATTTCTTCATTTATCCTTCATCCTGACATCACATCTCCAACTCTCTGAAGGTATTTAGCCAAGTTATATTTTTGCTGCCTTCTCTCCCTTCCAATCCAATCTTATTTTGGTGTAATCTCTTAGTCAAACACAGATTCACTGTCATCCCTGTGTTGCCAACCGTCAGACTCATTTATTTATTCCAAACCCATCTTCTCATATTTGAACTGAAATCTCACTTTGTCTTCTTGAAATGTCTTCGTACATACCTCCCCATCATCTGCTGTTCAGAATGGGACTAAAGAGAATTCCTTCCATCTTTCCTCCTCTGCAGGCTTTCCCTATTCATTCCTTATTGACTGTGTACATACTACATGTCACATGTCATTCATGTTCCTCACCCTGTGTGGTCAATGCTTCTGGTTTGAAAATACATTTTACTCAAAGAATGTCCAAAATGCTTTATATCAAAACCAAAACCAAGACAGCAACAAAGGATAGCTAAAATACAGAGCAAGCAGAAGGTAACACATTGAGAAGCCTGACTATTGCAGCATTGTGGCTGCAGCAAAGGTACAGCATGGGCAGAGAAAGAGAGCCCTTGTGGTGCAGTGCCCTGGGCGACAGTGACTGTGCCCCCCAGGAGCCCTACCCAGAGAGGGCACTTGCCAGGGCCCCTTCAATCCTGAGCTCCTCTGCGAGGGCTCCCGACACGGGGTCCAATTAGTGCCACTTGTACTGGGGAAGATTTTTTAGAGACCGCCTGAAAGCAACTGGAATAATATTCCCAGATTAACTTTATTACACAGGCCACTGTAGAGCTCCAGAGCCCTCGATCATGTTCATTCCTGGCGGATTTTCACTGCAGTCAGTAGGAGTTTTTGACTAATGAAGGATCAGGCCCATCCTTTTCGTAATTTTTTATCATTACCTTGTTCCTATTCTGCCAGCCACTTTTCAGTCTGTATTTTTATTTTCTTTTCTAGAAATCAGTAACAGTAATATTTACTACTTCTATTAAGTGCTTATAGTCATATCAGTAAAAAAACAGGTAATATTTAATTTCTTGAATTACCCACCTACTACTGAACTAACAAAGCCCATATAAATCATTCCAAATGAGCGCCTTGAGAGATGTCAAGTCCCAAGTTAAGCATTATAAATGCTGGAAAGATGCAGAATGGAAACTAAATATAACATCCACCAGCTAGACTTTTTATTAAANTCACAGATATCAAATCTTACTAGCATGAAAAAAAAAACAGAGGGAAAAGACTTGCTTAGTAGTCATCCAACCCCTGAATTTGGGCTGGGAAACCTTGTTGTCCCGTGATCGTTTTCTTTTGGTATGACCCAAATATGAACTATGCACAAAGAAAGAGAAAGAAAGAAGAAATCTGAGCTGAAATTAGCCTCCTACTCAGAGGGCACTGGGTTATCTTGTCTGTTTCTCATCCAAAGATAATAAAAAATAAACTTAAGAATATGTGTAATTCCCTGATGTACTCGAGCTAGAGCATATTAACTGTTAAACTATCACTGTATCATTCGCAGTGACCACTGTTTAAAATGCAGTAGAAAGCATTAGCATTGTAAAACGTTAATTGGTTATGTGTTGCGATTCCAGGAGCAAGGCAGACATCCTTTGTGCTGATCAACATTTTAAGCTGAATCCTATTGCTTAAGTAAATGATTAAGACAAAGTACAATAAGATTTGTAAATAAGCAAAATGATTGATAAAATACAGGGAGGGAAAACATAACAATAAAAAACAATATCATCTATTTAGGAACTGATAACTGTTCAGGGAATGAGTGACTTGGTTCAGAGTAACTGAACCCAAGGGCCGCAGCCTGTGTATTCTGCCTGCACTTAGCACTGGCTCAGGTCAGACCAAAGCCTATCATGCAAAACTATTTTAAGAGAAATTGCTCCTTGCCATGTAAATTCCTGCTCACCAGTGATTACTCACAAATACTCCACTGGGGAAACTGAAATCATTAAGTAAACCGTTTAAAAGCTGAAGTGGAACGTGTTGATTGCTCTAGCTCAGCTCACCAGTCTGCTCAGACACAGGACTCCATGCCAGCCTAACAACATCTTTGGAAACAACTGGAGTACCCATTTCAGCCCTTGTAATGAGGTAGTGAGGCCAGGAGCGGACAGACAAAGAGTACATGAACAGCTTCTCTTGCTGATCCAGGCGTTGTCCCTACCCCGTGGGGATAGCAGAGGACTATAATCACTATCTTGTACTAGTGCAAAACATATCATTTAACATATATTGTTTAACACAATGCCCACTTTGTTGATCTGCTGTGAAACTAATACTTCTAGTAAGTTTTAAAACCAAGTCCTTGCTGTCTCTGACTTTCTGGGTTTCAATTCTCTTTCCCACCCTATTCCTACTGTCTGACCTGCTAGAATAAAACAGTGTTTCGGGGTCCGTGGTGCGGTGCTTCCCAGAGCTCCTGCGTACCTGTGGCGTGGCATGCTGGCCCCTCCACACGGTGGGGTGTGGCACGGGGGGTCCCGCCTGGTGTCCCAGGTGCCCCGGGGTCCCCTCGGGGCCGGGGGTGCGGGCTGCGGCAGGACCCGAGCGGGCCGGGCTGCATTTAATGAGCGCGTCTTCACTGACAGATTCATTATTTGTGTTCGGTCGCTTCAAGTCAAAACTGATTAGTTACACTTACTGCGGCAAAGATTTAATGATTTTATTGTTTATCTTCAATTTATTTTGATTAACATCTCCGTTCTTTTCATTGCAAGTGCAATTAGGTGTAATATAACAGAGACTACTTTAATTTTGCTGAAATTAAGATGAATAAGTGACGGATTATGGCACTTTGTTTAACAAATAAATCATAGTTAAGAGGACTGAATTAGTAATAAATGAAAAAACAGACAATCTAATTAAAATGCATGGAGCTGATTGTTCAAGTTTCCAGAAATGTAATGAATTTTCATTTTAGAAATCAACTAGATTTAGGTGCAGTACTTATTTATTGACAGTAAGCTGACAGAAAGGTACACTATTTTGTAAATCATCTTAATTTCTTTTATTGTGTCGGTAGAAGGAAGTACAAGCGATGAAATGAAGATGCACATTTAAAATTTTAGGAGCTAAGATTATTTTGTCAGGAAACATTGCAATTAAGGTTTGACTAAAAAAGAGACTGAAGGAGTGCAATGAAGAGAAAACTCATTAGTTCAATTCTCACATGTTCAGACTTCAGCATTTTCTGCAATAGATGAATATTCTCCAGGTCCCAGCCACAATCTTCTTTTAAGTTCACAAGATTCAATTCACACAGCAAAAACCTCAAGACACGTAAGATGGAAGAAAGAACCAACATGAAGAAAACTGAACTCAACAAACAGCGAGCAAATCAAGATTGCTCTATACAGGCATCCCCAAATCATGGGGCAAGGGGCAGGGCAGCAATCCTAGAGCCAGCTTACTGTGGGGGTCGGGTGAGCTTAACTTCTGATTGAGGAAAACCAAGAGGAAAACGAACCCTTCAGAATCAGAAACTTTATCCCTCTGATGTTTAAAAGACCTTGTATTTGACAGGACAGCTTTGAAGATAAAGACCGAGCACTCTCCAGCTACAGGCTGTTGAGCACCCCACACTGCTGTCTGAACGCACTTCAGTTTTGCTCAGTTCCCTCACGGCAGAAAGGAGAGAAGGAGACATTTCTGAGCATATTGTGCTATATTTTTGATGCTACTGTACCTTGCCCAGGCTCTCCTTATAGAGCCTGGAAGAGCCAGGCTCCATTCTGCATGTCCCTCACCCTTCCCTCCCACCCTCCTGTCACACTGGCCAGTTGCTCTTGGATGGCCAACATGTAAATGTGGCAGTACAAAAGTGCTCTGCCATCCCTGGCTGCAGGGACAGGGGAGCTCTGAGCCAAGAGCCTGGCACTGGAGAGGGGCGAGGATGAGGAGGGACTGGTCCCTTTTCCTTAAGGTGCAATATTGGTTTTATTTTTTTGTCTGTACGAGGATTTTATTCCAGGGATTAAGGTTAGACATGACTAAAACAGTAATGTATATACTGTTAAGACTTCATTTTGACTTTTCTCCCTTTTGTAGTTGGGATTGGGGGGGCAAGGAGAGAAGGGAGGAGGAAACAGAGTATGCAATTCCTAAGATCACAAAACCCACAAGAGTACTTTGTTCTTCCTAAACTTTCAAGCACTATTCTTATAGTCCCGTTTCTCTCTTTGACTGCTTTAAAATTTTTTTCAGATATTTGGAATAAAGCCAGTATTGAAAGAAGTACTTACTAGGATTCAGTAGCAATTTTTTGTTGAAAATACAAGAATTTTAGTGGCAATGTAGATTGTTCCAGTTAGGGATCTGCCTCATAGGTCTAAAACAGACCTAAAATTGTATTTTAACCAATGTCACACACAAAAAAAAATAATAAAAAACAATTCCTGCCTATGGATGTAGTGAGGAAAAAAATCACTGAAGCCAGGTATTAGTGTAAAATAAATGGAAGGAGGAGATGGAGTGAGCATCTTGTAAGGCCTCCTTTCTTTGTCCCTGATTATATTGATCAGATAGACTCATTATGTTAAAACAGGTAGCTCTTCCTAAGTGTATAAAATCAAACAAATAAATAGATCTGGGTGCTTTTAACAAGGCAGTATGCCAACTTATTTACAAGCATTTCTCTGCAAGTCACAGTGGCTCTTCTAATATTAGTTTTCAGTATTTAATAAATAAATAAACAGACAGTAGGTAAAGACAGAGCGAGAGGGAGATGGAGAGAAACGATGCTAATGACCAAGTGAACCTGTGAAAAGCAGCCCTGCTCTGAGTGGAGCTCCCGTCATCAGCTGAGTGTCATGTAGGAGAGCCGCGGAGCCGGGGGAGGCTGTGGAGGGCTGCTGAGCTGGAGACTGGCAGCATCATTGGTTTGAACGGGCCGTGATTGATTTGTCACCAGAGGCCCATTTGACTGGGCGAAAAGCCCTTCTGATCTCAATCTCTCCCTGCCTCCTTCCCCGTGCCGTCCCTGTCCCTGCTCCGCGTGTGGAGCTGGCACAGCAGCTGGGCAAGGGGCTCAAGTTGGGGCTGACACACAGCAAAAGGGTTGAAGGTCACGGCTGCTGAAACTCTGTAAGGACTGACAGGGGAGATCCAGCTCATCCTGCTGCTCACTTTCTATCTTGCCTTTAGAACTCCAGAGGCTTGCAAAGCCCCCAGTGCACGTCCACACAAATCCACCAGCACACCATTCCCCGAGCAGAGACACAACCAAAGCCTCTCTCTCCTCTCCTTCCCTCTCCCTCTGTCTCTCTCGCACACACTCACGCACACACTCACGCACACACACACGCGCTCTCTCCCCACCCCTTCCACCTTCCTGTTATCTGTGGCTGGCAGAAACCTCTAGATCTACAAATATTAATTACAAAGGACAACGAAAGGTAAGAAGGCGTCAATTATCCAAAGGTGTCGTGATGTTATTTCAAGTCAATTGCAAATGTGCGAGGGGGAAGATTTCGCCCCAGTGATTCCTGTCTGCTTGGCTGATGGGCACCGGAGCCGAATCCCTCCCAGAACTGCTGCAGCTATGCCTTAAAACCACACACTTTCCAGCAGGAGCCATCAGCATGGGCCTTTCTGAATTCTCTTTTTATTTCATTCATTAAGGGCATTAGGCAAGTTGGAATTTGTATGAAAAGGATCCTATGGGAATACTGTCTCCAGGGTAGGTATTTTCATGACTTTCCACATCCTGGGGCTCTCTCTGTATCTCTTCTCTTTCTATCTCTCTTCTGTTAGATGGAGCTTTAAAGGAGGTTGCCCTCATCTTCCACCTAATCTGGGGAAAGGAAATATTTTGAACTGCATAAATTGAGTGACAAAATATTTTATTTATTTTATCAGGTGGCAGTTACTAAGAAATAGTGTGACCTTTCCTGCTTAATTTTGTTAATGGGCTTTGTTATTATCGTTATTATTCCTATTCCTTTTTTCAGGTTTTTCTCACACAAGAGTTTTTAATGGCAATTGCCTTCACTATCCAAAAAGAAAGAGATAGCAGACTGGACAACAACAAAATAATATTAATCAAACAAAGGCAGAGTTTAAATTAGAAGGGCTGTTGTGTTCTCATAAAAGCAGGACAATCTCAATACTCCAGCTCATTTCACTTGGCAAAAGAACGTGGCATCAGTTTTTTAACTTTAAAATAGTTTAATGAACACGAATGGAGAAATAATTTTTCTGTGTATTTAGCAGTCTATAAAGAAGAGAGAATGCTTTAACTTTGATCGCCACAATTAGTTCCCTGGGTATCTAGAGGGGAACAGGGCAGCCCTGGGAGCCTCAGTTCTTTAGATACAAAAGCATTTAGATCGCTTTAGAGCAGTTAATCCTGAGACTGGCTAGGGTCCCTTTTGTTTTCTAACTCCATTGTGGGTTTTGTTCAGTTTTTTCTATTCGCATGATTGACTGCCCAATGGATGCTAATTATCCAAATGTCGCTTCTGTCCTTTGAGTGACTTTCTATGTATTATGGGCAACTGTCATGCATTCTGTCATTCTATATCATATTACATGTATTATCATATGAAAATGGTACTCTGCATAAAGGAAGGTGTCTGAACCAGCAGATGCTGCAGATATTTAGAGGACTTGCCTAATTTGAATGGATTTTCTATAGAAAAATTGGTCAGAAAGCATATAGGGGAGAGTCAGAAATTGAAAGTTTATCAGGTAATTATTTTTGTCCTTTTGCTGTTTACATGATAATGTACAAAGCATTAACTGTCTCTGCTCCTGAAATCTGCAGCCACCTTCCTCCTCCCAAACCAGGCAACCCGTCTGTATTTATTAGAGTATGACAGCTTAAGCTAATTAAACTGATATCTGTCTAAAATAATAAGCCCAGAAAGTTAGAATAAACATTATGATTATAAGCAGAAAAGGCAGCTATACAAATGTAGCATCAGTGTTATATTTTAATGATAAACTGGAGTTCCTGTACGAAAACCACTGGATATGGAATTATGAATGATAATAAAGTTCTACAAAGACATTTTTCACCATAAATATTTTTTGCTTAGATCTTTATCTTTTTCCATGATATTAATAAGGCTGGGGACTAAGGTAGCTGTGAACTTGAATATTTTTTTTATTTTATACGTATGTGATCATATATTAAAAAGGATATTAAGACAAAGGTTTTTACTGCAATTTTCCCAGTAAGAAAAATGTAACACACCTCAGTGTAATGTGCATGCCATCACTTAACAGGAATGCAAGATTTATAACGATAGGGATTTTTAGATTTGCACTCTGGGGTCCATTGAACCCATAGGCACATCCAGAGTTTCCTATCCTAAAATGTTAGGACAGCGTCTTATATTTGCCATTGATATGAAATACTGTGGATATCTAACACTAAAATTCATGATCTTGAGCTTTATCAAAGGTATGTGCAGTAGGTTTCCATTAATGGTAAAGCTAAATCATGGGAAGTATGTGCTTTAGGAAATAACACAAAGATGCCATAGAAAGACTTGCTCTGCTGTATCAAGGTGCTTTGAAATTTTACATGATCAAATATACATGATCAAGCTGTGCTTGTTAGGGTATGAGGGGCTCAAAACGGTCAATGGGTATTGATCAGGCTGTTAAGTATTTGTTCACGATTCTTTATATCCCAAAAGGTTCAGGGAAATGAACAGTGAAAAATTGCATCAGAGTCCACCTTTGTTTGAGATTGATGTATCAAAACACAGCATTCATTTGCCAAATCTATTGGAAAAATTTGAAGTAAATGATGACATAGGGACTCCAAGTACAGAGATTAATATTTCCCTTTTTTAAATTATCTTTGTAAAATTGTAAGTGCTAATTAAAAATGTAAAGACAGAGTCTTTGTAGAACATGAATAGTGAATTATTGATAAGAGGAGATTTGCACAGCAAAAACAGAGATACAATCGTAGCTTATCAGTTGACCTTTACATTTTTCCTTATGTTTTGCTCATGCCAAAAATTTTTTAACTGAACTTGCAACAACAGTGATACAGGAGAATCCATGGGGTGGAAATGTAAATTTCTCTTCCTGTTACAAAATAGCAAATTTTACTGAAGTCAGTTACTATCTTTCAGTGATTGAATAGACAGTACTCTTCATGAAGAGGTCAAATTAAATGTGGTGGATTTTTAAATTATAATATAATTTGACAAGTATATCAAATTATTTTAATAATAATTTTTCTCCTTTCTTAAGATTTCTATGGTGTCTATTTCTACAAGTCCATAATATGTATTATTTATTATTTTAAAATCATCTGTAAAGTTGGTTTCATAATTCAAAATATTACACATGTTGAAAGAAAGTGCTAATGTATAATTCTTGCAAAATCATACAAGGCATACTTTATTTGATTTCATTATGCTGTACAGTACATAAATTCACAAGGTCTTTCCTGAACACAGAAATCTCTGAAGAGAAACTTACTGCACACTAAAGAAAACTACTGAACACAAAGAATTATTTCTGCAGATATTTGCCTCTAAGAAATGATAACATATGTCTGTATCTGAATCTGCAAATAGAGAGATGGATACACACACATATGTTCATCCACACACACAGAGCCTCATACTGTGATATATCTTATACATATTTATATAAACAAATTTACATACTGCATCTTTTGTAGATCTTCAAACCAGCACTACGTATCTCATCTTCACACAGCAATTCCCTTAAAATGACTTAATATTTTTCCAAATGAGAATTGCATTGAAAATAATCAGCCATGGTTATATACAAAAAGTTTGCAAAGTATAAAATGGGCAAAATGTCCCGGATTGGTGGGAAATGCCCTCTCACCTCACCGTGTCTGACCTGCCACTTAATGAATGTGCTCCTGAGTGCGAGCGGGCAGTGTCAGCGAGGGCACCCAGGCAGCGCGCCCTGGGAACTCCACAACACCCCCAGCTCTGCCATAACCCGTGTGCCGTAACCGCATCTGCGACGTTTCCTCGCTGGCCTCCCCACCTCGGCCGGCTCTGCCGCTGCTCACAGGCAGCCCTGGGGTGCCCTGCTCCTCGCCCCCTCCGGCCAGTCCCAGTCCCAGTCCCAGCCCCATCCCCATCCCCAGTCCCAGTCCCAGTCGCAGCCCCAGCCCCAGTCCCAGTCGCAGCCCCGTCCCCAGTCCCAGCCCCGTCCCCATCCCCAGCCCGACACCCCCGCGCTGCTCCCATACCTGCTCCCGGGGCCGGGAAGTGGCTCCGCAGAGCCAGCCGGTGGCCATTCAGGTAGTCCAGAGAAGGGCTCGGAGTGACAAAATATTGACTGCATTTGGTATTCACTTATGGAGGATGACGTTAGTGCCACAAAAATCCCTGTGATGTACAGGGAATAGTTAATTAATTAAAGGACCTGCTAATTGCTACTTGAGGTACTGTGCAGAGCTGATGAAGAGTGCTTGGTACGAGGTTAGCTTCTCAGTTTGGAGTGAACATTTTCATTTAAAAGATTTCTTTAAAGTACATCCTAATTTTTTTTAAATGTTTTTTTCAGGTTACTGTATCTAGTTCAGATTCAAGTGTTCAATTGAGCTTCAATTAATTATAATATATAGTCGAGGTTCTTTAGCTGGGATAGATTGATGGAGAAGCTTTGTTTCATTTGGTGCAGGTGGCACTGTTTAATAAGCACAGGAGAGAGTGAATAATGTAGTGTTTGCAAAGAGAAATAAATGCAAAATAGAGAGGTGCAATTAGATCAGCTCAGAGAACTAAAGGATAAATATTAAATGGTCTGGTATCTTGCAAATATCAAATAAAATAGTAATAAGGATCTCATTGAAAACTGCTATTTTAATTTAGGAATATCTAAATGCACTGCTTTAAAATAAATCTAGTAAACAAGTCTTCTGCCTTCGTTAGGCAGCCACGTTTCAGTATCTGGAAAATACCACTCTGCTAATTTTCAAACTCTCCACACCATTTTTCTGATACTGAAGTGTAAATAGATTTCTAAATTTAAAATATTAGCACAATGACTTAAAAATCAATTTCTAAATTGTATTAACCTTTGGCATTCTTTTCTTTAATTGGAGATACACTATATTGGAGAAAAATTACCCCATGGAAAATTAATCTGGGAAAACTTGTAAATCATCATCAATAAGGCACCAACCAATGAGGGGCTTCTCTGCATGCACTAAAGATAAAATAAAGTTGCAGAAGATTACTGAAAAGAATGACAAAATTGTAGATAAAAAAGTATAAAAAGTCCACGAAAACTAAAATCTTCCAGTTGCACACCAAAAATACAAAACAAGCATAAACTCCTCAAAATAAAAAATAAGGGGAGGAAAGGAGGAATGTTATTAGACTTAAAAAAAAAAAAAGGGGGGGGGTTGGGTGGGTCTGGGNAAAGGAAGGAGAGGAAAAAAAAAAATAAAAAAAAAAAAAAAAAAAAAAATGCGGGGGGGGGGGTGGGGTGGGTCTGGGTATCTGGTAGCTAAGAGGATAGTCCTGTAAGCTACTTAACAAAAGAATGTGAATGTATTAGACATTTCAGCAACACTTCTGCATCTAAAATTTTCAGCTGTAGACAGATTTTCCACAGACGATTCCCCCCTACTGCTAACCTCTTAAATATACCTATAAAATACAAAATGTTCCCAATCACCTCCAATAAAGGAAGCTTCCCTACATAAAATGCATCGAATATTTGTGTTAGAAATTTGAAGTGCTTTCTGATGTGGTTAAATTCACAAAGAAATGCGGTTGTAGAACAGAAAAGGAATGTATTGAGCACATCACTCTGAACATTTGCAGATGGATCCAGAGCTGAGGAAGTTTACTTATAAAATATGGAATTAATCATATTCTTAGGCTCTGAATATTTAAAGGAGGCAACGCCATTGGAGCGTTTTCTCTGCAAAGCTCGTTTTTGTCAGGCTGCCGTGTTTACCACCGCTCTGGTACAGCGAGGAGGGCCGGCTCCCCGTGCTGCCGGCCTGGGGCTGCGGCCCCCGTGCGATGTGTCCCGGGGGGCTTCGGGGCGCTGAGCGCGGGGTGCCCCTCGGGCCGCCCCGCACCGCAGGGAGGGGCAGCGGCCGCCGGCTGCTCACCCAAACCCTGCCTGCCTTGGCGGCTAAGGCGGCGGAACCACAGAAAATACCTTCCCCGAGGTGTTTGGAAACATTTTTTCAAAAAATCCGTATGTTTACGTGAAAAACGTGTTCCTACAAAGGACCTTACCACACTTAGTCCAGGTCTAACTATAGAACTAAATGGTTAGTTTGTAGTAAACAGATTAAAAACAATTATTGAGAAGTGGAGACACTACTAGATGCAAAAAGAGACTTTTTGCAATCTTTGCCATATTCTATGCATGAAATTTGCTGAGTTTCTAGTAATTACCACTTTATATTTCGTAAACATTATTCTATTTACATTATTTACTGTGGTTGATGCATGTCAGGCAACCAGATCTAAGCACACCACCAAAAATGTGTATTCCCCAAAATAATACTCCAAAGTTATCTTAAATGCACAGCTACTGACCTTCATAATTGTATTTTCTTTACCAATTCACTGTAATAAAAATGAACATTTTGTCATCACTTTGGGAAACTGTGCCAAACACCTTAAAACACATGTCACATGCCAACTTTACTTCATTTTTCTCCTCAGGGAATAGATACATCTGGAATCATAATCACAGATAAAAACCTTGACAAAATTGCACATGAGCCCAGCCCTTCTCCCCAACACCTACCTTTTCATAACATTTAATACAATATTAATATCGGTTACTAAAAAGGCTTCCAACCTTTACATTTCTGACATAACATGTTCAAACCCATATTTCACACTTCTTGTTCTGTTTTAAGTTCAGTGGATTTAACAGGACTCTGGAGAGAAGATCATGTGGTTGAAGATTTCCCTCCCTCTTTGACACCCGTAGAGGCAGTTTTGGAATTGTTTAAATAGCTGTGGCTATATAAACTGGAATATGTGAGATATTGGACATCTTATTTCCTCTCACATCTATACATACATGCTGGTATTTTCCTCTGAAATCTATTGCTTGTACCAAAGACAAACAATTTCAGCACAACATCTGGACAAAACCTTTGGAATATTTTCCTTTTAAACTGTATTATTCTTCTTTCCTATGCATTCCTGCTTTACCAGACAAATACAATTAGCTAGTATTATATAATAATATTATTTGGTCTTTTCTATCTGTGATTGACAGTTTTTCAAATCAAAATAAAACACATTCTTAGTCGATCATCTTCTTGAGAGTGCACTCCTGTTTTAAGCTCGGTTTGCTTCTGAGACAGCCAGAAATCTTATTCCATCAGGGGTAGATGGTGGAATTGCAGAGCCAATAGATCCCATACTTCATGAAAAATGTTTGGCTTAATATTTAACAGCTAATTCTTGGACTGGTATTTTCACTGCATGCTTTTATCAAACACTCATCAGCTGGTATGGCAAAGAACTGGAATCGGAGAACTTTGGAAATCTCCATTTATGATTGTGTTTGTAATTAATGCCATGCTGGAAGTACCTCAGGCACCTCACTGTATGGCTTTGTTCATGTCAGAATGGGGAGAACAACCTCTTTTTGTTACATATTTAACAGCTTTGAAAGACATTTTTTAAACAGCAAATGTATTAGACAGCTTTAAAGCAGAGGACATTAAATGGGGGGCCAATTATTCATTCAGCAGCTCTACGTGCATCAAAAACGTGCACACCACCAAATTTTCTTAAGACAAACCATTTCAATTCCCCATGACTCAGACACCATTTCTGCACTAACTAGATAAGGATAGTGATCTTTTAGAAAAGGAAACAGATATAAAATATTTCTAGACCTGAAATACTGAAAAAAGTCCTTAAAAGGTGTTGATTTACAATTAAGGGACAGCAGTGGTGCCAAGAAATGTCCTATTTTTAAAATGGAACAGTGTTTCTTATCAAGATATTATTATTCTCTTTCACTTTAAAATGACCGGAAGCGTCTAACTCAGTATATAGAAGTGCAAAAAGTGATCCATGAATGGAGTAATAATTCCCCTGCACCAATTCAAGTCAGTCCATGGAGCAGTTGACTCTGAAGCTGCTGGTCTGCTGCAGACTCGGGCAGAGGAAGAGCTGAGCTAAGCTCCACTTGCTGACAAGAAGCAAACTGTCTCACATTTTAGGAGAACAACATCATTGCCTATAAAAATGAAGAAGAGACAAAATAAATAAAACCAGTTAATGTTGTAGTTAACTTGCAAATCAAGTAAATCTGTTGGTACAGTATTTTAGAAATAAACGATAACAGCATCACACCAAACACACATTTCTGAACATTTACACGCTCTGATTTTGATTTAATGGTATCTCAGCGTCAACTATTGCTTCCTTTGCTGGTACACACTTCCTGATGCCTACTGTGAAGGGTGCCCATATTTACAACTGAGTAAGATGATTAATTACACCTTGTCAATCACGGTGCATGAAGACATAACACCACAGCAGACAATGAAGAAGATGCCTGAAGCTACAATTACATTTTAATTCATAGTTTATTGTATGTTCACATATATTGCAGTCTAATAACCGTAGGGGCATCGAAAACATATGAGATATCAATCACTCTGCCCCCTGGTCTTTCATGTTTATATTATTCCACAGCCTTTAAATTACCATAAGTAGTTACTTATTTTCTAAGCTTTCTTCTCTTCTCTCTTACCTTTTGCTTCCATTTATCTTTTATTCTTAATACCTTTATCCAACAGCTATAAGTATTTGATGGAAGTTTGTAGCTCACTTAAAATCTGTAACAGACAACCTGAAACTCAGCAATTAGCAAAGACAGCTTAGACTTGTGTTCCTTTGTTGAAGGAGGCGTTGAATCTTTTGTTCTGGTTTAGTCACGGTAGCTGGGTGGAAGCTGGTACCTCATTATGTGGTTGGTCTGTTTGTCTGGTAGGTAGCAGATGGTACTGGAGATGACGTTACCAAGAGAGGCAGGGTAGAGAAACTCAAGACCTGTGATTTGTTCACCTGTCACCTATAACAAAATACAGGTTAAAAGACTTTATTATTAGCAGCACTATTTTTCTAATGAAAAAATTCTCATTTCAAATGAGCCTGTGTCTCATTCCAAAGACGATTTTGCTCCAGCAATTTTTCTGTTGCTCATTATTCAAGAATATCCTGGATTTTATTCTGAACAATGTAAATGTCATTCAAGTGTCAGTGTGTACATTAGCAGCTTTATGTTTACATTCTGTTAGTCTCCTTGTGTTTTGGTAGCAAGGGTTGGATGTCTTTGTGTGTTTGTATGTCCATTAGGAAGATTCTCAGAGATAGCCTGTGAACTGGAAGTCGTGCCATACTTTCTCAACATGCTCTTGGTGTTACTGGTTCCATCCACTGAGGCAATTCTGTAAGATAAAATACCGTATTTTAATGCCATTAAATATCTAAAGTCTTTTTGATAATTAGCTGTATTAGACAGAGTGTATGAATCCATGACCTTTCTTAACTGCAAAAAGTATGTAATCAATTCTGTGATAGGGAATTAATCTGGTATTAAAACATCTAAGGGTAGTAGGGTGCAGAGCCATGGGTAAGGATATGTACAGCAAATTTCTGAAGTGAAGATAACCCAGCAACGATGGGGTACATCGTGCCCTATGGGTAATAACCCACAGTGTTACCAGAGCCAAGTATCCCACCACAGACAGGTGGAAAATGTCTTGCAACTTTACGGAGGAAGAGAAAGATTATTTTATCAAGATAAATACTAAACAGTGCCACTAACTGTGCTGCAGAATTCTAATCTGAATTCAGATACGAACTTCCGTTGTTTCCAAGGTCTGATTTTAGGACAGTCTTTGGACAGTTCCCACAGATGCCAAATTAGCTTGCATTCTGCATGGTTTCTTGAGGGGTCCTGTGGCTATTTCATATGCATCTCTACAAGAGACACTTTGTTCTCCTCTGTGACATGCAAATATCTTTAACTACTCAGAGCAATCCCAACAGAAAGATGATAAAAAGCCTTGATTATTGTAGGAATTGAACACATAAACCCAGCGAAGTTTGACTATAAATGGAGTAATTCCAGTTTTAGTAAGGATAATCCTAGCCCAGCTGCACCTGTAAGAGGCAAATGACTCTGTCAGAAAACAACACCTAATGGGACTGCGCTGAGTGATGTAATAACTCCCAGTCACGATGAGGCAGCGAGTCGCATGATCTCAGATGTGCATTCAGATTTACCTTCCGTTGTGCTACCTTTGGAACATAATTAGAAGTGTGATATTTGACATCTTCAATATTAATTAGTCCTTTCTTTCTACCCACCTCCTGGATAAATATTTAGACATCATGAACAGTCTCCCTGTGTGCTCTTTGTCATTTCTGGAGACTTCCTGTAGCTTCTGAAGTCCAGAGATCTTCTTGGCCTGGTCTTCTTACTGTCTGCTTGGAAATGAGAGACACGAGAGGCCTGAGTCTGTGGAAGGCTCCACAATCTGGGATGACTAAAATTATCTTATTCTAACGTTGAGTATTCGTTCTGAGGAGGGTTGTTGGGTGCATTCAACTGGTCGTAAATGTTTAGGGTATCGTGACCTCGCAGTGGGAACAAACTTTTGACCCCTCTTTGCCCCTCACCGGAGGTGTTCTGCCCCGCACCCTCTTTGTCGC
This sequence comes from Formicarius rufipectus, assembly GCA_013399695.1. Lineage (NCBI taxonomy): Eukaryota > Metazoa > Chordata > Aves > Passeriformes > Formicariidae > Formicarius > Formicarius rufipectus. Next base: position 784,868 of record VXAU01001866.1, read on the forward strand.
GCCATGGTGCCACGCGTTGCCGACGGTCACCAGGCCAAGCTCTGGTGCAGGGCCAGTGTGGAAACATGGTGTGGGGACACAGTGCGGAGACACGGTGTGGGGCCACGATGCAGGGACATGGTGTGGGGGTATGGTGTGGGGCTGGTGCAGGGCCACGGTGTGGGGCCACGGTGCAGGGACACGGTGCGGGGACAGGGTGCGGGGACATAGTGTGGGAACACGGTAGTGGGGACAGGGTGCGGGGTCGGTGCGGACATACGGTGCGAGGCCGGGGTGCGGACACGGGGCCAGCCCCGGCCCCGAGCACATGCCGGCGGGCCCGGGCGCGGCGCAGCCAATGGCGGTGGGGCAGGACATGATGTCAGCGGGGCTGTAGAAAAGGCGCGGAGCCCCGCGCGGTGCCCGCGCTGCAGACGCGCCGCTCCGGCTCCGGCTGCGCACCCGCCCCGGGCCCCGCGGGCCGCGCCGCTTTAAGGGGAGAGGGGGGCTGCCGCTGCCCGTCCCATCTGGTGCCCGTCCAACTCTCCCTCCTTCCCCTCGGCTTTTTCTTTTCCCAATGAGCTCCACCGGGCTGGGGGAGGAGCGGGGGAAGGAACAAACTTTGCCCCTGAGCTGCCGCCGCTGCCAGCCCTCTGGACTGTGAGTGCGTACGGTGGGCACCCGCCCCGGCCTCCCGGCAGCACCAGCCTGCTCTCCGCCCGCTGCAGCCTTCCTCTCCCTCGCTTTCCTCCTCTAAATTTCGCATAGTGCGATGTAGGGAGCTTGACGTTATTTTTTTTCCCAATTATTATTTATTTCTCATCGAAGATGGTTTAATTTTTTTAATGTTTCTATTATTTATTAATCCCTCCCAACCATAAACCTGCCCAGCCTTCCGCCAGCTGGGCCAGAGCATAAAGCCTGGGACTGCAACTGGGGCAATGAGCCCTGCACTGAAGAAGCCTCCTGCAGGGATGTGCCGGGGACGCGCAACAGACTAGATCCGAGCCCCGAAGCTTACACCACCAGTTATCCCCTCTCCCTCAGCCCCTCCACCCGCCTTTTCTGCGCCCCATCCCCCTGAAAGGTCGGATCAGTGCCTGCGCCGCGCTCCGGAGAGCTCTGCCGGGAGAACAGCCCGCTGCCCGAGGACAGACGGGGCGGCCGTGCTAGATGCATGGGGGAGGGCTCCGGTTAATGCAAGTTCTGGGCTCCTGCAGGGACCCCGACAACTGTCAGCAGCAGCAGCAACTCGGGCCCTCCTCCTCTGCTTCTTCAGCGATGCTTTTCCACAGTCTTTCCGGCTCGGAGATGCACGGGGTCATCGACGAGATGGATCGGAGAACCAAAAGCGAAGCACCGGCCATCAGCTCGGCTATAGACAGGGGAGAGACGGAAACGGTAGGAGCCGAAGGAATGGGAGAGTCATGCATCCCCCTAAACATACCGAACCCCTCACAGATACAGCTTTTCCCCTAAAATAACAGATCGGGGGGAAATGTATGCAAAATGCTAAATCAGAAGAAAATTAAGCATAAAGGCACCCCGAAAGATTAAATGAAGCCGTGGGGAAAGGCATGAAACTGTTAATTATTAATAATATGCATAGTAATAGTAACGCTTGGGTGAAAGGAACGGTACTGTTCTTGCGAGAAAACAGAAGGCTAGACCAGCCTTTTGGTAGTGTCCAAGAACTCCTTCCCTTCCCCCAGCCTGTCCGGCCTTCCAAAGTTTTTAGGAAGAGGCTAAGTATGGCTTTATAGCAATAACATTTTGGCACAGTGATTTTTTTTTTTTTTTTTTTGCCTGCGGAATGGAAATACAAACAGCAAAGAATCCAATTCTGTGTTATTTTTCAGGTAGGATGTCTACAGTGAGACAGTCTTTATACCATTTATTAAGAAAAAAACCAAAAACCAAAAAACAAAAAAACAAAAACTAAAACAAACCCGAGTGCCTTTAAGTTATGCTTTTTAAAAAATCATTTTAATATGTGCGTTTGGAAACATGGCAAAAAAATTTGTAAGATACATTTCAGGGAGATTGATGGATGCGAATTTTTATAACTTTACCACTTTTTATCTTCTGTCTGCTGATGCATAGTACTTGTGTATTAATACATTTAGATAATAAAAAGATGCATCCATCTAACTGGTGTTAAGCTGGTAAAGTGGAAGAGATTTCTGAAGTGTCTTAACTGATTTAACTATTTATGTATACTGGGTTTTTTTGGGGTTTTTTTTTGTTTGTTTTGGGGTTTTGTTTTGTTTGGGGTTTTTTGTTTGTTTTGTTTTGTTTTTTTGTTAAGGAATGGTTATTCTGCACTGAAACGGTCTAGTACGTTGGTTAAATGCTGTCTTGTGAGCGGATACGGGGATATGCAAAGATCTGTTCTCAGGTTTTCAAACTCCATCCGAATGTGTTCTTTCTCTTAATGCTATGTGGAAATGTGCTGAAAGGTGACAGTGAGACTATTTAATCCTGAAATACTGGCTGGAAAACGGCCTTTGTACTATAATGATGGGACGTGGTTTATAATCTAAATGGTTTTGGTTTTCTTTGGAAAAGTTAGTATTTCTCCGTACAATTAAATAACATCGATTGGTCTTTGTTGGAATAAATATTGTGACATGATAGCTTTATGTAATTACATATATAATGTATATACATACACGTGTGCACATAACAAATAGTGGGATGGAATACTCTATCCTTGAATACCATTTCTGGATCTCAGAATATTTTTGTTACTGGAAATGCAAAGTAGAAAAAAAAATCGTTATTTCATTTAAAGTGGTTTTACAAGAAACTACTTTGGTTATAAAACGATCCCTGCTCAGAGTTTGGTTAATGCCTTAAAGAAGCAAGCTCCCGGTGGGTTCCTGTGACTAACACCAGTTAGTGCCAGGGTTTTATTTGTGTGGAGTTCTGCTAGTGGGAATGGTGCGGTGCAAACGGGAGCGCTCGCAGCGACGGGATTTTGTGATCCCCGCAAGTAGGGGATGAAAGTAGCGGGTCTGGCATATGCTGGGAAACCCGCCTCGGTTCCTTTCGATTCCCCCCGATTAGCTGCCTTTGCTTTGCGCGAGGGCTTAAGGCTCTAGAGGAGGTGAAAGCAAACAAACAACTTCTCCCCCGCCCCGAACCAAAACAAACTGCGTGTTGGGCACAGCTGTAAGGAAATGTTTCGGGTTCTCTTGCACAAGAACAGATCTGCCGTGGGCTTTTGTGCAAAGCGGGTAAGAGTAAGTTGGGACCGAAATGGAAAGCAGCGTATTGCAAGGTCTGCCCCAAACCCTGCTCCAGCGAGCCTCCTCTCCCGAATGCTGTTTTAAGGTGCCTGCTAAAATAAATAAGCGTGCTTAAACGGTTCTGATATTTCTCTCTTTCTTTTTCGGTAGAAGTTGACAGGATATGTATGAAATTGGAGGGGGTGTGTGTGTTGAGAGTTTCGATTGGATTGCGATTTGACACTAAACTATTAAATTATATAGGGCTTACATTTAGTTTTATTGCTTCCAAGTTTATCCCAGCATAATCTAAAGTGCTCTGTTGGTTTTCCTCCTCTTTCTTTCCAATATTTTCCCCACTATTTCGTTTTCCTGATAAAACATTCTTCAGCTCGGATTTAGTAATACTCGTCTCCTCCGCAGCTTTATTTACTGACTCCTTTAGTACTTTTGGTCACAGCAGATCGCGATCCGTGTTGTTTGGAACCAGCTTGCAGAGAGCTGTGTCTGCAGCACTGTACCTACTGGGGGTTTGATCGTAATTCATTTGGAATTTTATAGCTAGGAAAATACACACACAGACACGCTCCACATACACGCACTCACAGAGCATTAACCATGCAGACACTCTCAGAATATCCATAATAATAAATTTTAAAATTAACTGTCTGCAATTTGCCCTACTCTATGATTGTTGTGCCTGTTTATTGCACAGCATCTTTTCCCGGTTTGGGACTGCAAAATCCACGGTGGGGGCGGGGGGGGTGGAAGTTGCGGGTCTGGTCCGGACGCCTCCCCCAAAACCCAGAGTGGTTTTCTGTTTGTCTTGCCCGCTTCCCCGCCTCCTGCCGGAAAGGTGGGATGCGGCGGGACCCCGGGGATCGGGCACAGGGGTCGGTCGGGGCTGCAGGCTCGGAGTCCCCGCTCCCCCGGCAGCCCCTGGCACGGAGAGCGGCCGGGCGGGCAGGGGGAGGGGAGCCCAGCAGAGCTCAGGAGTTGCTCCGTGTCGCTAACGGTCCGTAATTGTTTTCCCCCAGCAGACCATGCCTTCCATCAGCAGTGACAGGGCTGCCCTGTGCGCCGGCTGCGGGGGGAAAATCTCCGACCGTTATTACCTCCTGGCTGTGGATAAACAGTGGCACATGCGCTGCCTGAAGTGCTGTGAATGTAAACTCAACCTGGAGTCCGAGCTCACCTGCTTCAGCAAGGATGGCAGCATCTACTGCAAGGAGGACTACTACAGGTACAGCTTGCCCTCGGCCACCAGCCGGGGAGGGGGCACTCCCTGCCGACCCCCGAGTTGAGCGCATCCCGCCCTGAGAGGCTGCGGAGGGGATCGGTGGGCACGCGTGGGGCAGGCTGTGCGTTCCCAAAACCTCTCTCTGTAGTGGGACACTCCTGCTGAGGATGAATCCCGTGTTCCAGGAGGAGGGAACGGCCCGGACACAGCTCCCCCCTGTCTGGTTGCGGGTAGCAGGGCCTTCCCCACGCGTGCCCTGCTCGGCCCCCGTGCGGGGCCGCTCCTCGCCCGGCCGCGGTGCCTCCTCCAGCCCAGGGGCGCGGGCACATTCGCAGGGTGGGAGTCGGTGCCTTTTCCTGGTGGGATCTGGAGGGGCAGGAGCTGAGCTGCGGGATGGAAACGGGACGGCACTCCTGCCCCGCGGTGCCCGCCCGGCTGGGCTCTGCGAGCGCCCGGACTTTGTGCCCCTGCCCCGGCCGAGGCGGCCGCCCGGGCCCCTCGGCCCTCGGCCGCCCCCTGGGCAGACCCGAACAAGGACGGGGTGGGGGGCAATGTGCCTCTCACCGTGTCCTCTGGCCTTTCTGTTTTGCAGGAGGTTTTCGGTGCAGAGATGTGCGAGATGTCACCTGGGGATTTCTGCCTCCGAGATGGTCATGAGGGCCAGGGATTTGGTATATCACTTAAACTGCTTCACTTGCACCACTTGCAACAAGATGCTGACCACTGGCGATCACTTTGGCATGAAGGACAATCTGGTGTACTGCCGCCTCCATTTCGAGACTCTCATCCAGGGGGAGTACCAGGTGCATTTCAATCACTCGGATGTAGCCGCTGGGAAGGGCCCGGCTTTGGGAGCGGGCTCTGCCAACACTTTGGGACTGCCTTATTACAACGGCGTGGGGACTGTCCAGAAGGGGAGACCCAGGAAAAGGAAAAGCCCAGGGCCTGGAGCAGATCTGGCAGCCTACAATGCAGGTAGGAGACCCCCACCTTCCTCCGAAACAGTTCAAATGGTTTGTTTCTATTCACTTCCAAAGGGGGATTTCCGTTTATTTTAGCTTAAACCGTTAATAATAGTTTAGCTGCAGCATAATTATTGAGATCAAGTGCTGTCAAACTGCAATTACAGAAGCTAATATGTTAGCATTTTTCACTTCAGCTGGAAATAAAATGTTTTGAAGCAAGGTCATCTGGTTAAGAGAGGGGAGAAGGGGGAGTGCAGCCTGAAATAAAATCTGGAAACCAGGGATTTTAAGTTAGCACTTCAGAGAGCCGTGAATTTTCTTTAGTGGCTACACTTAAAGGCTGCTGACTGGTGAATTATTCTGCTCTGTCCCGAGCTCTTGCGCCCTAAAGTTTTGGAACGAAAGAGAGAGGAAGTGACGCTTTCCCAAGGGCCCGGAGTGGGGGGTGGTCGGGGTGTGGGGCTGGGGGTGCCCGGGCAGGGGCTACAGGCAGCAGGTGCCTGCGGGCAGCATGGAGCCTGCTCACACGGGCGCAAGTTCGGCTGGAGTTTTGTTCATCAGACGTGACTCGGAGAAGAGTCATGAAACTCGCAGCATCCCTTTTCCATGCCCTCCCTGCCCCGCGGCGCAGCCCCTGCCCCCAGACCGAGCCCAGCAGCGGGAGGAAGGGGTGCGAACCTGGCAGCAGTCTGGGCTCTGTGTATCCAGCTGCAAACTTTCCGATGTGTTTCCTCGTTTAACCTCCCGGCCGCCACAGCACTGTAATTTCGCAGGCAAAGGAATTCGAGCAGTCTCCTGCGCCCCCAGGCCCGCTCCCCCCTTTCCCCTCGCTCCGCTTCTCCGTGTAACTGCCCGCCAGAACTCCCATCCCAGGACCTTCCTGTGCTGCTCCTTGGATGCACGGGGAAAAAAGTGCTCGGACAAAACAAAACTCTTAGTTGTTGGTTTAATGAAACGACTTGGAGGCGGAGGAGAGCTTCGCCCCAGAGCGGCGTTTGCGGAGCCAGGCGCTCGCCGTCCCGCCGGACCCCGGGCACCCGACTCGTTTCCCCTCGTCGTTCTGTGCCTCAGTGCTCTCTGCGCTTCTCCGCTCCTTCGAGCCTGTTTTCCTTTCTAATCTACCGCGCTCAGACGTGCCCCATAGGGCGCAGATTTGCCTTTAACATGTGTGGGGGTTTTTTGTTTGGTTGTGTTTTTTTGTTTTGTTTTGTTTGTTTGTTTTTTTTTTTCTTTTTGGAGAGGGCGTTCGGTAAAGGCCAAGTTTGCTGCGGTTTGTTGGGAGCCGCATCCCTGCGCGCCCCGACGGCTGCGGGCTGCGCCGGCCGCTCCGCCTGCGCGGGGAGGAGGAGGAGGGCCGGGGGGACGAAGGTGCGTGGAGGGCACCGGGAGGTGCAGGGGCCGTGGGGATCTCGGGCTGCGGGCCGGGGGAGGCGGCCCGGGAGGGGCAGGCTGCTGGTGTTTTGCGCCTGAAGGGAGTAACAATAGCGAAGAAACGGGGTGATTTGCACTGAAAATGGCAGGGAGAAAAGGCGCATCCCTAGCCGGCGAACGCAACTCGGGAACAAAATTGCCAGCTATTGTTGGTTTAACTAATTGCTGAATAATTTGGAAATAGTGCAAAAAACAGTAGTAGTCCCAGTGGTGAAGGTTGATGAAAGGTGGATGTGGTGTTCTCGCGAGTAACAGTTCAGCTTTAAAACAAGCATCAAATATGCAGCTTTCCCGTTTAAAAAGTCTCCTTTTCGGAGGGATTAGCTTTTAATTGTCCTTCCGTTGACTCCCTGTGCAGGGCAGATGTTCAGATTCAAAGGACCTGTAAACCGAACCAGCAGCATCTGTCCTGGATGGGAGCACAGCTCGAGAAAGTCTCACTGCTCCCTGACTTCCTAAATAAACCGCCTTTATCTGCACTTTGAAAAATTCGTTTACAAAAATAATTGCCCTCTGATTTTTTTTTGTCTTTTAATCTTTATTTAGAGCCCGAAACTGAAACTTAAGGGATCTTCCTTGAGTAACCTTTGACTTCTTTGCTTAAGCTATTTATCTACTTAACTTACTAGACCAGTAATCAACTAATTTATGCGGTAATAAGCGCCATTGATCTTGGAAATCAGACCAGGTTGCCCATTGATGTAAAATTTCACAAACGAGTAAATTATTGCAAAGCCTTCGATTTTGTGTCTTTAAAAGAGAAACCGGTTAAAAATGTGGTAGTTTCTCTTTTTATTTGTAATGGAACTTGTCATTTCCTTCTCAGAAATGCACTAAAAATGCATAATGCTCTCCTCTGAGGGGATCTGTTCTTGATAATTTGTGTAGAATACTTTGTGTAAATAAATCTACACCCAGAGGTGGTGGGAAAAGGGGGACCCGTAAACTTGGCAGAGTAGAGACAGAAATTATCTCGTAAATTGCAGCAAATATTCATCTGTAACGCGAATTGGACTGACTTTTCCCCCCCTACTTAAACAAGACTCCGTTTGCAGGGGGATGATGGGTTTAGATGTGGATAGAGTCTGACAAGTGGAAAATAGCTTAGAAGGATGCTGAAACTTCAAAAAGATTTCTTTTTCTTTCTTTCCTCCTTTTTTTTTTTTTTTAAAGTATGTTCCTGTGATCATAATTTCTTCCTTCACTTGTTGGAATGGAGTTTGATGGGTTTTTTAGGTCAGTAAATCAATGGCTGAAAGCTTGCTGAACACAGAAGCACCTGTAAAGAATTCTGAATACTCCCTTTGTGAATTAGACCCCAAACCTCCCACAGGCTGCTGTTTTATTCATTTGTATCTAGTCTGGTTTTAAGACGCTAAAGTATCCTGGAAAATGATAGATGTATTGCGCAAACTTGGGGCTCGACGAGCAGATAAAGTACCCATAATCTATACAAACAGCCAAGACGTTAAGAAATGCTTCCTTCCTTTGGTAGCGGGAAGATGCCTAGTGCTTCGCCAAGAGGGTGACCGAATATCCCGGCTGGAGTGGCGGGATGGGGACCGGGGGAGCGGCTTTCTGCCAGGGGAGGGGGGACTGTGGAGGCGCCGACTCCGCTCGGGGTAGCGCCGGGTCCGCCTGGAGCTGACCCTCCCAACGGGCTGTGTCAAAAGCGGTTGGGCTTATTTTTTCCTGACAAAAACGCGAAAAGCTTGGAAAGTTTTGAGTAGCGAATCTCTCTTTCCTACTCGTTTCCCTTGAGACTAGAAGCTCAGAATAAGCTTCCCTGTGACTCCAGTGGCAGAGCGAGCAGACGGGAGTCGCAGGTTAAAAACGGATGTCTTGCAGAGATTTCCTAGGAAATTTCCCCACTTCCCATGTTTCTTCTCTTTCTCTCCTTGACCCCCGCTCCCCTCGCCGTGGTCACCTTGGTCGGGCTGGGGTCGGGGCTGGGGCAGGGAGCCGGCACCGCTCGCTGCCGGACGGGTGCAGGGCCGGCGAGCGGAGCGGAGCCGCAGCCCCTTCCCCCGGCGGGGCGCACAGTGAGGAGCGGGGCTCGGCCGGGGCCGCCCGGGTTAATCGCGGCGCTCGGGGACTGACCGCGCACTCGCACCGGCCATTCAGCGCCATTCATTTGGCTTAATTGAGGGGAAAAACCCTGGCGGCGGCTCCTCCCGCGGGGCCCGGGCCCGGCCGCCCCTCGCCGGCCCCTTTGTTCCCCCGGCCCGCTCCCCCCGGGACGCACCGCGGCCGGAGGGCCCGGCCCTCCGCCAGCCCCGGGGGCAGCGCGACGTGCAGCCCCTTTGTCCGAGGCGGCCGCGGAAGGCCGGAGGAAGAGCCTTCTAATCCAGCTCTCCTTCCTCCTGGCCTTGTGATGCTCGGCCTGGCTCATGGTCGCTCCTTAAGACAGCCTTTATCTCCCCAGAAACACTTCTTGAAATGTCAAAGTTGAGGCAGCGCTGTCGTGTCTGTTGCTCCCTGGCCTGGCAGAGGCACCCTCCTTTCAGCACTGCCAGGTACCTCAGAAGCAGCCAGGGGTACCTCGCCTGCTCCCAGGGCCACAGCTTTGCCCCTTTGCGTCCCTGTGGTGAGAAGTTCAGGGGTCTGCCTCCTCCAAGTGCCTTCTTCCTCAAAAGAGAAAGACTCTGTCTCTGCTCCTGTCCCAAGTACCACTCAGAGGGTTCTGTCTTACCTCTGTCCCTCTGAGGCTATGGGTACCACAAAGTCCTTTACACACTCCAATAGAACAACAAATCCTGCTGCACCCCTGCCTGCTCTGGTTAATCACAAGTTCCCTCTCCAGGCAGCAGGAGGTTAAAACACCCCCTTAACTCTGATTACAGAGGGAAAGGGGTGTATGTTTCTGAGCCACTGAATACTGAGAGCTGATGCACACACCAAACATGTTTCTTGTTCAATCATTCTTTCTGAATCAGGATTAGTTTGCTTTCCTTTGGTGTAATCTAACATATCAAACACAAGCTACTAAGAAGAAAAGTTCCCCGAAGGACATTCCCCTTTCCCATCTTCTCCATGTGTAATCTACTAACTACTAAGCACGTGCTTTTGCCCTGAGTCCTAATGCACGGGGGGGGCTTTGGTGATCTGAGGGTAAAGAGTGCTCCTAAGTTCTCCTCCTCAGTCAGGCTTTGTTACCAAGGGACCAGCACATCCTGCTTTCCGCTCCTGTTGCTGGGTTTAAAGAGGTGTTACACATTATTTTTCAGTGCGTGTTTTGGTCACCCATATCAAAATAAAATGTTTCCATCTCAGTCTGCGGTGATGCTGAGTGTGAACATCACCATCCTGTGACCAGGTGGCCATGTGGGGCTAAGAGAGGCTGTAAGTGCTGCCACTTCTGCACCAGCCCAGGGCAGGATGGCCACGGCCTGGGTGTGGGGTCTGGTACAGGGCCCTTGGAAACGGTCTAGGGTCAAAACAGAGACTTGGCACCAACTCACAGCTAGTTTTATCACAAAATAGAAATGAAATATTAGTTGATTTAAGACTCCTCTATTCAACTGGTATGCTACCAATTGTATTTCTGAAATCCCAGCAGGAGCTTGAGATACTGCAATGGAATAGAAATGGTACATACAGATAGTTCAGCAATTCCTTTGGGAGATACACAGGGACACCACAAAGGAACAGGGAAGATAGTGCCTGAAAAACAGAGTTGCGTGAGGAGCATGTACAGGGTTAGTTTTACACCCAGATGGCTTTTGCAGGAACTCCTCAGCTCTTAAAATCTCCACTTACACCCTTGGCCTGTTCTGTGTGTCTGTGCCTGCAACGCCCGTGGACATGGCAGATCTGGGGGGGGATGCAGACAATATTAGACCGAATAAAGTAGACCTTTGGGGACGGTTCCAGGCCCCATAACCAAATCTAAGAAGGGGACTGGCACCAGCCAAAACTCTTTCTGGCATGCTGGGTGATGCCTGGGAGTAGCCAAACCACTTGTGCAAGACAACGAGCAGCTCACGCCCTCACGCTTTTCCAAAATCTGTTCCGCAGCTTCCCCCGGAGACAAGGACATTTTGCCAGTCCCAAACAGGACATGTGTGCTGTTGTTTTAATATTATTTTTACTTAGTAGATAAGGAGGTAAAACTCTGTGAAATTCTAAGAGTAAATTGCTCATTGTCAAATCGGGGCTTGATGAAAAGCTGACACTCTCATTCCATTCTGGGAGGGTTTAGAATCACTTTTATATCCTTGGATTCTGAAAGTATCTCATTCTCTTTGGAACATGTTAAAATCCAACTCCTTGCAGTCCTAGGGTTTGTTTTGTTGCATATTAACAGCAACAGACTTCAGTCCTGCAGACAGATATTTTGATGCATTTCCTCCTGTGTCCCTGCCTTGTTATTTCTGGGAGGGTTTGAAAACCTTTAAGAGGACACACACAGGTCTTTTCCATTGTGTGTATCTAAAATTCTTTGACTACATTTTAAAAACAAGCATGATTTGGTTTTACATTTCTATAACAGAAATGTCTATGGGTATTATTATGTTATTCATCCTAGTACTCTTTATATCAGGAATTGTAGCTAGAAGGAGACTGGATCACACTGGCTGACTCCAGCTGGACAACTGGATCTCAGTTCTTAAACCAGGAAAGATTTTGCTACATCCCATCCAGCTCCATTACTGCTCCATTGTTACTACCTCCTTTAAGCATCCTATACCTTTTGAATTCAGGTGCTTCCAGTTTTTCCAAGCCACAGGAAAACAGGCAGAAATGCTTCTTATTGCCAGAATTTGGCACAAGCTGCTGAGGTCTGGAAAGGATTTATACAAATGTATGCACATGCACGCACACACGCACACAGGCACACACATTTCTATATACAGTACCATTTTCTGAGGCTGTTCTTTAAATTACAGGAGTAGAGAAACACCCAAAAAAGATCAAGGCTTTGGCTACTTTGGGTGTATCTGTTAAACAAACGTGCTTTTGGGCTCAGAGCTGAATTTTTGCAGGCCTTGCTCTATATTGTGCCATATCTTTTTAGAAGGGTTTGAAAGGCTGAGGTTTGCAAAGCAGCTACTGTAGCTGCTGCAAACCTGCTGTTTAGGGAGCCCATATACATCTTCCCTCAGGAATACATGCATTTTATGTGTATTTCTCCAAGCTGTTCTTAATGCATGCCTTTCAGAATGTGGGTGTTTTTAATAGGGCTGAGACCCACTGATGGACAGCAGGAATTCAAGGAACACTATAAAGACATGTCCATGAGATGTATTCTGTTATAATGAAACAGCAATAAATAATGGACAATTGAAAACAAACCTGTTCATCTGTTTAAGAAACTCACAAACAATTCACATTTTGAAATAATTTCTTTCCTCATTTTTTTAAAGCTTTGTAGAACAGAGGTAGTAGTGATTTTTCATTACTTTTATATGAAATAAAGAGGGAGTTGTAGATGTTGGAACAGGAAAAGCCAATTAATGACAGTTTGTCAGGGCTAATTTTCAGTTATATCCCTGATTTTTTAATTGGATTTAAGCTCAGTCCTTAATGCTATTTTAAGAGGTTTTCTACGGTTTACAGTATGCACAAATAAATGAAAAACTACTTTTGGTCTATGAGATTATTTTGCTTGGCATTCAACATTAAATACTACTTGATCATTTTAACAGTGTTCCTTGCTCTCAGACCTTCTTCACAGGCTTTACAGTTGATTTCTGCAAGTGTATCAACCAGTGTCATACCCTGATTCCAAAGGATATGACAGGAGGGATAGTTCAAACCAGCATCTGCAAACATTTTTTTGAAAAAATAGAAATGCAAACTTATAAATAATAAAAAAGATATTTTTCATTTGGCATGCCAGTGAATATGTTGCATTAAAGCTTTATTTCTTTAACTAGTTAACTTATAGTAATAATTTGCTGTCTGGTAGCCACAAACTTTATTTCTTTTACAGTGTTTCATTTAAAGGTCTCTCTTGTACTCTACAGGGTTTAGGTTGATGGAGGAAATAATTACGATTGTAACTAGTCTGTTCCATGGAGATTTGCGTGGACTGTGTTGCACAGCTCCCTTTGTGCGGTGCAGTGCAGTTTACAGCGATCCCGAGTACGTGAGAGCCCTCCCCGCAGCCGGGGACAGCTCCGGTGCTCCCGCCGGGAGGGCAGCGAAGGGAGCAGAGCTGCGTTTGGAGAGCCCCAAAGGGCAGCAAAGGGCAGGGCAGGGCAGGGCAGGGTCCCTGCAGGCTGCTGGGGGTGAGGGGGAGCCAGAGATGCAGAGACAGGACCCGCTGTGTGCCCCGATGGCCAAGGCAGGCGATGGGCACTGGGGCAGTGCCAGTCCCTGTGCTGGCACCACTGGGGCCCCTCCAGTGCGGGGAGCAGGTCTGAGCCCCTCAGGCAGGAGAGACACTGAGGGGCTGGAGGTGTGCAGGGAAGGGAATGGGGCTGGAAAGGGGCTGGAGCTCCAGGAGAGGCTGAGGGAGCTGGGGGGGCTCAGCCTGGAGAAAAGGAGGCTCAGAGGGGACCTTGTGGCTCTGCAAGTCCCTGCCAGGAGCGGGGAGCTCATGGGGGTCGGGCTCTGCTCCAGGAACAGGGACAGGAGCAGAGGGAATGGGCTGGGACTGGGACAGGGCAGGGGTGGGTTTAATATTAGGGAAAATCTCTTCCCCAAATGAGTTACCCAGCACAGCTGCCCAGGACAGTGGTGGAGTCCCCATCCCTGGAGGGATTTCAAAGCTGTGTGGAGGTGGCACTTGGGGACATGGGTCAATGGTGGTCTTGGCAGTGCTGGGCCAATGGTTGGACACAATGAAGGACCTTAGAGGGCTTTTCCCACCTTAACTGTCCCATGACTCTATGAAATGGAGGGAAGGCAAGTGGGGCTTGTGCCAGTACATGCCACGGTGTTTTATTTTAATTGCTGCCCTCAGATGAATTGCAAACAGTGCTGGTTGTGGAGTAAGAGATTTACAGGCCTTTTCCACTTGTTTCCTTAAGCTTTAAGTTGCAATGAGAACGATGGTGACCACCTGGACAGAGACCAGCAATACCCCAGCAATCAGAAGACCAAGCGCATGAGGACGTCCTTCAAACACCACCAGCTGCGGACAATGAAGTCCTACTTTGCTATTAACCACAATCCTGATGCCAAGGACTTGAAACAGCTAGCTCAGAAAACTGGCCTCACCAAAAGAGTTCTTCAGGTAAGGACAGCAGCCTTTTCTCTTGAAAAGTAATCCAAGTATCAATGTTATGTTTAAAATGCCATAATGTCGGTGGTTTTCAGGCTTCCCTTAGTCTTTTGTACCTTCTGTGAGGCTGCAGTTAAATCCTAGAAAGTATGGGAAGAGTTAATTCCTCTCAGTTTCCCTAAAGCAGATCATTTGGGTTCTAATTTTTAATGAGAGTTGTGAAGGTTTAGGGCCCTGCTTGTTTCCCTGGAGTTACTTAATTCTGGTGCATGTTTTAGCTTTCAGTCTGCTGTAAGAAAAAGTGACTTATTTAGTGTGTTCCCTTTAAATAGAGAGCTCTTAGTTTAGAAATCACCATCAATGTTTACCTTTGTAAGAAGTTAATTAACAGTTTGAATTTATTTTACCAGGACAAGGAGGATAGCTTTTCTTTCATAACTGAAGGGGATATAAATTTAATTTTTCAAAAATTAATTTTTTATTCATAGTTTAGTAACTTAGACTGAAAGGGGACAGCATTTTAAAAGCACTCTTTCTCTGAAAGCTGGATTTTTTCCTGCCTTATGGGCACACAGTCCATGTGAGGTATTGTGGGAAGGAAATGGGGAATATTAGTTGGTTCAGCTCCCCAGTAAAACAGCTGATGACAAACTGTACGTGATCACTTCTCTTGGCTCTCCCCAGAGCTGGGTTCTGTGGGGTTGTTTCTCTGAGGCTGATTTGCAGTGGAGGAACAGATCCCTCTGACAGAGCACATGCCTGTCCCAGCACCTGATGCAGTGTCTCTCACAGCAGCTGTCCTTTATCCACACATGGGGGGAATAATTTACTGCATTTGTGTATCCTTAGTTTGACCTTTCTCCTTTATTTTACTCTCAGAATTTAGACACTTCAGTAATATCAGTTCTGTGCCCCCACACCCAAATCACCTGAGAAGTTTCACACAGTGCATTAAGACATGAGATCAGTGTCTAGAGTGTCTTGTGTCACCTTTCTGTTCCTTCTAATTCCCCACCACCATTGATTTCCTCCTCTCTTCTCTTTTCATCTAATGAGTCTTTCTTTACATCTTTTTTTCCCAAGTTATCTTCTCTGTTTCTTCCTTTTCAGAATGTCTTTCCCTGTTTCCCACACTGGACTCCACTCCATTATGCCTCTATTTCTCTTCATGTTTCTTCATTGTTGCTGTTTCCATCTTAAACATGTCACATTTTGCAGTTTTAAGGTGCTTTGCTTTTCTCTTTTGTTTTGTAGCAGACCTTCACAGTCCCACCAAACCTCTATTATTGCTTTGGTATTTGGTGTTTCACTTCTTTTACTTTCACAGTTAAATACTCCTTCATGTCTGGGCTCCTTTAGCTGCAATGGTGGAAGGTAATAGTTGATGGTGAGGATTGCACCCTGAAGATGATGTTGTTGGAGCCAATTCCAGAAGTGATACTTTGGAATTGGAGTGATACTTGGAGTGTTACTTTGCCTGGTATCGCTTGAGTTTTCCTGTCTGTTAGGAGCACTCTCCACTCATGGGTATTTTGTTTGAAAATTAATTTGGGCCATGAAAAAAACAGCTTGCATTTTATATGTTTTAGAACCTTTGTGCCCGGTTGGCTCATCTCTACCTGTGAGAGTCAATTTTTCACCTACATGAGTTTCAGGGTTGCTCTTTGCTGGGGAGAACTCACTGTGATGTTGGTTACTGAGACAGTGTCACTTGTCTGTTCTTTTGAGCCAGGAAAGCTGGAATTCCTTGTGTCCCTCACTGAGCACACAGAGATTCCCTGACACTATTGATCCACCCCAGCACCATCAGCACCAGTCTGTCCTACAGCCCAGAGGGGCTTGGACTGCCAAGTGTGTGTGCCCACCTGCCAGCAGGAAGAACTCTTCCCCACTCCCCAGTAGGTGTTTGTGAGCTGTTGGATTTTTGGTGTGTTCGGGTCCCCTTTCAGCTGATGAAGGATCCTGGCTCTTTGGGTACCTTTAGTAGAATGTATTCTAATGGAAAATGCTGGGCAGCAGGTCAACAAAACAGATCCTCTTGTTGTGAAACCAGTGCACTTCCTAAACACACAGGGCAGAGCTCCTGGAGATTTAGGGAACAGCCACAGTGTCCCTGCTGTAGAGACACTCCCACATGACATGCCATGAGGGCACTTTGTAGAGCAGAGAATTTGAGCATATTCTTAATCATCTGTGATATGAAACTTGGAAGATCTGACTGGTGTCTCTGCTTTATATACAATATTTCACAAGCTGCATGTGTCCAGTGGTGGGATGACCTGGAAATACAGCACCCTGCTTCTCCCAGTGCATTGCCTTCAGTGCCTTTGTAATGCACACTGTTCTCCCTAAGTAGCCACATTAGAACCACAGTAAGCCTATTTATATTCTAACACCTATTTTTATTTAGTTTCCTTCAAGTTTAGGTTTATATTTGCTATTTAACTCATATACCTTTTGTACTGCAGCTGGGAACACAAGCCCTTCAGTGTAAGCTATCGTTCATAATTAAAGGGACCAGCTAATTGTGAGCTAACTAACTAACCTAACTGGCATAAATGTTGCTCTTTGAGGAACTGATCTTTCTTTTGTGAGTTTAGAAAGGGAAGGTGGAAGTGGATAGCCCTGAGGAGGTATGGTTTGCTAGTTATGGGTATGTACCTCTTCTCTCCCCACGAGTCTGGAATATGTTTATCCATGGTCAAAGCAATTTAGGAACACAAAGCATCATTTTCCAGTGGATGTGTTGTGCACCATTCTTTCCTGAATCACTCCCCAGTGAAGTTGCTATCAGAATCCTACAAAGATCACTGTGTGCATTTGGAATTCCTTATTTCACTTTCCAGGAAGTGCACAAGCCTAAATTGTTCCCACCCAGTGTGGGGACCTGCACTGCCCTCGGGTGAAGGTTTGCTTTGGGCTGCAGACTCTTCCCAAGCCCCCACTCATTAAACATCCCCAGGCCCCCCTGGCCTGTGCAGTTCCTAATTAAGCAGAGTAATCACGGCGTGTTCAGTGAGGAGCGTGTCTGCTTTGCGGTGCTACATCCTCTGTATTTTGTTTCTCCACGTCCTAGCTAGTGAAATTCAGAGAACCTGAATGTCTCCAGGTACAGTGGGAATGAGCCAAATTGTGTTAAAAAAATTATTTCTAGCGGAAGCTGTTTATGCAGCTAATATGTAACAGATGCAGCAATGGAGGTGTTAGAACCAGAAAATAAAGTCATCTAAGGTGATGATCTCATTCACTGCAATGTCCAATTCCCTTACAACACTTAGTGGGCTCGTTTTCAATACGTCCCTATCACATGGAGATGTTATTTTTTCCCTGTTTGCCTTGGTGGAGACAAAGGATTGGCTGCCCAGACTGCTGAAGAGACAGTGCAATATTTCCAGCTCAGTAACTGTGCCCTGGCGAGTGCCGAGTGCCCGGCCAGGCGCCCGCCCTGCTCACCCGAGTGTGGGCACAGCAGTGCTGGCACTGCCAGCTGCTTTTGCTTTTCAGGGCGAGTTTGGCTTCACATCCTCCCGTTTGATTTGAAACAGCTCAGCCTTGTGCTGATACAGTTGGACAGAACAGCACTAAATACTTCCCGATGATTTTGTTTATTCCTCAGTCCTGAAGACCAGATTCCTAATTGTGTAATTGGTGTGAGATAAGTCCTTCTGGAAGGATTCCTTCAGTTCTGTGTGTTGGGGTTGTTCTTTCTGTAATGCCCTTCCAGGTGCAGGGCATGTACACTGCTGTGTCCAGCTGCAGCAATGGCCCAGGGCAGCAGGAACAGCCCAGGGACAAGAGTTTTCACCTTTCACTACTCTCTAACATGAGATCTTTGCTGAATGGTGTCATATCTTAAGTGCATGCCAGAATGTCAACACGGTGGCAATAATGTTATCCCTTTCTATCGTATGACAAGGTCTTTCCAGAATTTAAATTAACAAATAATTAGATGTATTTTCAGTAATAATATGAATATTTATTGTTAGACAATTTTAAAGTGCCTTATAACCATTAGCTGATTAACTTTGACAGTATCTCAATGAAGAAGGGAGTGAGAGCAGTCATGTAATCTCTATAGTTGAATGATACTTACAAGATTAGTGGTATTTTCAATGTCTAGCAGGAATTACCACTATTAAAGAGACAATAAGCCATGTTATATGTGCAGCTCCTGAAAGCAGTGTGGCTGGCCCTTGGTAAGGGCAGCTGAGCTCAGCTTTTCATGTTTAATGGGAGGTAAAGAGGAATACAGAAACACCAAGAACGTCGCATACTGCATGTTTCAAATCACAAACAGAAACAATACCAGGGAGCTTCTCACCCTGCTGGGGTTAAACAGCAGTTGGACATTTAGGAACAGAGTAAATACACAGAGTAGTTCTGTTGTCTTCGACAGCTTTACACACTTCAAACAAGATGATTGCTTTGTGAGTAGGAAGGGAAATGTTGCTCATATTTGGGACTACTGCATTAAAAAAAATGTGTATTTCTAATGAACATTAGTGTGAAATTATGCAGAAGTGCACATGCCACCAGACTAGTGGTTTTGTCTGTTGTGTTTTAATTATTACATAGTTACACACACACAACAACAGTGGCAGTCCCCAAGCTCCCACTTCACCTGCACAGCTGCCATCCTTCGTACAGTTACCACAGGGTATTTTGAAGAAATCAAACCCAAATTGCTTTGTGGAACAAATATAAACTATCCTCTCCTGAAAGGTAAAAAAATCCTATAAATATTCCAGTTTCTGGGTTTCCCTCTTCCTAACCAGTTGGCTTGAACCACCAGAACAAACTGATGGGCTTCACTGGTGTCCCCTGGACACGAGGGGCTCTGAGCAGTCACAGGAGAGAACACTGTGAGCGTGTCAGGCAAAGATATCACTTCTGGCTTTGCTTCCCTTTGACTACATTGCCAGCCTTTAGCAGGTTCACTGCTATAATGGACCACGTTACAAAATCAGGAGAATGTATTTCATGTGCTGGTTTAGGAGACCTTTTGTTTTGTGATTTATGCCTGGCCCATTAATTTGTGCCTAAGGATTACTTCCTTGTGGCATTCCCTGGAGAATGTGTGAGAGAGGAGGGGTGTACCTTAATTTCCTCGGCTGGGGGGTTGCTTTCCAGAGGAGGAGTTGAGTGCTCAGCTGAGGGAGTTTGTGGCTGGAGCATCCCCAGATGAGAAGAAAGCTGGTTGGAGGTGACCCAGCACAGGCAGGTCCACGAGCTCTGGCTGCAGCTGGTGAGCTGGCAGAGCCAGGGCAGCACACCCAGCAGTGCCCACGTGTCTGGATTGCTCCTGGTGGTCTGGCCTGGAGCAGATCCCACAGCAGGGCCTTCAGATCAGGGACCAGAAGCTCTGCATGGGCAGTGTGGCCTCAGGAGCCCCACATGCTCAGTCTCCCCATGCAGGTCACAGAGGAGGAGCCCAATGGAGATCCTGTCCGGCCGTGCAGGTCCTGCACTCGCCCCGTTCCCTTCTCCAAGAGGTGATGAGGCTCGTGGCATTTGGGATGGAGAGACTCAATGTCCTACCCCTCAGAGCAGAACAGCAGGATCAGCCCCGAGTTCCCTGCAAAGAGGGTACCAATGGCAGAGGGCGTGGGTAAATCAGCACAGTGACATTTCACCTGTCTGTAGCCATAACATCACCTGGGGTCACCAGACACCACCTGGAGCACAGGGGAGTTAATGCCATGTTCAGATTTAATTCAGGTCATATGCTGTGCCATGGTTTCAGCAAGTTTCACAGTTTTATCTATTTTCAAAAAGGTTAGAAAAATATTTTATCTTTTAAAACTTCTGCAGACAGTGGAAAGCATTATTGGACCTAAATACAGAAACTTGGCTGAGAAAGATGAAGTCGTAGCTTTCGTCCTTCAATCAGATCATAATCAAAGAATGCAACAAGTAGAAACCTTGGAAAAAAATCTGTAGGTGGATGTAATTCCTGCTATTACCATTCAAGCCTCTTTTGCCAACATTCCAGTACTGCAAACATCTTAGCAAGGAAGCTGCCTTACATGAAGAGAGCTGAAACATTTGAGAAAGAAGAGCAAGAGGAGAGTGAGGAAAAGGGCAGTCCTTTTAGAAAAGGGGATGACAGCAGACACTGAGACATGAGGAAGCTCCTGGGAGAGAAGGAAGGCAGGACATGGGATGTGCCACTGGCGCTTAGGTGGGAGATGGACGTGAGACGCGAGGGGGCCAAGCTCATGATTTGAAGTTATTGGGCGCTTGTTGTTTGCCTCGTCCACACCAACGGGACCGAGGGCCCCAGGGCTCCTGCAGGCCCCCACATAACTGAGCACCCTCTAACACAGCCTGCACAGACACACTCCCCTCCTCAGCCCAGGCAGGCTGTTTCCAGGCATTGCAGAAGAGGGAAGGAGGAACCCTTTGCAGGCAGAGACCGCTTCTCGTGCCCAGGGCTACGTTTCTAACATGTTACCAGTAAAAACATTTTGCCAATTCCAGCACTGATGAATTTGTGAATGTGCTTTTGCTTTTTGAAACTCTGCAGCTCTTTAAATGCTACCCTGTTATATTGAACTGTTCCAGGTTTGGTTTCAAAATGCTCGAGCCAAATTCAGACGGAACCTCTTACGTCAAGAAAACACAGGGGTGGATAAGACTTCAGACTCCACACTGCAGGCAGGGACCCCGTCAGGTCCTGCCTCCGAGATCTCCAACGCCTCCATGAGTCCATCCAGCACTCCCACGACTTTAACGGACTTGACTAACCCTACTATGCCTACTGTGACGTCTGTCTTGACATCAGTGCCCGGGAGTCTTGAGGTTCATGAATCTCGAAGTCCTTCACAGACAACTCTCACAAATCTTTTCTGATGACTCTTTCTTAATAATTTCTTTAAAAAAGAAATTATTCTTAGCTGAAATTCCAAGTGTATTTTAATAGAGGCTTTGAGCAACTGACTAACCACAATTAGGATCTCTCCTAAAAAAACAGAAGGAAATGTAGTGTTCTGGTATTATGGAGTACGGACTGAAGAATAACTTGGAAGATCTATTGCAACACAACATTTGTGTAACTGTACAGTTTTGTGGACTGAGCAAGGGAAACAGCAATTAATTTAAGTTGGCTAAAGCTTCTGTATTTTCAAAGACTGCCATGTGCCTTATATACTGTTTTATCTACATTCTTTGGATTCCATGTCCACTTCTCTCTTTTTCTCTCTGTATATTTATGACCAGGGCAAAAATGTTAAAGAGTTTGTTACTTTGGATAGTCCTAAGCCTTTCATTGGTTGCTTTGTTGTTTTAGAATTTTAAGGTCGAAGTCTGTTCGAATACCAGAATTTGTAAAATCTAATCAGTAATAAAACCACTTATGGAAACTACTTGGTAATGGCTGCAGTTACATTTAACATTAGTGTCACAATTGAGATAGGCTGAGTGGATGTGAAAGGGTTAGAAAACTGCACTTCAAACACAGTATCTGCCTAGGAGAAACCCTAAATATGATGTACACGTTCCTCCTCTTCCTGAAGTATATATGGGTGAGAAATCCACCTTGTGCAACAGTCTAGGAATCTTCATTGTAGAGAAGTAAGTGTTAGTTGCAGGTAGGAGTACTCAGAAATTGTTAAGATTCAGACAGAAGAGCTACACTCACTTTGGTGTGTGCAACAAACCTGACTTGAGGCAGCGTGTGGGAAAGCAGTGCTGCTCTTGTGCAGGGTGGGCTTGTCCCCTGGCACAGCGAGGTGAGCAGGGCTGGGGCACTGGGAAATGCTTTCCCTGGGAAAAACACAGAAGTATTTCAGGTTATTTTACAACATCGGTGAGCAAAGTCAAGGAAAAATCATGTTTTCTGAAGTCACAGCCTTACACTTTTTGTAATGCTTTGAAGGAATAAAAAGCCAAGGAAGAATATGATACTATTGACACTAATAAAAGTGGTTATTCTTTTAATTATTATGGACCTTTCAGTATGATTGAATTCCTTCTCCCCCAAAATCTCTGCAGAATATAACTCACATTTTGAGGTTTTTTTTCGTATTATTTCTAAAGATGCTTTTCTGTAATTAAAGAAATACCTCAGCAAAGCTTAAATATGTATAAGAACAAGTCTACACTATGCTGTTTGCCCAGTAGGTTTAGAGCTTTGGAGTGGTACATAAGATGCAGCTGGTTGTTCCTTTTCAAACCTGTTCCAATCAGTTATTTCAGTCAGATGTTGGGTTGTATGTGACCAGCCCTCTAAAACTAATCCCTCATTCCCATTGGATCAGAATTGCTAGAAGATTATTCCAAACAAACAGCAAGAGAGGTGCCAAGATTCGTGTTCTTTGCCCTTCTCAGGGCATTGAAGATGATTTTGCAGGCTGGGCTCTTTGCTAACAATGTTTTGGTTTTAAAAGCACTACATTTATTCCACTTTCTGAGCTGAAAATTTGCCATTCTTGTGCAAGCTAAATTCCTGTCGAGATCAGGGAGAGATTTCAGAGCATGAGGACTGTGGGATAGAAATGCTGACATAATTAGGTCATTTATTAACCTTTTTTACACTTCAGCTTAAAAAACCCCACAGGTGAGCTATGGGAAAGCAAGATAGTCCTCAAAAGATGAAAACTTGCTGAGATCTGTGAGAGGGATTAAGGTCTGGTCACCAAACCCAAGGGGCTGGCAGAGCCCTTTGAGTTTATGCACAGTGATGAGACATGAAAAACGATAATTTGGGTTGAATTAATAACTGTTACAGGTTTGTCCAGGACATTTTCCCTCACAATCCAAGTGTCTAATAAGGGCATTGTGCTGGTTGCTGGACTGTGACAGGGCACAGATCTGCCTTTCAAAGCTGTTCTGACACGGAGATTCTGCTCTTTGTAACGGTTTGTTCGTTGTCAATCACCTTGGGGATTTTATTTTCTTTTTTTTAACATGCTTAGCTGGATCTTTTCTTGATTTAAAAGGCAATTTTGGTCCCCTGTCCAATGGTTGCAGCCCGTAATTAAAACCCTGTGTATGAACCTGTAAGCAGTTTGACACAGCCGGACCCTGAATTCCGAGTGTTACGGCAAATGGAGCGGATAACAATTCCCGTGGGTCCTGACAGTTGTGCTGCTCTCACTTGTGAGCTTGTGTTTTAACTACCTGAGTCCACGTGGATGGAAGTACCTTTCAAATCAATTCTCAATACTGCCTTTTCAAACACCTGACGTTCATGAAGCGGAACATTCTTGTTTTAATCTTATCTGAAACCTATAGAAGACAATTAGAGAAATTGTCTGGTTTAATCAAATCAGGGATTTTGCATATAAATAAGAGACAATACTCTATGTAGGGTCTTTATGTAGGTGCATTAGGATTCACTCTGGCTCCGATGGCCTATGTTGTCCCCATGATTGTTTCAATCCTGTGGTATTGTTTGGTTGTTTAGAGCTTGTTGGTTTTGAATGCTGTACATTTTTTTACTACTGCAATCCTAATGTTTCTTCACATTCTTGTACAGTTCCACATTTGATGTATTAGTCTGGAATTCTGTTAAAAACATGAACAAAATGGAAATGATATTTCTTTGGACGTGTATTTTTACTGTATATCTAATTTGAACTAGTTGAACATACTCCTTTACATTTTGCATGATAGGTGTGTAGTTCATTTTTTAAATATGAAAGAGACTTAAAAGTAACTTAGAACAAGAATATAATGAAACTATACAAATATGGAAATACATACAATGATTTGCTACTTTTTGACTCAAGAAACTTTTTGAAATACAATTTACCTAGTTTATTTAAGATAATGCAGGTATTTTGTCTTTGAGTTCATATATAATACCAAATATAAAAGGGGATTACACACTAGAAGAACTTTCAAATCACCTTGGTAGTCACCACCACACTGGATTGTTCTTGTCAAAGAGAGAGAAAGGACATTTGAATTTAAGAAAGCTGAATAAATATGTTTTGATCTACAACAGAGAGGGATGGGATTGCTGCAAGGGATACATAATCACAGCATAACATTTACTGACACTGTTAATGGCAATATTTCAGGAAACTTATTTTTTATTCAAATTATCTAAGTTTGGGAAGAGAAGACCAAGGATAATGATTCTAATAAAGAAACTGAATGAGTGCCCTGGAAGCAAAAGTCAGTTTATCAAATACACTCTGGATGCAGAAAGTGCCTCCAAGATATTTTGGTTTCCAAACTCTCTTTTCCTCCTGGCTGTTAAAACCCCCCACATAATCAGGCCACTTTCCTATAACTGTTTGCTAGGTTTTGTCTGTTGGAAGGAAGCTTGGGCACCTGTAGAATGATCTTCATGTAAAGAAAAAGGAATAAAAAACACAAATCAAAATAAGCATCAGGCTTCACACTTAGGTGTGGCAATGGCAAAGACATCCAGGTGGCTCAAAGGAGTTCTGTGTGTACCTGCTTATGGCCTTCACCTAATAATGCTTGAAAGATTGTAATTGAAAGTAGGTGAATTATGGAGGGTTTTTGTTTCTAACTTCAGCAAGCCAGAGCTAATTACACCACTCTGTCGCTGTTTTTTAAAATTAAATTTTACATCAGTCACCATTAGGAAGGGTCATACCATCAAAGTGTGAAGAGATAAGCCCAGGCTTTTGAAGGAGGGCCTTTTTTCCCCATTTCTTTCCAACTTTCCAACCCTGGTTGTTGCACCCCAGCCCATGCCCCTGCCCCAGCCCGTGTCCCATGCCCCTGCCCCAGCTCATGCCCCTGCCCCACTGTGCTCCCTCGGTGCTGGCAGGGCCCAGCCCTGCTCCTGAGCCCCACCAGGGAGTGCCCACAGCTCTGTGCCCACCCAGCCCTGCTCCTGAGCCCCACCAGGGAGTGCCCACAGCTCTGTGCCCACCCAGCCCCTCCGGGCAGCCTGCCCTCCTTCTGCAGGGACTTAGCCCTTCTCGGTGAGGGCTCCCCCATCCCCGGTGGCAGTCAGTGTGGCTGCAGGGCCAGCTCTGCATTGCCCTCCTGCAGGCAGCTCTGCCTTTGTGCTGTGACCGGGAGATGCTGGGAGCTGCACCCACCAGCCGTGGCTCCCAAAGCACCAGGTGTGAGAGGGCAGGAATTAAACATGTGCTTCTCTCCCCATTCCTCCAGTAACCCCGGAGCTGAGCCGGGCCAGGGCCAAGAATGGCATTCCTCAATTTGACAATTCCTTTAATCAAGGACAGATAAAAAGGGTCGCTGGGTATTTAATGGATTTCTGACCAGATTAGTGTGATGTTAGCAGCTCTTTCTGGCCCAATAACTGGATTTTTGTATCAACTGAGGTCAGTAAATATTTTGGGCGTTTTGTTTTGAGCAAAGCACAGTACTTAAAATATGCAACCTGCTGCCAGTAAATTCAGACCCTGCAGTATCATTAATGTACTAATGCATAACACTGTGCAAATTATCATTATTTCCAGAGAATGCCACTGCTGTGGAAGTTCTTCTTTTGATGAAAAAAAGTCCCTGTAAAAGGCACAGCTCTGCATATATATTTACACAGCTTGTTTACATGGCACTCTGTCAATTTATTACATTGTAAAATCCAGTACTTAGCAGGAAGTTACATTTTTGCAACAACCTTTAGAAAAAAAAGAAATAATTAAGCTTTTCATTAAAGAGAGAAACCTATTCTATCCCCTACATAGTTCGGTGCAGTAGTATTGGGCTGGGGGGAGGAAAGTAGCAGCCCAAAAAGGCATACAAATATTTGGGAAGCATGAGGTAACTGTGGTGAGCTGGGTCAGCTGATAACCCTCAGCCATGCCTCTCTCCACAGCCACAGCCCCGGATCAGGAGTGCTGGGAAGCCACAGTGGATCTGCAAACACAGAAACAGCCACGGGCTTCTCCTGCAGTGACACAAAACTAGCCAGGCTGTGATCCACCCATGGCACAGTAATTACTGGGAATTCAATGTTCCTTGGTTCCTATTCATAAGCAGGGAGAAGATCTTCAGGCTGCAGCAATTTGCAGTGTTCCTGGAGCAGGGTTTTGGTTTTCCATGGGCACTCTGTTCCAGTGCAGAGTTACAGAGCCAGGAGCTCTAACCCGTGTCCCAGGCAGCTGGAGAGGGTTCCTTCCTTGCTCTGAGCTCCCCCCATGTCCTGCCAGTGGCTCTCCAGGCACAGGTCTGGCAGCTCCTGCCTGCTGTCCCTGTTGGCTCTGGCAGCTCCTGCCTGCTGTCCCTGCTGGCTCTGGCAGCTCTGCCTGCTGAATCCACCCGGGGCACTGGCAGCACAGCCAGTGCCTCGGCCAGGCAGAGCCTGTGGAGCTCCCTGCTCTCTGGAGCTCCACCTGAGCCGGTCCCACTGCCCAAACAGTGTGCAAAGCAGGTTCCTGCCCCACCAACACCCCAGTGACGTGGCCCACGAGTTCAGCCCCGGCTGTGGGAAGTGCACACGTGAGACCAGAGGGCAGACTTCCATCTGCTGTCTCTGGCTCAGCCCCCAGCCCACAGAGGCTGTGTGCCCACCAGCTCTTTCTTTTGCCTTCCCACACCATTTCCATGTGTTTCATCGGTCAGTTTTTGCTATCCTTCTTCTGGAAAGGAAGACTAACAAAAGAGATACTCTGTAATATGGCATTGCAGGCTGTGATGGAGCAAGAAACTGATGCCAAACCTCACCCAAGTCTGGGTAGGGATTCTGGGATGTAGGGAAGAGTGGTTTCTGAAAGTCCAGTCTGACACCCACAGACAGATAAGAGGGTGAACAGATATCATTGCTTGGACCAAGTCCCCAGTGACATCTCTTGAATCTAGAGCATCTGAGAAGTTCTTAATGGTCATATGAAACTTCATAATTTCTTTTGTAATTATCCCAGACGGGCAGTTCCAGGTTTTTCACACTGTAGATCCTGGAATGCTTCCTGTCGGAGCACAGACTGTGTCTGGTGGATTTAACCCTGCTGACCACGGGCTTGCCTTTGTTAGTTCACATGCACAGATCCCTCAGAAGCAGCTCAAAAGCTTTTACATCCACTTCTGTTCCTGTCTGATCTGACCATTTCTGAGCAGCTGGCAGACAAGTGTGAGCTGCCCACGGACTCGGGAGATGAGATGTTTCATATCAGGAGCCTGCTCTGCTCTTTGAACAGAGGCTCTTCCCTCCAGCACTCTCTGCAGTGCACACTTTCATCTGGGCAGGGCTCGTAGGAGAGTCCTTGGAAGGGGTTGCTGCCCTGGCCAGCTGCTGACGCCTTTTGGAGCTGATGTTATACTGAAAGAAATCAGGCATGGATGTTCCCACCACCTTGTTCAGTCAGTTCTAATTAATGCAGACCCAGACTTTCTCCATTTCGTACCCATTGGCACTGACTCCTAACACCTCACCCAGCACTGAGTGACAACAGAAGTCACACTGTCACTGGTGCTACAGAAATAAGCCCAACCACCCACCCTCTGAGAGGCTTTTTAATGTAATGAAGGCCATTTGTGGCCTTCATTTCTCTGTATGTCTTTTCCAGTTCTGCCCTATTGTGCCTACAGAATTCAGGAATCCATGTTAGATTAATATAAAAGCTGTACAATGCTCTTTTCTGTGATTCTTTACTCCTCAGCTCCCCGAGTGCAGGCAGCTCCTACTCATGTTTTGTGTTCATACTCTCCTTTTCTGTCCCTCTGTTTTGTCCCAGAGATTATAGATTGTGCACACCAGCACCCACTGGCACTGACAGGATTCTCCAGAGTCCCTTCTGGCTTTTCCAGCACAAAAGAGGAGTCTCAGAAAAGACACTGGCAGCTATTTGTAGAATTCCTTTCTCCCCACAGAAGAGCCCCAGCTCCCGGGGCTGTGCGGTGGGAGCGGGAGGTGCAGCACCACTGCCAGCTGCCTCAGAGCAGCCCCAAAGCTGGGCTGCTCTTACAAGATCTGCCTAAAAATACAATCCAGTTTAATTCCAGCATTACTCCGAGGGTGATGCCAGGCATTAAAGGCAAGAATGTGTTTGTGGCAGGACTCCAGGTATTTCTGTGACCCTCTCGGTGCCCGCTGGCTGGGCAGAGGCCGGGGCAGGGACACTGGCCAGGGCTCACTTGAGGGCACCGGGGACGGCGCTTTGAAGTTCCTGAGTGAGCAGAGCCAAACCCCAGCACAAGGCAAAGGGGCAGTGAGAGCATTGCCGTGGGAGGCCGGGAGGAGATGGCCTCGGGCAGAGGGGACGTGTGTGCCTCCAGCCTCCCCTCCGAGCCCCGGGCACCGTCACTGTGCAACACCGAACCAGAAACCCCCGCACGGCAACCCAGGGACCTGCACGATGTGTGAGAACACACAAATCATCCCACGCTACAGACTCGGAGGAATTTAGGGTGGAAAGTACTGAAGAGAATCTCTGTTTTCCTGGAGGGACACACTAGATCTTGTATTTGGTACCTGCAGATGAGGGAGCACAGCCTCACTTGCCTGAACACAGGCAAGGCTGAGAGGTGAGCAGTGTGTCCCTTTCCTTCCCTGAGAGACAGCAGCAGTCCTAAGAGCTTTACAGCTGGAAGGAGGCAAGGATACATTTCCATTTAAAACCTGCTGAGCACTGTTTGGGATGAACAGTGGCCCAGAGGTCGGCAGTGCCGGGGGAAGGAGAAGATGCTGTGTTAGAGGTAACACCGTCCCCGGCCACTGGGAAGGTTTTTGGTTTGAGAAACAATTTCAGCTTCGTGCTGCAGAGGTCAGGGAGAGCCCTGTGTCCGGTGTGTGCAGCGAGCCCTGAGCTCCTCTCCCTCTGCAGGGCTCAGCACCCGCCGTGCTCACCCAGGGCACGGGGCAGCAGAGTGCCAGGGCTGCAGAGTGCCAGGGCTGCAGAGTGCCAGGGCTGCCGAGTGCCAGGGCTGCACTTCCAGCGTCCTGGGAAACCTCAGGGACACAAACCCAGCCTATTCCACACGCTGCCTTTGCACCCCAAAGTGCTCTTCGCTGCTGTAAGCTGGCTCCCCTCATGAACTG
The DNA here is from genome assembly GCA_013399695.1 of Formicarius rufipectus. Classification (NCBI taxonomy): domain Eukaryota; kingdom Metazoa; phylum Chordata; class Aves; order Passeriformes; family Formicariidae; genus Formicarius; species Formicarius rufipectus. The sequence continues at coordinate 813,813 of VXAU01001866.1, forward strand.
TATTTACTTAGCAGTAGATCTGTTGTCACACACGAATAATGAGCAGGGAAAGGTGTCCCTCCCGGCATCACCGCCCCGGGATCCCGGCTCCTGAGCTTCCAGCCCTACAAAGCCTGGAACAGGAAGCTGTAAGCCCAATCTCTCCTTTTACAGAGTTTAATTTTGAGTATGTTTCTTATCTTGCTGAGTTACTGAACAGTTGGAAGTGACAAAACCAGATGCCATAAAACGCATGGAAAATGCAGCTGGACTGAACCTCAAGTATTAACAAAGCCAATTCCCTCGACAGACACTAATCTTACACCTTCAAACCCAGGAAAGATTCAGTTAAACTCACAATCGTTTTATAGTCTCTGCAGAACCATAGAGCTTCGGGATCCTTTGTTATTCCTCCATAAAGAGGAAAGTTATAGTGAACGTGCCCTTCTTAAGTTGGGTATTTTTAAATACTAACGTTTATTGCTCTGCAGTTTCTCTTTATGTGTGCACAGAGATCAAGAAAACACCTCACTGCACAGGCTTATTTTTAGAAACGCTAAAAGAGCCCTCTGTTAATAACTGGTTCTCTTTTGCCATTTGCATAGCTGATCACTGTTAATGATCCAGGTAATGGAATCGTTAGGGAGGCTGAAGGCTCGAAGTCCTGGGATGTGGTCGGTGGTGCTCGGAGTGCAGTGTGTGTGTGCAGGGCTGTCACAGCCCTGAGGATCCCCCTGGTGGGACACACAAACCTGCCCTGTTTGGGTCCCCACTTTTCCATTCATTTGCAGAAACGGGCTGATGTGGCCCAGCTGCAGTAATTTCTTTGGATTAGCACTAAGTCTCCAGATTCCCCCACTACTGCACAGAGTCTCCCAGAGCTCCTGTTTTGGGCTTACAGAGGCACAGCACCTGGAAAGCAGCTGATGCTCAGCTTTCCTAACAGTTCTTGAGAATGTTTGCATATAGCAAGAAGTAAATGCCTAAATATCATCAGAGCCCCTCTGCTTTATTCTCTTTTCTGCTTTTGGACACAGATCAAGACTAAAAGCATCAGTCGCCAGCACCTAATTCAGGGGGTTTATTAGGTGGCTTTCTGATCAGCTTTGTGGAGTAGCCAAAGTGCATTAGAGGTGATGGCTGACCCAGAAGGTCCCACCCCAGAGCCCCCATCCCACACCTCACTCCTGGTGAGAGCCCCCCAGCCAGGCAGGACTTGGCCTCAGGCAGAGCAGGTGGAACCCCCGTGTCACCTCGCAGGGGTCCTGCAGCAGAGCCCCAAAGCCTCAAAGTTTCCTCACCAATCTAACCCAGACAGAGCCATCCATCTTGGGGTCCTGCCTGTAGTAAACTCAGTTGCACACAATGTATTTTAAAGAAAAAGCATCTTTGCCTGTGTTTCCCATAAGCCCATCTCTGCTATTTATGCGGGGACATGAATGAGAAATGAGTTTATGTGTTCTTGATGTGGCATCTGGATTGTCCAAGCGTTGCATTAAGTTGGCCTCAAGTAAAGGTCTGAACCAAAAAAATAACATGAAAGGATTTCCAGCACATCAGTTGTGTTGTTGCAGAGCTCAGCCATACATCTGTGTGTAGGAAACACAACACTTTTCCTGCAAGCTGAGCCCTGTGCATCTCACAGGACATTAATGCAAAAGAGGGAGAAATCCAATCTTAATCTTCCAGAGAGTGAAACACTGATACAACATGTCATGCCCTGTCATCACCTGTTGCTAAGGGTTGAGATATTCTCAGTGTCAGAAGGAGACTGTGAATGAGGAGTGCATTTTGATGACTGCTGAGGAGGGGAGACTCTCAGGAACTGCTGGAAATTCTGCTATTTCATAGTGTATAAAATATAGCTGACCTGAGGCAGCGGATCAGCAGAGGCAGCCTGAGATGCACGCACTGAAAACACCTCCTTTTGAGCTGCTGACACGTTTAGCAGCTGCCAGTCAAGGAGGAGAGCTGATCCTCTCTTAACCAGACCTCCTCACAGCCTATTGTTGCAAAGGCCTCAGCCGTGGCTCCTTCTCCAGCATTCCCTCGGCCCAGACCGACATCTCTTCCAGCTCCACATTCTCCTGACACTCCCCATCCTTTGTGTGCTGCCGCCTCCCCAGTGCCACCTGCCCGTCCCGCTGCCTTCGGCTCCTTTGTCCCTGTCCCCGAGGAAGGCTCTCCAGCAGCACATTGTCCCGGCTTGCTCCCCCAGGGCTGCTTGTTATTGCAACCACAGCCTGCCCTTGCATCCCCAGGGCCAGCAGCACCCTGAGCCTGCCGCTGCAGAAGCAGGAGCAGAGGAAGGAGCCCCGGCAGGCAGGGAGCCAGCAGGGCAGCAGCAAACCCGGGGGCACAGCACGGGAGGAGCCCCGGGCTCCAGGGACAGCCAGGGCCAGAGTGGGGGCAGCACAGCCCTCAAGCAATGGCAGGTCTCTGCACCTACAGAGGGAGAGCTGTGGCAAAGCAGAAGTTTGGGGAAGAGTCACAACATCCTTTATCCACAACCAAATCTCCACCTTTGCTGTCTGGCAGGGCTGGGTGGGGGGCGGCGGGGCTGGGGGTCACTGGGCTGCTCGGCAGTGGAGGAAGGGGCTGAGGGCAGAAGGGTGAAGGATGGGGCATGGCCCATCTCTGCTCTGCAGGATCGTGCTGTGGATGGAAACATCCCCATTTCTCTGAAAAGCCACACTGGGATCTCCTCCCTCCAAGCCACAGTGGCTTTTGCAGTCTCGTGGCACAAGAAAAGCAAGAAGGAAAATTCAGAGTGTGTCGTGGCAAGAGAGGCTCCTGGAAGGCCCTGCCAGGTTCCACCAGGCCTTCTGCAAAACTCCTGCAGTCTCTGAACTCCCAGCAATGTCGAGCCACATGAAGGTTCAAGGGACTCTCAGGCCTCTGGGTCAGTGAAACAGAACATGGTGTAAAGCAGCAGCACAGGTGCCATCCCAGGCTTAGTGACCAGCCCAGACACCCTCACCTGGCTGGGGCCAAGGAGACCAGCAGTGTGGGGTCAGCCTTGGACAGGACAAAGGGTCCTGCACGGCTGGGGAGCAGCTGGTGGCATTATCTGCTGCAAACTCTGAACACCATGACCTCAGACTGCGACGCTCCACACTGTGCAGTCCCCCCTGGTGAGGGGGACAGAACCCCCCTGTCTGAGGATCTGCCGACGAAGCAGGACACAGCTCCAGCGGGCAGCTCTGCTCTGGGGCTGCAGCACCAAGGGTGGGTCTGAGGATTCCTTGGCCCGGAGAAAGGCAGGGGTTGCCCTTCCCCGCAGCCTCAGCCCGTGTAGGATCCTGCCCGGAGCAGCACATGCCCGTGTCCGTGGGCACCGAGCAGAGCTGAAAGCCTCTGAGAAGTGGGGGCTCAGCGAGTCTCCTTTAATTACCAGAGTGGTGCAGCTCGGCTCGGCCCCTCCCACATGCCATTTCACGCCTGATTTCTTCTCTGATTTCTTTGGGGAAAGAGGGGGAATTCGAGTGCATGTAATTTGGGTTAACAAGACGCATTATATGCAGCCTCATTCTTGTAAAAACTTTCACAGGGAAATCACCCAGCCCATGGAGAGAAAAAATTCTCTCCTTATTGTAATTTTTCCAAGGCTAATCAAACTCTCACCATTATCCTATTGATCACAGGGAAGGTTTGATTTTCTACCGGTTGCCTAGTTAAGGTACAGTAGCTGTTGCTCGGCTTACTCCATGCTGTGAGTACAACAGAGATCAGCCCTCCATTTCTGTGCTCCTTTTTGTCCCTTTCCTAGATCCCTTTTCCTTCAAAGCTCACCTGCCTTTGGCTTTTGTGGTGCTCTACCTGCATTTTGCTTTCCCCCATATCCGTGGAGCAACAAAAGGTGAAAAGCTGGGTTTATACAATTAAAATTGTCAGAGTAAGAACGGGAAAAGGCAAAAATTCTGAGAACAGGAGGCAAAGGAAGAGTTAGAGGTGAATGTGGCACCCCCTCCGATTTGGACAAACGGGCTCCACGTCCAGTCCCTGCGGGCGTGAGGGGCACAAACCCCCCAGCCCGGGCCAGTGAGGACGAGGGGGAGCCCGTGGGGGTGCTGGGCGCCCACGGGCGGCACTGCCCGCTCGGGGTGTGCCCCTGCTCTGCAGCAGCCCAGGACGGTCTCCTGCGGGAGCCAAAGCCCCGTCCGTGTTGCGGGGAGCGCCCCGTCCCTGCGGGAGCAGCCGCGCTCCGTCAGCACGGCCACGCAAGGGCAGCACGCGGCAAAGACGCAGGCTCTGCTCTGCCTTCCCGGCCGGGGGCTCCTTTGGATGTGTTTTGTGTCCCTTCGAGTCACTTGGGAGTTTAGGAGAGCCAGAGAGAATAGCTTTTTCTGTCATTATTTGATAACCAATACATTTCCCTTTGACCTTCTCCTCTCTTCCCAAAAAAGAAAGACCAGCTCAGCATTGTGTTATTTTTCAAAGCCTTTACAAATTAAGACAGTAACATGGAAATCCTCGTTGGGTTTCAGTTCATACTTCCTCCCATGCTGGGCTGAAATGGGGATTCTTTTGTGATGGCTGTGCTGCTTATTTTTTTAAAACCTCCTGAATTTGGCACACTGCCCTACTTTATTTTCTTGCCATTCTCTAGTGCTGCTCCCATTGGGAGGCTCATTCCCTTCTAATGCATGGTGTTATCTTTGCAAGTTGAACTCTAAATCCCCGTGTTGTTTTTCCTTGCTTGTTATTCAGGTGCAGGGAATGTTAATGATGTCTCTTTGGCTGGTGGATGCTCTGGCTATGTGGCTTTAATTATTTTTATTAATGTATTTTATTAAGTAAATTACAGATAAATGTAGATTTTAACTACAGCTTAGAGGTGGCACATCTGTGAGACTGCACAGGCTTTCATTTGGGGGTGAAAGGCACAGTAGTATCATCCATAGCAGGAGGATGTTCACAGCTGTGACTGAAAGAAGCTTTACTGAAGCAAAAGATCCAAAACTAAAAACTGGCACCTGATCTGCAGAGGGACAGGGAAGGGGAGAGGGAAAGGAGCAGTCCCAGAAGAACAGAGGGGGTGTCTCCAGGGGCAGTGCTGGAGCAGGAGGCTCTGTGGAGGGGTCTGCATTGCAGGGCACCTCTCCAAGGCCCCGTGGGCTCCAGCCACCACTCAGGGCCAGTGCTGAGGGGGGTGGCAGGAGGAGAAGGGCACCTGCTGTGGTGGTGCCAGTGCAGCCCATGGCTCTGCATGCCCAGGGTGTATCCCAGCCTGGGGGCTCAGTATTGGCATGGAGAGAGGCTGAACTTCTCTGAGTGCTCTGGACTGAACTTGGATTAGAGGATTTAGTAGAGGAAAATACATACTGGTGTCTGTGGTTTGTCTGTTGTTTTATTGAACCAAGAGTCCCATGTGAGCCATGCAGTAAGCAAGCTATAAAACCATCCAACAACGCCTTGGAAACAGTTCTGTCTCTGAACACAGCACCTCTTGGGCACTGGCTGTGCTCAGAATGACTTCCTTCACCCGAGGAGTTCATGTTACCTTGGACAACACACAGCCACTGCCCAAAATAAATAATTAAAGCTGGGTGGTACTTCAGTCGTTGCTGCATTGAGAGGATGAGGCTGGAAAACAAGAGGATGGTTTCATACTGGCAAAATCTCCAGGCTGTTCTCACCTTCCTAAGCACTTGCCCTTCATTTCTATGCAAGAGACATTCTCGGTTTGGGGGATTCTTACCAGGAGCTTGTGAGAGAAATGTTGAAAAGGGATTTTTCCAGGTTGCCTTTCCCATCTTGCTGCTGCAGGAGCTGCAGGTGGTGAAGCTGCTGTTTCGGCATTTCTTCTTCAAACGCTACATCACGTAGTATCGCTGAGATCACAAGGAGATGAGGAGAAAAATGGCCCTATAGGATTTTTGTTAAAAAAGGATCCATCCATAAAGGATGAAAGGTTAAATTGCTTTTAGAAACACAGCAGCGTTTAAACAGGTGAGGATCCTCGGAAATGGAGTTTGGATTCAATAAAGTAGCCATGCAGAAGGGCAGGAGAAGGCCTTTCTTCGGAGGGAAATGTCACACTTTAGTGTTAATAAAATGTCTAGTGGTATAATAATAATGATAGCAATCAGGAGCCTTTATTTTTCACCTGGCAGGGCTGGTTCATGCGAGTTTTTTCAAAGCTACCTGCAATTCAGGAAAGAACAAACAAAAAAGAATCAGGCCTGCATTGACTGAAAAATATCAGAGTGGAAGAGAAGAGAGCCAGAGCGGCCCAAGACTCTTGAGTGTTGCTGGGGAGATGAAGAGTGCTGCTCCCAGGTGGCAGGACATTTTCTTCCTCAGCCTCTTAGATGTTGCCTCCTCACAGCTGTGTTGTAAAGACATTGCAGGAGATTTACAATCCTAAAAGAACATACAATGAAAATGTCAAAAGGAAAAGGCAATTGCAAACAATAGTTTTGCTCTGGACTGGCCCCCTCTACACGCTCCTAAGTGGTGGTGTAGCACAAAGGCAATGAGCACACAGCATTAGCTACTCTTGCATCTCTTGTATATTTGTCAGGTTTGATGTGTCAGAAGTTGGCCGAACAAAATTTGTTCCCCACCTGTGCAGATGTCACTTACAGCTCTCTGTGGGAAGAGAAGAAGAGCAGGAAGCTTTGGTCTTTTAGGCGCAGACAGTGGCACCAGAGAGACTAATATGTAACACAGCAAGAGGCCTAATTATTGATTGTCTGTACACACACAATTGTGAAAATATAACTTTTCTTGCTTGACCTCTTTTCCCCACTAACACTTCCAGTGCATTGCTCTGTCTGCACCATCAGTCTGACTGCCTCTCTTTCATGGAAATACAATTCACCCCAATATAAAAGCTCCCAATCTTCTGTCAGGGTGTTTTGGGCTGTGACATGTCCACGGTAGTGCCAGTGGCCGTGGGTGTTTCAGCCCCCCAGCTCCCCAGAGAACCTTGTTTGTCTGAATTACCACAGAGGGAGGGCAGCAGCCACAGCTCTGGGCTAGAGTGCAGCATCACCACTCTCCCAGTGGCCCTTTTTCCTTCCAAAAAGTACTCCTATTTGGGGCATGAAAATAATAGCAAGGCTATTACATCTATGTGAATGAGAATTAAATGCAACATCCACCAAAATGAAAACTTTTGGTTAAATATGCAGTGATTTTTATGGTTGCACCCTTCAACCAGGCAATATTGTCTTTATTGCAGCTTATTAACTCGTGTACAGATTCTGGCATGGCAGAAATGCCCCTGGTCAGTGATATGTGCCCAGGCTGACCCTGCTCAGGGCAAGGGCTCAGTGGCAGGGCTGGGACTGAGCACAGGGAGCATGGTGAGCTCAGGCTGTGTCAGGGGCAGTGTGGGGTGGGCAGCACACACAGCTGCTCCCAGGGATGTGTGACACGAGTGGCTGTGAAGAGCTGCCAGCCCTGCAGTGCCCAGATGTGTGGAGCTGACCCAGCACATCTGGAAAGACCAGGCTGCTGCCCCACAGGGAGCTAACAGGCTGCAGGGACTTTGCTGCCACAAACCCTGGTCTTTGCCTCGTGCAGCAGCCGGCTGTGTCTGCTGTAGCATTAATATTGTACATTAATATTAACATCAGTGAGGCTCACCCTGGAGGTCATACACTCCAACCCCAGGAGCAGAGCCCCTTGAGCAGTCCTTGGGACATGCAGCCACAAGCACTCGCTCACTCCGGCGTTTTCTTTAAGAGATTCCTCGACTGTAGATGTGCTGCTCATGCTGGCCCAGAGTGTGTTGATGGGGAAGGTGCCAGCTCTTGTCAGTCACTAGTGTTGTCATGAATTAGCAGGGGCCACACAGGGTACAGCCATACGTGTCAGCCTTGTGAATGAGCACTGGAGCAGGATGTGAAAATGTGAGGTCCTGCTAAGACAAAGTCCCAGAGAGAAAATGAGCTCCTTCAGCACAGGGTGGGTGGGTCGTGCCCATCCAGCGTGTCTGAAGCACGAGCAGCCTCCCCCGTGTCCCTGGCCCAGGAGCTGGGCTCAGACCCCGTGACAGCACTGCTCCTGCAGCAGCTGTGAATGTGGAGCTGGGAAAGGCAGTGGCTTTGTGTATATTGGGACAAATAAAATCAAGTAACTCTAGTCAACCAGCGTCTCGGGTGCTAGTAGTGGAATTGCCCCCATTTGTTTGGATGATAGAGCTGCTTCTGTCATACAGAGCTGGAGGCTCCAGGGCACATTTTGGCCGGGTGCCCCAGAACACATAGACCTGGTTGGGTTTTACAGCCAGTTATACTCTGAATATGTTTCTGTGACAAGCTGACTCACCAGTCTCTTCCACCCCTCTGGCTCTGCTTCCACCAACTTGCATGATTTTGTCACAGCCACCAGAAAATTCCTGGGTTTTCTTTGAGCCAACGTCTGGACTCGAGGCATTGTGTGAGGAATCGTAGTGTGAACTTCAGAGAGCAGGGAAAAAAAGATCCCAGCCCTTACTCACACTTCCAAATTATTGTTTAGTGCTCTGAGTTACTCTTTTGGTGGCTAGAGACTAAAGTGATTGCAAATGCATCAGTTTTAAAAGCACTTATTTATAACAGTAAAAAGATCTCAGACTTTGGTAGGAGTTGGAAACATTAGGGAAAGTCTAATGAGAATAGAAACCCTCTGCAGCCGTGCAGGGAACTGTGTGCTGCTCATCTTTCACCAGCTCCACCTTCCATGGCACATCCTGGCTGCTGCAGTTTGGGAAGCAGAAGTACATCGTTTGTTGTGTGTATCCAGCACAGCCTGGAGCTGGCTGAGTGCTCCTGCTGTTGATTCATCAGCAGCACACTTGGGAGAGCTCTGGACTTATCTTTTGCCAGGGTAACATGTCTTTTTGACTAATTCTGATGCAGGATTTTCTTGGAAAAGAAAAATAACTCTGTGTCTGCCCAGATCTGTATTGTGCTACACATATAGTTATTTGTGTATGTGGGTCACAAATTCCTTTGCTTCCCAGTGTCCTCTGTTAGACACACAGTGAAGTACGTGGAATAAATTTACATCCCAAAACCAGAGGCCAGATTACTTTTTAAAAGAACATCAGACAATTTTTTGCCTGAAACTCACATGGTGTGGAAATAAAAAGGAGAAGCAAGAAAAAAGAGTCTATGGTTTCTGAGCAAAAGACGGTGCTGGTTTGGAAATGTCATTGATGGATATTTGTTACCAACTATCACAAGTGTGTTCCACCAGAGCCTCTCCCTTCATCCCTCTGGAGTGCTGATGTACCTGTGCACAGAGGGGTGTGAGACTGGCTGCTCCAGACTGCTCAGTGCTCAGCTGTGGCACTGCTTAGGCTGGGCTGCAGGAGAGCAGGGGCACTGCCACCCCGTGAGGACACGCAGTGCCACTGATGGGCACAGCCCTGCCAGCAGGGGACAGCGGAGCAGTCAAACTGTCCCCGGCACCTGCCGACCGCAGGGGCAGAGGGAACGGCAGAAATGGTGCTGTTTCAAAGACCTGCAAACCGAAGGATGTCTCACAGACCTAGCTCAGAAGGAGCCGATGTCGGGTATTTATCACACAGTGTGCTCTCGTGCATCATCGTTTTTGAAACCCCAAGATTTACAAATTGACAGAAAGAGTATTTTGGCCCAAGGTCACACAGTGTCAGAGCTGTGGGACACTCCTGGCTCTATCCTCCAGCACTCCCACTCCTCCTGAGCCAGCCTGCACAGCGGGCAGGGCTCTGTGCCATGCAGGGAGGGCATCTCCTCACACCCTGTGACACGTCCTGCTGGGCCTCACCCAAAGCCAGCATCTCTGGCTAACCTCCATTCTGGTTTCACCTGGAGCTCTGCTGCCTCTTCCCTTCCTCACTCTCACCAGCACTTTCTCTGGGAACTGGAGAGGCTGAGGCAAATAACAGATACAAATCATGACCAAAGAAGAAATGATTGTCATTGCAAAAATGTATTTATTAATGATCTTCACATAATTCTCCAGGAGTGATATTCTGCAAGACAGAATTGTGATAGATTTTCACCAAATGGGAATATTTCCCTCCAGAAATATGTAGCATTAAAGGGAGTGAAGAAGCTGAATGTGTTTCCTCCAGTCAGGAAAATGACGGATCAGGGACAAGAGACAATACATTAGTAAACAATATAAAAAATGTACATTTTGTCATTTTGTATTCCTGAGTTATTCTAAATCTGTGAATAAATCGAGAGCTTAAAGTCTCTGGAGCTGTTTTGAAGTCTCTTGCTTTCTATAAATATTGCATTTGCCTCAAGTAAGAATTTCTGACATGTATTAAAAAAATATACATTAGTAAAGCTTATAAAATAGATATTTGGAATGCTGTTATTGTTATTTTTTATTAAAAATACAGTTTAATGGAACAATTGAGATCTACTTCAAAGTGTCAAAATTATTTTTCATGCTTTCCCCCTGTGTTCTTTGAACTTTCTGGTTGAAGCTCTAATTTCGTGCTCTCTGTTTCTGTCCCTGTTTGAAGCAGTTGTTGCTCTGCCCTCCCCTCGCTGCCAGGGGGGTCCCCGTGCTGGGCTCTGGGGGCAGCTGAGCCGGGCATCAGGCCTGGTGTGGTCTGTGGGCAGATGGGCAGAGCTGGGGCACGTCTGACACTGCTCCTGGTGTTCTTGGGGGTCTCAGGGGCCAGCCCAGCTCGGGTCCACGCTGGTGCCCTTGGGTAAGGCAGCAGAGCGTGAGGAGGGGTCTGTAGCACACTGACCAAGGGTCTCACTGCCAGGGGACAGCCCTGCAGTGAGATGCCATGGGAGGAAACAGCTCCAGGTTTTACTGTACCTGTTCCCTGAGCCTGAGGAGGAGCTGGTGGTTGTCCCGTGTTTGTGATGTTTAGTCCAACTCCAGTGCAGGACACCTTTCTTTGTGCCACTGACTGCGTGCTGAGCTGCACCTGCAGCACCGAGCTGGGCTGGCAGCCCAGGCCACCACACCCTCATCTCCTGACTCCATACCCCATGTGGGCACGGCATTAGCAAAGAGAACAGATCTTGAAATTCCCCTGCTGCCAGAGGTGAATTTTAAGAGTTTTCTGGAGAAAGCAGTTCCAGCTTTGGTTCCAGAGATACACAGGCTGATGCTGGAACTTGCAAGCAAGTACAGGAGCAGAACACAGAGCAATGAACAAATCACAAGGTAAATTAACAAAATACAAGGTAAATGCCTAGAACAGGGGAGAGGGGAGGCTGCAGCAGGCAGAGAAGTGGGTTTTGTGGGTGTTTTCTGCACTGATGGCACAAGCCTGAACCACAGCAGTAATATCAAAGAGCTCCTCCACTTATTCATAATTAGCAGTGGGAACGCTCAGGCTTCGTTTTGTGCTCACAAAGGACCAGGGTCTGTGTTGAAGGGAACTGGAACTCTTTAATTAAATGTTTTCTAGAGCTTTCCTTTGCCGAGGTTTGTAGGCTCTGCTGTACGGCTGTCGGGCCAGCCCTGTCCACTGGTGAGGGGACAGAGATGGTGAGGGGACAGATAGTGAGGGGATAGAGATGGTGAGGGGATAAAGTGGTGAGGGGACAGAGGTGGTGAGGGGGTAGAGATGGTGAGGGGCACAGCCCATTCCAGGGGCACAGCCCGTTCCTGGGGGGCACTGCCGGTTCCTGGGGGCACAGCCCGTTCCTGGGGGGCACTGCCGGTTCCTGGGGGCACTGCCCGATCCTGTCCCACACCCCACGCCGGGGGTGCCCGGCCCCGCTGCAGCCCCGGCCCGGCTGTGCCGCCGCACGGGCTGAGCCCACAGCACCGCTCGGGTGAGGTGGCGGCCTCTGCAGAGGCGCTGTGCTATCCTCGGACAGGGAGGAAATCCCAGAATTTGATGGAGCACAGCGACCCCAGGCCCGGCCGACAATGGCAGGAACCTTCCTGAGGGGAACAGAACATCCCGAAGGTGTCGGTGTGTCCTGAGGGGAGCAGAACATCCCGGGGGTGTCGGTGTGTCCTGAGGGGAGCAGAACATCCCGGGGGTGTCGGTGTGTCCTGAGGGGAACAGAACATCCCGAAGGTGTCGGTGTGTCCTGAGGGGAGCAGAACATCCCGGGGGTGTCGGTGTGTCCTGAGGGGAACAGAACTTCCTCAGGGAGCGGTGTGTGAGCTCTGTTCCCTGAGGGGAACAGAACATCCCTGTGGCACTGGTGTGCCCTGAGGAGAACAGGACATCCCGAAGGTGCCAGTGTGTCCTGAGGAGAACGGAACACCCCCAGGAGCTGTGTGTGTCCTGAGGAGAATGGAACACCCCCAGGAGCTGTGTGTGTCCTGAGGAGAATGGAACACCCCCAGGAGCTGTGTGTGTCCTGAGGAGAATGGAACACCCCCAGGAGCTGTGTGTGTCCTGAGGAGAATGGAACACCCCCAGGAGCTGTGTGTGTCCTGAGGAGAATGGAACACCCCCAGGAGCTGTGTGTGTCCTGAGGAGAACGCCCGTCACCGCGGAGGGAGGCGCAGACAGAGCTGTGGGGACTCCGTGGAGCACCAGCTCTGCTGTGGGCACCGCGTGGGGAGACACCACCCAGAAGACACGCCAGGTAAGGCTGGAGAGGGGCTGGAGGTGTGAGGGCTGTGCCTCAGAGCCAGCGGCCGTGGGGGCCTGAGGGGCGCCGGGCTGCTGGAACACGGGCTGAGGGACACAGGCCGTCCCTGGCAGGGACAGTGGGGCTGGGGGTGTCACAGGGGCAGGGACAGTGGGGCTGGGGGTGTCACAGGGGCAGGGACAGTGGGGCTGGGGGTGTCACAGGGACAGGGACAGTGGGGCTGGGGGTGTCACACCCGAGCGTTGTGGGTGCCACACAGGCAGGGCTGTGGGCAGGGGCGCCTTGGCGTGGAGCAGAGCCCAGCCGTCCCTCAGTGCTGATTGAGAACAGGGTGCTGTGAGAGCCCTGTCAGTGACTGCTCTGCGCCTTGTCGGTCTCTCACGGCGAGGTGATGGAGCTGCCGCTGTCCCTCCTGCCTCAGGGTGCCCACCCTGCTGGGCACGGAGGGGATGGCTGCGCACACGGGCTGCCAGGGACAGCCGGGAGGGAGCACAGGACCCCTGTGTCAAGATGGCCAGGCAGAGCCAGCATATGGAAAAACCTGCCCGGAGGTTTTCTTTCTCTCTTTCAAATGCCAGAGCAGCCTGGAGTGGCACAGGGCTGGAGCAGGTCCAGCAGGGCCGGGGCTGCTCAGGTGTTGGAGGAGGGAAGGCTAAAGAAAGGATTAGTAATGTGCAATTCCCCTGAAATCAGGAGAGCTGGACAGCCTGTCAGGAGACTCAGTAAACCTCATTTTGATCAGGGGACTTCAACATCCTGGATAGCCACTTAATTTCTGATGCTTTGACACAACAAATCTGCACCAGAAACCTGGCATGGATGAGGTGAGGTGCAGAGATGAATTCTTCACGCATTTACTTGAATTGCATCATTATATTTCAGTTAGTTTTCATCCACTGCCCACTTGAATTAGTGACAAAGGATTTCAATGCTGGGCATGCAAATGAAAGCAAGAGCTGCTATTGTTTTTTCAGATACCTGTCATCTCCTCTTACTCAACCCAACATGGACTGAATTTGAAAGCAGAGGAGCCAGGGCTGGGGTATTCCTGGTAGAATGATAGCTGACAGGCTCCTCACAGGCTCCAGAATCAGAGTCATGTCTGACACAGAGGAACATGTGTTGGCAACCTTGCTTGAGCCACGTTTCCAGAGCTGTAAAGAAACTGGAGCATTTCCAGGGGATGACAGAAAAGCTGCTGTTTCAGGGGAGAGCCAGAGGCCATGTCATTGCCATTCTTCTCCTCTGTTTGGCAATCTGCTCAGACTCCTTGGAAGAGCACCTGAGAGCATTTATGGGACAGGAGAAGCAATAAAAGTTAAAGTGATGGCCCAGTACTAGAAAGAAACTTATTGCAGGATTTATGGCTACAAAGGAACTCATGCCCAGTATGGGCTTGTTGCCATTCTTTGGGGGGCAGAGTAGTGCTTCTGGGGCACAGTCTGTGTGATGAAACACCACAGTGTGCAAGGGAAGGTAAGTTATGTATTTGTTCTTTGAGGATCTGGCTCTGGTGAACACTGGTGTCCCCTCCATGAGGTGCTTGTCATCCTGTGTGTACTGTGAGTGCATAGTGAGTGCTGCCAGTGGTACTGTGACAGATGGAAAGATCCTGCTTAGTACCAGTGATTCACAATGCTTTGCTTTGCTCAAGATGCATCTGGAAAGCTTCCCAGATTATACATCTGCCCCTTTGACACTGAAGCAGCAGTGCAAGTTGGAGGCCAGAAGGAACAGAAAACAGATTTAGTCCGGGCTGTTCTTTGGGGCTGGGATTGTCTGTCTCCATGCTTGGAAAGCAACTGGAGAGCTCCCCCAGCTCAGAACAATTCCTAGAGCAATCACAGTAGAGCTGGGTGCCAACAAACTGCAAATGTGATTAGGGTATTGCAAAAGGCATGAAGTTCTGGTACTGTAACTGAAGCTGTGGCTGCCCCATCCTTGCAAGTGCTCAAGTCCTGGTTGGATGGGGCTTGGAGCAACCTGTTGTAGTGGAAGGTGTCCCTGCCCATGGCATGGGGTGGGAATGGATGGTTTTTAAGGTTGCTTCCAACCCAAACCATTCTGGCACTACTGGGTTATTTCATTTATTTTGTTGTGATACAACATGATAAGAATATTAATTTATTTTTAAAGCAAGCACAGTGCAGGAGTGAGGGCGTTGCCTAAGCCTTGCTTCTTAGGAAGGTGAGACCAGAAAAGTTCCTTTTTCTTCATTGTCCAGAGTTTTGACACAGAGCAACCTGCCCCATATTAACTTTTGCATTTCTCATCAAGATGCAACAGACTTTAAATAGCATGTGCATGACTGACTCTTTTTTTTTTTTTTTCCCTCCTATGGAGGCTGATATACAAAGTACCTCAAGTGGCAGCTGTCACCAGTGAGGTGGCATTTTTCTTCACTGAGGCTGACAGCAGCTGTCCAGGAGAAGTATGAATGGAATGAGAATGACATCATGTTTATTCAGGAATGACATTCCCAGCCATGGATCAGTGTCAGCAATATTTTGATAAGTTTTAGAATGAGAAAACATTTCTTGAAATGTTCCCTGATTTATCCTTTGTAAAATACACAACACAAAAAATAATTGAAGAGATTGCAGCAGGACAAAGCAGGGCTTGCCTACTGTGTGTTTCCACGCAGTGTTTCATCGGTGCTGGAGATAGTCCACAGGCACCAGGACTCAGAGCAGCTTTAACTCTTGCCAGCCCAGCTGCTTCACTCCACATGCTTTTCCCTCTGCTGCTCCTGGCCCAGGTTGGAACTGAGCAGAGTAGATTTCATAGATGTCAAAGACAACAAGTAGCCATAATGCAAGTCAGTCAGCCAGACCAAAGGAGGTCTGGACTAGCTTTTGGGTTGCTGGGGCAAAAATAAGAACAATTTGGCTTGGTTCCTTACAGTGCAACTAATGACACTAGTATCTTAAATATGTATGGGTGGTTCAGCCAGGGTTATGTCATGACTAATGAGGCTTTTTGTGGCTGACTGACCTGTATGAAACCCTGCTAGACACTATTCATCCTGAAACCTAATGAAAAGTTTTATGCACTGAGGACACAGCCCAGTGGATTTGAAAACTTAAGTTCCAAAGACCTGAAGATCTGGGTTTTAGCTTTATTGTATTACTTCTTGTGAATTGTCTTATCACAATGGTACAACTTTCCTCCCTTGCTCTTATGGTCACTTTTTGGTGTTTTTGTTTGTTTGGTTGTTTGGGTTTTTTTTGTTTGTTTGGTTTGGTTTGGTTTGGTCACACCTAAGCTCCTTAGGTACATTTTTGCATTGAGTTCTGGTCCTTTCTCAGGTCCAGCCACCCAGGCCACTCTCCCCAACAGATTTCAAACACTGTTTGAAAACTGTCTGGCAGGGCCATCCATATCAGGAGAGAGCCCAGAGTGAGCCCTTGGCTGGAATTGCAGCACAAGCTGCCACACGCTTTGTTGCTACTCGGTGACATTAGCTAAGAGCTGATTGCTATTGTCAGTAGACTTCAGAATTAGTCCTGAGATACCTGCCTTTGCAGAGGTTCTGACTTGCCCTCTCGTGCCTCTGTCAGTCAGGTGCTGCTGTAAGTGCTGACAGGTCAGGGAGACAAATGTTTGTCTGAATTTTCATTCTGTCTGTAAAATGGGAAGATTTGTGTGTGTCTGCCTAGTAAGAGACATAAAGCAGAAGGACATGTGAGGATGACCTCACTGCAACTAATACTACATCTGAGCTGAAGAGAAACACACCCGGTGTGTGCCAGAGTCCGATGTGCAGCCAGGTGAGAACTTTGCAGCTTTAAACATATTCGTTCGGTTGTGATCTCCTCCTCATTCTCTCTCTCACCTCCAGACTTGGTTCTCTCATGGTATCAGATTCAACAGGGCTATATTTAATTTGAGTTCAACAGAAGGGCTTATTTAAATATAAACTTCGGGAGTGACAGTGCATTGGCTCAGTATGCAAGAAGATGAATGCATGGAAGCGGCTGGTGTCTGGAGAAGGGTGGGAGGAGGTCACTGCATGCCCTGTGAGCAGCCGGAGCAAACAGCAGATGGGCACCTTGCCCTCCCCACAGCCTGCTCTCTGAGCCAGTGGTGGTTGCAGCCAACCTGCAGACACGTGCTCTAGATGATGGAAAATGTTGCAGTTCAGCACAGGTTTCACTCAGGTGAGAACTCGTGCCGTGCCCCAGCCCTCGGCAGATGTCCCGAGCGCTCACCCAACGCTGGTGTTGAGCTGCTCCCTGCAGGGCCTGGCTCTGTGGCAGCAATGCCCTGTGACCGTGGAGCTGGCCACCAGCACCTCAGCTCCTGGGCTGCCTCCTGGGAATGGCTTGCTAGGAGATGCCTGAAGGTTTGAGTGTCTCTGAGGGAGTTGCTTTTCTCCCAGTTCTGATTCTTTGCAGGGTGTCAGTTGCTGCAGTCAGGCTAGCAAGCAAACCATAAATAACCTACACAGGAGGAAGCATTTCAGGGAAATGTTCCACTGCAGCCTGAAGAGGACTGTCAACCAACTGAACTGCTTTTGTCTTCTATTTTGTAGGGTGTTTCACGCTACTTTTTTAAATCTCAGACTTAGAAACATTTTCATGCATCGTCATTTGATTCATATATGAAATGCCTTTTTCTGACCTTGACCACACCATTATCATGAAATCATTTTTAGTGTTCACTAAAAGAGGAGTTGTAATGCAGAATACTTTTGTATCCATGAACTGATGCATAGTAAGTCAGAGATTCCTGTTATACGTCTCATAACAGAAAAATGAACTATTAAAGAAATAGGCTGT
Organism: Formicarius rufipectus; assembly: GCA_013399695.1. Taxonomy (NCBI): domain Eukaryota; kingdom Metazoa; phylum Chordata; class Aves; order Passeriformes; family Formicariidae; genus Formicarius; species Formicarius rufipectus. Next base: position 831,088 of record VXAU01001866.1, read on the forward strand.
GTTCATCTAATTTACATTTCTACATGCACAGCTTGGAGAGGTTGGAAAAGAGCAAAAGCAGTGGCTACAAGCTCTGTCTTTAGGATTACCAAGCTTGCAGAGTAAGAGGCTGTTTCTCTGATTGTTGAACGAGTCTTACATTAAATACAGAGGAAGCTGCTGTTTCATCTGCACAAGCTGTCCTACTCTGGAAAACAGATCACTTAGCTGATCGCTTCACAACCACATGCTAAACATTCTAAACAATTTATGCATTTTAACTGTATATTTTTCTCTCTCAAAACTTGCTACTCTGAAGTGTTCCACAGATCTTGTTTATAACACATTCATCTAAAATTATCTCAGTGCACACAGCACCCTCCTATAGAACAGATGCTATGTAACCTGCAGTTCTGTTTTGATCTCAAATCGACGTGTTTAAGCTACTTGTGTGAATTATAAATTGAAAGTAAACTAAGAAATAGAAATTGTGGTTTTTTGCCATGACGTTTCCACAGTTCAATAATCCTATTCATTTTAGAGTGCCTTTCTGGTGAGATACTTGCAGTTGATATTTAAGGTTTAACTATTTTTGTACTTAAGGATTTTCTGGGTTATCTTAAAAAATCTCTAAAAACTAACCTTTCCCAGCAACATGATTGAACTTTTCCTGGGTATCTTCTCAGTTTGTTTTTTGCATCACTTCTGAATTTAGATGAGATTTATATACAAGAGACATTTTCCTTTGTAATTAGCCTACTTATATGTCTTCATGCATCTTGAAAGGAGGGCTAAGTATCTCAGGAGATTAGCACTTGCATCCTGGGGCCTTTTCATAGCTAAATCACTGGTTATCATACTCACATAATTATTCATACTTATTTACTATTTATATTACAGTAATTCCTGGAGGAATCTCCCAGGTTGGGCCCAGAGTGGGGGGGGCTGTAGGTGCATGACTGAGATATGTGGCTGTTCAGGCCTCCATACTGGTTTTTGAACCCACCCTTTGTAAGGACTTTGCATTTTGCAGTCCCCCTAAGCAGAGAGGACAGAGGATGGCTGCCTCTTTGCTCCTGTGCAAATTTTTGGCTTCACAGGCCTGACAGGATGGTATTTTCCCTGTTTAGAAACTCTGGAAAAGCTTTTTTTTCTGCACAGTTCTGGCATTGTAACTTGATTTTTGAAACCTCAAAGTCCTTCAGTTTCCTAGCGTATCATTTTGTCATAAGATGGAGAGAAACTGATTTCCCCTCCCAGAACATCTTCTAACAGAGCAGCATCTTTTCACTGCCCCTCTTACAAATGTCTTTTGGACACAAATGCTTCTTTCTAAGAACACTTCACATTTCTATATAAGAACCAAGAGCTGAAGCCAGGATTGCTTCAAAGCAGAAGCAAATACCACTTTGGCTTCGGTATTTCACCCTGGGAAAGTCAGGGGCTACAAATGCATAATCAAAGCGAGGGCAGTAACAAGCCTTGGACTGGTTTCCCCAAGGTTAAGGCATTGCAAACTCTTTGCCTCTTCAGGGCCCTGCAGGGCCCCAAAAGTGTCTGTTGTTCTTCAGCCTTCCCTGGGTTTATGAGAATCATGTTTTCTGTCTCCTCATCCCTCCTGCACTGAGTAGACGTGGCAGCTCCTTACTGTGATCCTGACATTGCTGGGGGCTCATGCCTGCAGGTCTGTGGGAACGAGGGCAATGAAGGTGAGGGAGAAGGAGAGGGAGCACCTGCAATCAATGGGGAAACTACAAAAACAAGTAATGATGTTGTGGCCAGAGCTACCACCAGGTGTAAGGAAACCCAAGAACAAGGAGGCATCAGCGAGAGCCTGCTGTGGGCACACAGCAAACAGATGGTGCAGACAACCTGGCCAGCCGGGGTGCCAGCCTCCCCAGGGCTCCCTGCATCCCACGTGTGCTGCATGGCCAGGCACACAGGGAGGTCATTAGTCACTTCCAGAGGTACAGCTCTGTCTCCCCTGCACACCACAGAGTCAAAGCAGTGGAGAGCAGTGATAGCTGCAGGCCCTGGCTCTGCTCCTGTGAGTTCATTCACAGCCCTGTTCCGGGGGGCAGAGGGACTGCATGAATGGAGCGGGACTGGTGCAGCCATCCTGAAAGGGATGTGCAGAAACTGCTTCTGCATCCAGCACACAACTCCAGAAGGACTGTCCTGGGTGAGCAGGATGTGCATTTTCCTGTTGGCTATTGTTTAATTAAGCTGTTGCTGATGCTGACTTTGTATGTATTTTCTTTGCTCTATCTCCTTTCCTTCTTTATTATTTCCTACTTCAGTTTGATGTTGTTGGTATATAAAATTTAAAGAGCTCTAATTTTTTTTAAAGGTCCCTAAAGGGAGCGGTGCTTTTTTGTGTTAAAGTCATTACATGAACACCTGTGAACTGTTGAGTTTAATTGGGCTACAGCTGTTGGGGAGCGAGGGGGGATTTATTGGTTTGATTGGCTGTCTTCAGATTGCCGTGTGTTGTCATGCATTGCCCTTCTAACTTGTCTCTTTAAACAGAAGCACATGTGCATATCAGGTGTTACAGGGACTGGGATCTGAGGGATGAGGCTGTCAGAGTAGAGTGCATGGTGTGGCCATGTGAGGACGCAAAGGCAGCCAGCAGAGAGCATGGGAAAGCTGTGTCAGCTGTGGGAGCAGCAGATGGCCGGGCTGGCCAGCCTGCTCGGCAGGGCTGCAGGGACTGCCAAGCTCCCAGAGACGTTGCTGAGCAGTGACTGATTGTGCCATGGGGTTCCTGGGCAGTGCAGGAGAGGAAAAGATGCTTCCTAGTGTGAAAGTGAGGTCCTGTCTGGAACATCACATGTCTGCATGGACAGCAGCAGACGTCACATAACAACTGTCTCTAATAAGGAGGCAGCCAGTAGGAAAGATGACAAACCAGAGCACCTCTGGGTGAAGAAGTCCTCCTGCTGTGGAGCTGGATCTCCTGCACAGCTAGTTGGTCACTTCAGCTCTGTAGGGCACAGAGGCTGCAGGTGTACACAGAGACAGGGAGGGCTGACTGGGGAACTGTTGGGACCACTGAGTGCTGAAGGGGCAGCCCGTGTTTAGCTCATCTTCCCTGCAGAGCTTGGCCTAGGGAAGAGCACTCCTGTCCTCCCTCTGAGGGTGAGTGGGATGGAGTGGGGAGGGCAGTGCAGGGCAGGCTGAGCTCAGCTGTGCTCTGCTCAGGCCTGCAGAGGAGGAGAAGGCTGGGGCAGTGCCCACCTGCCTGGATAGAACCATCAAACCCTCCTGTCCTCTGGCAGAGCCCACCAGGCAGTTAGTGCCCCTCTCCTGCCTATGGGAGGGCTTCCCCTCTCAGCTGGAAGGTCTCATGTGTTGCAAGGGTGCTCTGCTCTCTCCACAACTCTCCTGTCCCCTGCTCATGGGACCCTGGTTATCAGTGCATGCCTCTACTCTATTGTTCTGAGTCAGCTCCTCGTGTGTCTGTGAAGGATGTGGACAGAGATACCTCTCTGTCGCGCCTCAGGGTAGGGGGAAGGGTAAGAAAATTCCTTTTGATTCTTTTTTTTCTGTTGTTTTCACACCATTAGGAAATAATTAACCTCCTTAGTGAAAGCATGTCTCCTTTTCACCTGAGTAGGAAAACCTTAAAATATACATACAATATTTTTAACACTAAGCTTAAATTATGCAGTTGCTGCATTTTGATGATAAATATGCAGATGAGAAGATTTCTGCCTCTTTTATCTTGTGGTTCTAACTCTGTCTAAAAACAGATTGTTGCAGTCACCCTAATTCTGAGAAAAACAGCCTTTTGTGCACTGAAAAGCCAAAACAAGCAAGTCTGATGATCAGATCTTCTCTTCCTGGCTGGCATATGTCTGCCATGCTAGTGAAGGAATCACTTATTTCTCATGGTGATGGCAGTTGGTGCCATCAATTCCTGTCAGCTGGGGAAAGGGATAGGAAGCCAAATTCATACACTGGTAATTAATTCTGGGAGCTCACATGAAGAAAGATGCTCTGAATACCACCGGAAAGCTCTGAGATTGCCCATTCTGCTGCAGTGCAGATATATTCTATACAGATGTGATTAGATAACTCCTGTCTTTCTGCAGCCTGGGGAGAGCCCTGAGTGGGAACCCACCCACACAGGCCCTGGACTGTAGGTGTCCAGGGCAGGCCAACACAAGCTGGGTGGGTTGCAGGTGTTGGTTGGGGAAGGCTGTAGAACTCAATCAGCAGCAGATCTCCTTCTGCACCTGTGCTTGCCTCATTCCTTCAGTTTTTAAGGTGACACTTTCATTGGAGCCACTACCAGTTTGGGCAGTGGTCCCCTGCTCTGTCTGGGGGAGATGGGGCTTTGCAGAAACTGCTCCCCTCTCTTCTTCTCCCCTTTGTCCTGCTCTTTCTCCCTTACTCTCATATATATATATGCACATAGTAATTTTGTCTCCAAAGCAGAATTGCCTGTTTCCCTGCTTTTTGGTCTTTTTGGAAACAATAAGAGTAATTTCTGGGGCTGCTAATTACAAGCAAGGGTGACTTGCTATGTTTATCATCATCATTTGCCTTTTCATGAGCAAACTGTGTTGTCACTGGCCATCCTTGGGCTGGCCACTCACACCATAATCTCCAAGCTGGAGGCAGCTGCAGGGGTGATGGTGGCAGGGCTGGCAGGCTTACCTTCTGTGTGACATTGAGTACAAGCCACAGGAGCTAATGCCTGCCAGAGCCAGTCACCTTCATCCTCCTCCTCCTCCCCAAACCAGGAAATTCACTGCGTGTCTCTGACAGGTTGTAAATGAGGGTAGGAAATTTGGCAAAGCATAATGAACAGTACTGAGTAGATCTGGAGTTTACAGGACCTAGCTCCTAATCCCCTCCTTCCACCACTGGGTAGCCTGATGCATTTCTCTGGACACCTGTCAGATTAGTGCTGAAAATACCACTTCAGACCTTACATTTAATCAATCAAGGAGAAGCTACAAAGCTGGAACAGGCTAGAACTTACAGAGAAGATGGGCTCTGGTGGAGCCAACTGGCCTTGAGTTCCCTCTACAGAAAACCCCTGTAATGGTGCAGTTTCCAAGTGAATGGCATTAATCAAAGAAGTGTAAAACCAAATAACAGTGTCTGCAAGGATTGTGAAACTTTGTTCCCAGACAGTGTAACTTCTCATCTGACCTGTACATATCCACAGTCAAACATGAAGGGCTTTGGACTCTAATACCATCTGTGGGAATGTGATCCCTTGACTAGTTTGCAGCTGTTCAGCACTCTCTCAAGATACACTGGAATTGCTAAGTTCAATTGACCTAGGCAGTGAAAATAAGTGTGAAGGGTTTTAATATCGATCTATGAAGGTTATGGTGTTCATAGGCAAATAAACACTCTTCTGGTATGTTTTCTTGCACATTATATTCTTTTATTTTAGGCTGAGGAAAACTAGTGAGAAAGAACAGAAGCCAAGTCCCCATGACAGCACAGGGAGTGTGTCTGTGCACACACGTCTGTCAGTCCTTTGCAAACGGCTGCAGACACTCTGAAAACAAAAGTAGTTGTACACGGGAGAGTTCTTACAGTCATACGGATGGAAAATAATGGGCGCTTGTGGCTTGGGCTGCATAATCCGTGCAGACTCACACCTTCAGACTTCTGAAAATACATTTTCTGATCTCCTCAGAAGACCCCCCCATCTTAGGCTGTTGGGTAATGAGGGTGAGTCAGCCACATTAGGGCTTCTATTCATCCTATTTCATTGTGCTTAAGCAGTGCAATAGCTACTGGAATTGTACAGGCCATCTCTGCACCAACTGAATAGCACTGCTTATTTCTCCATCTCTTTTTAAAGCCTGTGCAAAAGTAAACCTGCTGGGGTTGTACATTGGTTTTCTTTTCACTCCATAAGCTGCTCCCAAGGAGCACAGCACCTTGCTGCTAATCGGCTAATATATAAAGTATAAAGTAGAACTGTAGGGGATTCTGTAGAGAATCTGCCATTAGTTTTTCATGGTTTTCCAGTATTTTCTTGATTAAAGAGTTCTGTCAGAAAAGCAGTGGTCCTGGGGGCATCTTTCCTCAAGTGCCTGTGAACAGTAATTCCTCTTCTTAGCACCCGGATCTGGTATCTCCTTTTTGTATCACAAGCCCTGCATGTTTAGCACATTACAAGTTCTGTTTGAATTGAATTGGTATTTCTGCAGCTGCATCATGTGATCATCAACATTAAAATGGTTGTTCTTGGATTAATAGTTCTTTCTCTACCTTTTGGACTGTAGCTTCCTTTTCCAGGAGGGACAGGAAATCACATCCTGTGCTTTACATTGGCAGCCTTGGCTCCTTCCCAAAAGAGGGCAGAATTTAGTGCTACTGATGTTCGCAGCTCAGTAAGATTGTTCAGAGAAATGGAAAATGTGCTGTCCTCCAGCAGACGGGGCTGGGAGTCCCTGTGATCACAGGGACATTTCAGCTGAGCTCTGCTGTCTCCTGGGGCAGGGACAGTGCTCCCTAAAGCCCACTTAGTGCAGAGTGCAGCCATCTGGGTCAGGGCCAGGGGACAGCTCTCCCCAGCCCTGTCCAGACAGGAATCCATGTGCAGGTGCACACAGGTCAGTGCTGCCAGTCAGGGGCTGAGCCTGTGCAGTGAGAGAACCACAGCAGGGCAGGTAGTGCCAGGCAGCCAGAGCTGTGCAGGGCTGAGACACCCTGTGGGCACAGGGGGTGCCTGGCAGGCTGGGTTACATGTCAGCATCCTCTGACACAAAGCTTGACACATATGCATGTCTCTTGGCCTCCAAAGTTGAAACCGAGAACTGAAGAGGCTCCTCTTCGTGTTCAGAGCTCAAGAGATGGTGAATGTTTCTTCAGCCTCAGCATTGTTTCTATGTCATGTTAGCGAGGGCAGTCCAGGAGAGCATCAAGGACACAAACTCTCCCCTTGAGAAGTGTATGATGTGTCTGTACAGCACAGCCTCTGCCTTTCCAAGTGGCTGCTTCTGAGCTGTAGTTCTCTGTTTTTCTTAAAATCTGCAGTTGACACAAGCCTTTATCTCCACAGTTATGGATGAGCTAGATATCCTCTGTGTGTTTGGCAGCCCAGGAGTGTGGTGTGAGATAGCTCCTTTGCTGTTCTGGGGGCCATCTGAAGTAAGTTTCACCTCCAAACCAGGACAGTGATTTCTGTGCACATCTGTAGTTTCAAAATGCTTTGCTGGTTTTCCTTATTTAAATCTCTTTGACTGATTTTGACCTGAGTAGCCCTATTGCAGCATGACCATCTAGCACTGCCTTGGATGTGACACTCCAGGGCTCACAGTGCTTCAGTGGAGTGGGCTCCAAGGCTCACAAAAGCTTGAAAGTTTCTTGAAAGGTTCAGAATTGCAAGGCTGAGAAACCTAAAAACTAGAGTTTGGTGATAGACCATGCAAGGATCTACACTGAAAAGCTGTGCCCTTTGCAAAACAGAGCGGAGCACAGAGCACCACAGACAGCCCAGCTTTGGGATGCTGGTGTGTGCTTGAGTGGGACCTGATGAAATGCAACAGGATAGAAAGGAAATGAAAGAGTTTGTACAAAATATAGTGGCAACATATGGCAGACTGGGGATGGGGAGGCCTTGGAGAGCAGTTTGTGGCCACAGAGATACTCAGCCTGTTTTATAGCACAGCTGCTCAGAACAAAAGGGTCTGTCTGGATCACCTGTGTGTTAGCTAATGCTGGTGACAGGAAGTTTGGACAATGTCTAAAATATTGCTCATTAAATGGGTAAGTGCAGTGCTCAGGTTCACAACATACTGATCAAATATGTTGGTCGTAACAGACATGCTTGGGAGGTGTGTCAGCAATTTAAAGGAGTGGGTGTGAACACAGGGGAACAGCAGAACCAGGACAGCAAAAGGGAGGAATGTGTTGTTGGTTAAGGTTGCACAGCACTGTTTCAGCAGAAATTTGTTCAGTATAAATCCATGGACTTGACAAAGGCAGAGCAGAGAGGGTATATATGGATGAGCCACAATAATGGACCTCTGAGTGCCTCAGTTTGGATTCCTGGAAAGTGGATCAAGGAAAATACCTTTTTCTGGAGCTCAGGTTCACAATTGCAAGGACCAGATGGTTACTGTGAGTGTCATGAGCAAGGAACACCCTGACTTTGGTGATCCCCAGATCTAGTGGAGTTCCTGTAATTCGGCACTGATGGTGCACAAAAGTTGTATGAAAGTGTAATCTGGTAAACGAGTTCTTCTGGTGAAAGGCTTGCACATTCAAAACCAGGGATCAGTAGGATCCACTGTATTTATGTATGTAGGTTGAATTTTCTAAGGGGCATGAAATGGTATCATCAGGTGAGGAAAATATTTTCAGTAATGCTTGCAGGATTGTGAGTTTATTTTTTCCTGACATTCCTAAAGTAATTATGAATGAAAGGAGTATTTGAGTCTGGGTACACAGCACTGCTGCTACTTTAAGTGCACAAACAACCCTACTACTGAGGAAAATGAACTTCTGAAATTTGGGTGAAAATGAAAGTTGTTTTGATCAACTCTGTGTTACAGTCATACAAGGGAAGTGCCTCAGAGTTTGTCATGCCCTGTGCAGCAGCAGCATGGTAAAACCACTGATGACTTCTACATTTGGACATTAAATAAAAATCTGTCTATTTTCTATTGTTCTCAAAGGAAAGAATGTTTCCCCTTGTAGCTAAGGGAGAAGTTTAGAGCTTTCTGGAAAACCATGGGCATTGCTGCCCTTGTATTCTTACAGGTGCACAGCAGTTTTGGCCATCCCTCTGTCTGGGTGTGGGACATGCAGCCACCCTCAGCATCTTCTGGCCCAGTGTGAACCCCTGCCCATAGCAGCACTCACTGCTGACCTCCAGCTCCTGGAAAGGGCTTAGAAAAATTATCAGCATGTAATGAGTGAGGACTGCTTTACCCAGCCTGGCTTTGATCTTTGCGCAAGAACGGATTCAGGACTATAACAGGCTGAGCTAAAATACAAATGGCCACTTTGCTAGACAAAGATGATTGCTTGTATAGAGCTTTGGCTACCGTGCAATTCATTTCTTTTCAGAACCATGTAGATAATATGTGAGAATCATTTGCAAGATTTGCTGACTTACACAGTGCCCCCACCTTTCCTGCAGCCAGCACTGAAAAAGTGAGATTGGCTGGAGGCTTACAGTGATGTTAGCAATGAATAATACATCATCTGCAATCTGGGCTCCTTTAGCCGTGTTATTTGCAGGCTGCAGGGATTTTTCCTGGCTTAAGCAATATGTTTTTAGAAGATGTGTTGGAATCTTGCTTTGTCCCTTCTGCCATAGCTGTGCCTGGGATGTTTGGAACTGCACATTAACACCAGGAGCTGGTTTACACAGTTGGCAGCACAACATTCACGCCTCCTCCTTGCGCAGTGTAGGGGTGGGACAGAAACACCGAGGAACCGACCGTGTGACGGCTCCGGTGGGGTCTGGTGAGTGTCAGCCCCGCGTGCCTCCCCTCGCGTTCGGAGCCCGCTGAGTCTGCGGCGGTCAGTGCGGGTCTGGGCTCTGAGTTTGCCATCTAGTGGCTACTGGGTTTGGTAATAGAGTCCGAATCGGCCCCGGGTTAAACCTGCCTGGTGCAGACGCTCCTGCTGCTCCCGCTGGACTGGCGACAGTGGCGGTGAAAGCCGACAGCCACCTCTCTGACTTCACCTGGTGCTATGCTGGTGCAGCTCACAGCTCTGCTCTCCTTTGGCTTAGCTGCTCTCTCACATTTAAAGGTTCACTCAAAGGTGAAGCAAGCTGTCAGGCCAATGAGGTCCCGGGCTGGAGTCTGGAATTTGGAAGTATTTGTGTTCAGGTTCAGCCCTCCAGAGACAGGAGCCAGCTCCATACACAGCCCTGCTGTGCAAGGCTGATGCACTGGGGTTTCCTCGTGGCCTCGGCAGCATCTCCTCCTGGCTGCACCACCCTGCACACTGCACATTCAGCAGGTTATGGTTCAAGCCATTTTCCTCTGGTTTGAGCTGGTTTAGTGAATGAGAGCAAAGCTGTTGTGTTGCTGTCACTGCCTAAGTCTCTTGTCCCAAGTGCTTCTCAGGCTGGTGCTCTGATGTGTGCTCATGTGTACACACAGGTGAGAAAGGCCCTCTCCCTTGTCCCTTCTTAAGCGGGAGGTAACATGAAATTGTTTCCTTGGAGCAGCCTTTGCACTGTTGATATCCTCACACCGTGCAGACTGTGTGCTTGGGTGGGAATATGGAGGAGCACAAGTGCAAAGAATAGTTAGAATTTGGGTAGAAGAAAGAACATCATTGGAGATACTGCCTCTGCCCCATTCCCCACTGGAGTTTACAGAGTTGTGTTTGCTGTCCCAGGTACCTGAGGAGAGGAGGTGCTGCTTTGTGCCTGACTTTCTCTTCCATGATCACATATCTAAATCAAAGCCTGCCTACAGGTGGTGATTGAGCCCAAAAAAGCTCATCACTTACCAAACAACCGTCTGCAGTTACTTGTTTGTCCTCTGTTGCCAACTTAGTTACTTATTGATATCGAATGTTTGTCTCACCATGTTGTAATGAAAAGGAAGAGATAAAAGCCTTGTTCTTGCTTGAAGTGCCAAATTAGCTAAGAATGGTGACACTCTGCTACTATTCTCTTGTGTGCTCAGATAGAATGGCATAAACCATTACTCGGTATGCACTGGGGTAGCCTGATACCCTGGGACAAGGCTGGTTCAAATGCTTGCTTGAACTGTGAACCAGAAGCATTTGAAGGTTTTACTAGACAGTTAAAATACAGAGAGGATGCTGCCTTGTTATCGGGCATCACTCCAGGAGTCAGCGTGAAGGAAACATTTCCCCCAGGGTAGCTGCAGTGGGGCCTAAAGCCAACAGCAAGGCCGAGGGTTTGCTTTCAGGAATCCAGTCCTAAGGCACTCGTAGAACCTTCTGAAAGAACAAATCCCTGTCGTCTGACGTGAGGCAGCGCGGGGTTTGTGGTGTGTGTACAGAGGCGGCGCCAGCTCCTGCCAGGAGCCTGCACGTTGTGGGGCATCTCAGTGTCTTCTAGGGGTGCAAGCAGGGGCTCCTGGCAGTCTGGTTGCACAAGTTTCTAGTTTGGGTCCTGCTGCAAGTCAGGGTTTAAAATTCCCAGGGGTTTTGTGTGTGAGTGTGCCTTGTAAAGTGATGTCCGCAGACATTCTAAGCAGACCACAGCATTTTGATGGAAGCCACGGTCTGAATCAAAACCACCTCATTTCCCTCCAACCCCTGTCTCCCCATCAGACTTGTCTGGATCCCATTAGAAATCAGAGAAAAATGACACATGCCTCTACTCTGAGGTATGTATAAATGTAGTGTGACATTGAGAGAGATCCAATGCTCCATTCTTCAGCAGAAGGTCTGTGCTCCTGCTGTAAATGCAGGGAGATTTGAGATTCTCTTTCAATATGGGCACTCTAGTATGTATAATATTTGAAATATTTTCTTGCAAGTAGAGGAAACCTGATGGTCAGGAAAAGACATGCTTCTGTTCCTCAGGGTCATGGGTAGAGTCAGCAGTGGGAGCAGAAGGAGGGTTTGCTCTCTGACATTGCCTAAGTATTCCTGAGGCAGAACTGTTCTTGGGAGCAAGGTGCTCCAATCAGGCTCTGATTGCTGGAAGAGGGCTCACTCTGTCCTCTTGGCAGTGTGACTAAATCCTACAATATTTGGTGGGATGTTTTCTTTAAATTTCAGATGCTGAAATAGCTGTGCAATTTGAGCTCTCATGTTAGAACAGATACTCTAATCTTTGTGGCTTTGTGACAACATTTTAAAATATGAAATAAAACCAGCCTAATGGATCAGAAACCAGAAAGTAAAGAAAGAGAAAACAAAGTACATTTTCCCTCTGCACCACGTGGTTGATTTGGGGAGGAAGAATGAGTCATTATTTTTGTAGCACATAAAAGTGGCCATGCAGGCTGTGATTACCCCTGTTCCAACCCTGCTGATGTGCACAGATAAACCAAGCTGCACTCAGCGCTTGCCCAGGCTCTGTGGCACTGATTTGCCCTCCCCTGGGAGGCTGAAGACACTGGCAGTTCCTTGGTGAGAGGTGGGAGAAGAGAACATGCCAGGAACTGCTGACTGTGGCCCTGTCCCTGCCTGTGGAGCAGAGCTGGTGGCTCTGCACCCCTCCGTGTGCCTGAGCCCCACGGGCTGCCTGGCCTCCTGTCCCAGGCCTCCAGCTCACCATGTCTAACCTACTTAGGAGTCAGTAACTTGGAAAGAATTCAAATGTAAAGTAGCTCAAGACTCAAGTCTCTCATTTTAATTACTTTGTGTTAGTCAAAATTATCTTGCCTTCTGAGGCAGATAAAATCAGAACAAAGACATACATGGGAAGAGCAAGCTTTTAAAGTTAGAGTGCATGTAGTTGGTTCAGTATAAGCTCCCCCTGGAACTGAAAGATGGAAGAATCCTGCTGGGCTTGAGAGCACTGTAGTTCATTGGGATAACTACATAATCAGAGGTGGAGGCTTCATACCTGCTCTATTTACAGCCATGGGCAGGAGCAGAATGTTTTTCCGTCTCCTTGGGTCTCTATAAGTTGCACATACCCCACCTTCCTGGCAAGGGGCTCTGTTTATCAAGGCAGCAGAAATCCTTGGAGGACCCTTTCTTGGACTTAGAGAAAAGTCCCAGCCAGCCCAGAGCTGAAACAGCATTTCAGGTTGTAGTTTCCAGATTCATCAAGTTCTCATTTAATTCTTGGTGCTCACAATTTTAACTTCTAAAATTCTGCCACTTCATGGTCTCCACCTCTGAGATCTATATGATCCCTGTTGTGCAATTACTGTGGATCAGAGTTGAATCTATTTTTACTCTCTTGTTTTTCCCTTCAGTTTGTAATGCCTCTGGGAGTGAGTTCTGGGAAGAATCTGCTTTGGTTTTAAGCTGTATGGTGCCGCCTCCTCTCCCATTATCACTCTCTGTTTTCAATGGCCCCATTGTGCTGTCTGTACTGGCACTTTGTTAGCTTTGAAGTGCGGGTAAGAAGTTGCTCCGTCCCTCTCGTTTTACCCTGTCGCTCCGGTCCCTGCCCCGCGCTCCCCGCCCCGCTCTGCGCCTCCTGCCCGGGCCGAGAGGGGTCGGCATCCCGTGCATCCCGCGGGTTCGGTACTTCGGCGCATGAGACTTTCTCCTCGTGAATTTTCATCTTCTGCCACTGATCGAGAGACACATGAAAAAAATTCTGATGATGCAAAATGTGCTGTAAGGCAGAGTTGTTGTAATTTCTGACTGCATTAAACTCTGTCCATTGTGTGTTTCTTAGGCATTATTGAATCCCCGCCAATTTCCTTCAGCTTTGTCTCATTTCCCTTCAAAGTTGGCTTTTCTCAGCTCCAAGATATTTCTGTTGTTGCCCTTTCTGCAGACCCTCATCTGCATTTCAAACCTGGTGAGAGATTACCGTCCCTGTATCTTAGGTATGTCTGTAGTCACTTAGCGCACCTGGCTCACATCCAGCCCTCGGATGTGGACTGGTCTGTGATCTGGCTGACAGTGTAAAGCAGCTGCTCTCCTGTTCTATCCCCAGGAGCACGGGCCCTTCCCTGAGTGGCCCGTTGTTTCCCAAATGAAGTAAAATCCCCTCTGGACCACACTGCTTGCCCTGTTGACAGACCTCCCAGGTCTTTCCCCTTCCTTGGCTATTCTTGCCCAGCTGTCACTGGTGCTGTTTGTCCTCTCCCTGCCCATCCCTGCGCATCCCTGCGCATCCCTGTGCCCCGTGCCCCCACCACAGGCAGCCCGCGGTCCGTGACGGGGCAGAGCGGGATGAGCTTCGTGCGCTCAGGCACTCGGATGCACTTCCCATGAATATTTAAGATCTCGATGTGAGCACTGGGCTAATGAATTACGGTTCTAGCATTCACTGCAGAAGTGCCACAAACGCAATGGGGACAAAATTTGCTTAAAATTTGTTTTGAACATCTGTGGCATTTTTCTTCTGGTTTACTCAGCTCTGTTTTGGTTCTTTTTCTGCATCTTATTTACTTTGGACTGTGAAACTACACTAGTTATTTTAACTTAGTTTTTTGTTTGTTTGTTTGTTTTTGTTTGTTTGGTTTTTTGTCTTGAATAAATTTCTTTTTGCTATTCTGCAGACATAATTATACCACACACTGTGTTTGAGTTACTTCCAGAATGCTTTATATTATTAATGCTTTCTAAAACTTTGGCTTTTTATTGGTTTTATTTCCACTAAAACTTGGACATGGAGCCTACAGCCACCATTTAAAAGTGGAGTATTAATTGTGACCCATGTGCACTGAGCAGAATTTAAGAGTGGGATTAGGGAAGAATTAGTAGAATTTAAGAGTGTGGAGTTTTCAGTATACTCCTAGTGCACAAATCCTGCAAAACTCTCCTAGTGATGATCTCTTCCTGGGTGTCTTCCTGGAAGAATTTCCCTCAGCCTGCCTGGAAGCACCATTCCCGAGCTGGTGAGATCTGTGCCCCGCGCTCTGGTTTGGGATGGCAGCATCCCATCCCCCTGAAGTTGTCTTACAAAGCACTCTGAATGCAGCAGCGTTGGCCCACGTGACGGGTGAATCCAGGTCAGAGAGCATGGTCCCTTCACATCTGCTCCGTGCTTGCTGCTGACATTTTCATTCAGCCAGCCTGTACTGGGCAGCGATGGAGGTCTGTGAAGGGGGGACAGAAACATCTTTCTGCTGGGGGAGGACAATGGCAGGACCTCCCAGTAACTGCAGCTGTGTCGGGGCTCTGAATACAACGGGCCACTCTTGGCAGTGCTACTGAGGTCTGGCTCTTGGAAAGCAGCACTGTGATTCAGCTGTCACTCAGCTCCCAGCAAAGGGAGCTTTGAAAAGGTGCCTCTGCTGCTCTCCTGGAGTAGCAAATATTTCCTAGGCCTGTGCTGCTGAATGGGAGAGATTGCCATTGTCCTCTTTCCCCTCTCAGGCTTGCTGGGCTTGCTCTAAATGGGCCTTTTGCAAGGGAACAATAAGCCCAGCGAAGGGTCCAGGTTGCACATGTCTGAGCAGTGAGAACACTCGAGCACTTTTTCATTGGCTCCTGTGATGTGAAAAGCTCTGCTGCCGACAGGGCAGGGGGTTTTCCAGCCACAGCTGTGGTTTGTTTTCTCTCTCAGGTTGTGCTGCTCTGGGTGTACATCTGCATGTTTCAACTAATTTCCTAGAAAATATTTTCACCCAATGATTTCCTTTGGCCTCAGAAATCTGTTTCCTTTTGCAGCTCAAGCTCTGTGATGTGTTCACAGTGAAACCCACCAGCCTAGTGGGACCTGAGTTCACGTTGCTCTGCTCTGATAAACTTTAGCTCAGGCTTAGTAGAATATCCCCAAACTTGTATGCCCTTGTGGTTTGGTGGCAAAACCATGTGCACGTCTCGGATTCAAGCCTGGCTGAAAAGCCATGGCTTGGGCTGAGCTTCACAGGGAACTCTGGGGCTTGAAGAAGTTGCTCCTCTAATTTGTATGGACAGAAAAGGTACAATTTTCTTCCCAGATCAGAGAACACTTTCTAGTTTTCCTCTGACCTTCTCATGGAAGTTTCAGTGACAACAGAACTACCTGCTCCTGTTGGAGTGACTGATGATATTCCTGCCCTCTTCCCTCCTCAGACAAAATAATGATTTGTGCAGGTATGGCATCGATTTGCAGGAATGTTTAAGTACTTTTAAGCTTTTATTTGTTGTGAAGGAAGACTAGATCCTACTCAAGGAAAAAATGGATTTGGTCTCCCATTGGAAGAGGTCTGCTGTACAGTGGAATACAATAAAATCTTATCACAGGGAGACAAATATGAACATGTCATGTTAGTTTTCTCATCTGAAAACTAGAAATAAATCCACAATGATATTTGGGTTATTTCAAAAAATGTCTTTTAGTTTTTAACCCCCACCCAGATCCCTAATACAGAATAAAGTATTCACTTGCTCCACCTGCAAATGTTCCCTGTCCAGGGGAGTCATACAGCAATGACCTGTCTAAAGGTGCCGTAAGACCTGGAGCAGCGGTTGATGACTCGCAGTGTTCTTGCTCCTCCAAAGTGCAGCTGACACCACGTGCTTTGTTTCTGACATGGCCTGTGCAGATACCTGAAGGATTAGGGAACTTTTCAGTATATCTAGTCTCTGCTTACATCCTCCTACAAATCAATGTCAGCTAATATTTAAAAACACTCTCAGAAAAATTAATTCTTTGTTCTTTTCAGGCATTTTATGTTCTGATTTTCTTCCTGTGTTAGTCTTCCTCTAGTGCAATTTGCACTGGTGCCTTGCCTGATTTAGGCCTGTCTGAGTTAAAGGAGGATCAGTGATGCTTTGCAAAGTGGCTCAGACTGCAGCACAGCCACACTACCCCATCATCAAGAAGTTTGTGGAATCGAGGCGACTGCACCCTGGCTGTAAGTCCAGGGGTTCTGCACTGTGGCATGTCCTCCAAATGCCAGTGAGGAAAATCTCTTTGGAAGTTTCTGCCTTGCTCATCCCATTTACTGAAACTAAATTTCAAGAAGCTAATCGGGCAGAGAGTGCAAAGGATGAAATGTTAGAAATCAAATTAATGAAGCTGAATCACCAATTTGTGATCTAGAAGACTATTAGGAGTGATCAGAATTAATTAACTCTCCTTTGTGATGCTTCAGAGGAAGCTGGCGAGCGTGGAGACAAAGGACATGGATGGGATGTGACTACCTGGGCCATGCTGGCCCCAGCCTGGACTCCGCTGGCCCCAGGACACACCATCAGCAGAAGGAGAAGGGAGAGTTGTCTCAGTCCCCTCCTGTCCTGCTCTTTGGTGGTTATTCAGGGACATGTGGGTGAAGTTGTGAAGCAGCAGCTGTCCTGTTACCTGCGTGGGATGTGCAGGGAAGTCTAAGGCACTGATTATTGGTGAGATTTTGAATTTTCTAGTGGAATGACACTGACAATTCCCAGGAAAGGTCTCAACACAGCTCCCATTCTATGAATTTACTTCTTTGGCTCAAGCTCTGTTTGCAGGTTGATGTTGGAGGTATCCTTTGGAAAGTGGCCACCTCACGCTACATCTTGGAAGCCTGGCAGCAATCACCAGAGGCAGAGAAACCATGACACAGGATCTTGCTGATGATCTGATGGTTTAATCAAAACCAAGATTGAGTCCTAAACCCTTCCAGAGAAAGATGATACTCATATCAAGATACTGCTGCTTTCAAAAGTCAGACTTTTAGACAGCTCTGGCTGATGGTGGCCAAAATAAATTGGGCATTTGGGATACTCAGCAGTACAAAGTCAACTTCCAATTGAAGTGGATGTGAAAGTAATTGTTGAGAAGTTTAAAGAAAGTATTTTCCCCTCCATTCTTTTTGGGTCAGATACAGAGAAAGCAGATATCTAATAATAATTATTTTCATTAACAAGAACTGCAGTGCTTCTTCTTGCATTGATAAATTCTCTTTATACTCTAAACTGCCCATGGGAGGAAGAATTGGTGAAAGATGGCTCCAGTTCTTTGAATAATGCATTGTTTTGTAAATGGATTGTCCAATCTGGAAACAGTCCTCTGTATATGATCAACATCGACATTGCTGGCTGGACAACTTACAAAGGAGCATTTTGAAATTAATTTGATGATTATGAAAATGTCTTGGATCCTTTGCTGAAGGCTAAATAAACACAATTAAAATATCCTTAGTTTTCAATGTGCTTTGTTCAGTTCATTAAGTGTAACTAGAGCTTCCAGTTATCTGCATTTAGTTTTTAAAAAAATTTGAGGGTATTTTTAGAGCAATGTAAAGCTTATTGCTAATTACACCTGGGGGGAAATCTCATTAGATATTCATTTGCTTTCAGAGCTTAAAACAATTCTAATGAGCTGCATTAGTTGTGATAACACTGACTGACTCTCTCTTGTCTGCTCCCCCTGGCTTGTCTGGAACAAACAAAGCATCAGTGGAGCCTGGAACTCAGCAAATGTGACCTTGGCCATCTCTGGGGCCGAGGGGGAGGGAAGGGCAGTCCAGAGGACGAGGAGACTTTGCTGCAGTAGGGCTTGGAGCTGGAAGTGGTGGATGACCTTGCAGCCTGGCCTCTGGAGGCGTGCTGTCCTGGCCCTGGCTGCCGGTGTGGTGCTGGCAGTGCCAGCCCACCTTTCCAGCCTTTCCTTCCACTTCTGCTGATCTGATGTGTTAAGGTCTCGGCAAGGCTGTAAGAGGCAGCCAGGCAAGCACCTGTGAGAGCCTTCCCCTAGGCCATGCCTGGCCAGGTGGGTGCAGCTGGGGCTGGGGAGTCCTTGGATCCAGAGGAATTCAGAAAAACCCAGAGGAGTGGCAGTTGCCTCTTGACATAGCTGCTGCTCACAGTAGCCTGCAGGGTAGAGCTTTGTCAGCCAGATTGTCTGCCTGGGACCATGCCATGAAGAGCTTTCAGCTTGATTCTCAGTCCTCTGCTCCACCAGCTGTCAGCAGAATTGTTGCTGTACCACCCCTTATCCCAGGGATTGGAAGTGTTCCTGGGGAGGAGCTGTCTCTGCCTTGGATGACCTAAGCCTTGGGACAGTGAAGCGTCTCCAGCTGAAGGGAAGAGTTGCCCTGCCTTGCCTGGTGTGGAGAACATCAAAGTTGGACAGACAGAGCACTGGTACATTTTAATGAACTGGGCAGCCTGTGAGGAGTTCAGTCTTTGCACTGGACATACAAATTATTTAGGGTTGATAATTTTATTGCTTTCCACTAAACCCCAACAATGATTCAAACCTCAGAAGAACTGCCCAAAATGTGTCGGTGCTGCTCCTTTCCATTTTACAGATGTAGCACCTTTGTCCAGGGCACTGTGAACATTCAGAGGATATAAACTGCAGCCACTCCCCACGAGATACTCTAACTAGCCCATGCAACTGTGGGAATATGTTGAAGTCAGCTCTTTCTAATCAAGCAAAGCAGCACAGTGGCTGGGGAAGGTAACCTGTTTATGTGGCTCTGTAAGTAGCATAGGATATTCATCTGCTCATGTGGCAGGCAAGGAAGGAACTGCTTGTGCACACAGATACCTCAATAAATGGCATGGCAGAAAGGTGACTGTGAGCTGAGACAGCCCTTGGAGACCAAGGAGCCTCAGTGTGGGTGTAAAGTGCACACTGAGGCAGGTTTACTGCTGCCTCTAAGAGAGGCTATGAATTGAGCGGCCAGTAATGGTGTAGGAATGATCACACACAGAGCAGGATATATGGGATTCTTTGGTAATTGGGGACATTTTGGCGTTGGAGCTGAGCAGGGTGAGAACAAGCTGGCAGAGCCTGCACATCAGCAGGAAGAAAAGGGCTTGCTTGCAAAGACAGAAACTAATTTTGTTTTAATCTATTGGTTGTGGAGTAAAGAAAAGGCAAGTAGAAATATCATGCTTGGCTACTGGCAGAGAGAATACACCTGAGTCAGAGAGAAGCTGCCTGGACCAAAGTTGTAAGTAGAAAGGTGGAAACCAGACTTTATTCCTCAAAGGAAAAGAGAGCACAGAAAATGAAGCTTTCAGGGAGCTGGAGGGTGTGAAGTGGATGGTTGGTACCAAACCCCCTACTCTATGGCTCCCTTATTAAAGAGGTTAAAGGAACTGTGGGTCTAAATTGGAAAGGTTTTCACAGGCACTTCACAGAGCTGAAGTGTTTTGCAGGAGATTCCTCAAAGGTGGAAGGCGGACAGCCTCCCACCATTATTTAAGGAACGACCCAGATGTGCACCAGGGTCTTGCAGGGAAGTTCGTTTCCCTTCAGGTGAAGACAAGTCTTAGAAAATGTTTTAATAGATGAAAGGTGGCCTGTTGAGAAACGCACAGCTTGACCAAAGATAGCCAGTATGGTTTCCGGAAAGGACCTTTTCTGCCTCGCTAACTTTTGGAAATTTCTTTTTTTAGAACATACACTCCTGTCGGCATAGACAAGAGGCTAAGCAGGAGTCAGGAGAGGCTTGGATCTTCAGACAGTGTTTGACAGGGTCCCACGTCGGAGGTTAATGTCTAAAGGTGGGGAGTTGGAAAGGGGAAGAATTGGCTCACTGATTGAAAATTGGCCAGAGGACAGGAGCAGAGTGGGGAAAGGAGGCATAAATAGAAGCCTTTCAAGATGAAAGACAAGTTAATAAAGGAACGTGTACTGTAGGAGACTGCACTGGCGGATCCTGGTCTTTCTGATAGTTACAGTGTATGAAAGACTTGGCTGAGGACATAGAAGGCAAGATTTCCTAGTTTGCAGATCACATCAGATTTGGGAGGAGTGGTGAATAATGAAGAATCCCAATACAGGAGACCACTTCTAAGCTTTGATGTGATGACAAACACAGACCCAGACAGAGCAGGACATTTTACAGCAACGTATTGGGTTTCTGGTATCTAACTTCTTTTAAAGAGCCTGGGATGATCATTGGTTTTAATACATCCCAGTAGACTTTATTGCTTGCTGAGCTGCTGGAAGAGGCTCACTGACAGTCCGCTTGTGTATGTCATAAATTTTATTTTCTCTTTTGGCTGGGGGTGGAACAACTGCACATATTTGAAAGGGCAAAAGCATCTGAATGGAAAAGGGCAGGAACTAGGAATGAATGGACTGGTTTAGAAGGAATGTGCAGAGGTTCCTGAGATGAGAATAGCTCAACGGACTTGGAGAACAAACCAAATCCACCAAACCCACATATGCAGTAAAACCCATCTGCCTCAAAATTGCAGTGGCATCTTTCCAGTATGTCTCGTTCCTGTACTGGTGAACAACACTAGCCAAGCTAAAACCTTTGAGGAGTAAGATGATTCCTCAGTCACCCTGCACAGCTGGGAAGGTAATTCACGTGTCTACACAGAACTGAAGGGAGCCTGGTTGACTGTGAGGGAGCAGATCTATCAGCTGATCTGTCTTAGCTCTCTTGACTTCAAAGCATCAATGGCATTTTCCATTGTCTCAGGATGAATACTGTGCTGGTGGAAGGAAGAGGTGTCTGTGCTAGTGCTTAAGTGAATTCTCTCTGAGACAGATTCAAGTGTTTGGAAAGAAGGGGAGTCTTGGAAGCCAAGTGATCTGAGTTTCATTCAGCCAGGGTGAACATCACCCCAGTGCTCCTGCCAAGGCAATGGAGAAGGTGAGTCCCACCTGGACTGGGGCCTCTTGGAGATCAACTGACATCCACCAGATGAAAACATTGATCCTGTGGAATGACATGGAGTTTCACTGTCTGAATATGGCATATGGGCTGTTATTGAGATACTTCTGAGCTTCTCCCAAAATACCTGTTTTGAAAGTTAAACCTCTGAGTGTTCTACATCAATAGTGAAAACGTCCTCACTGGGGATTTTCCCCAGACCTGCTCCTTAGTGATTTATTTCTTGTCCTCCAACTAGGCTTGTGTAAATTCCTTAGGTTATTTTTTGGGTACTAATTAACCGTGCAGTAGAAATCATATTATACAACTGGTAATGAGCAAAATCTCAGACACACTCATACACCAACCAAACCTTGGCAAATTGTAATTAGCTCAGGATTTGATACTCTCTTATTCTGCATTTCATTTTTTTTTTTTCCTGAGGAAAAAAAACCCCTACATAATGAGCTCTTTGAACCTAAATCAAACAACATTTTCAGTGGGGACAGGTAATGAAATGTTAGTCAAACCCATTGCAATGGGCAGATCAATCACTGCCTTGTAAGATCTGAAAAGGGACTCTGAGATAATGGTGGCAGAACGGCTCCTGCTGCAAACCTTCCAGGCCAAGCCTTTGTGGGTCACACAGGTATGGAGTGGAGAGCCCTTTCTTTCAGTCCCAGAGCGCTTGGAAAAGCGAGTTGCCACTTTGCTGAAAGCAATGGGATTGAGACAAGAAAAGAGGCTTTCACTTTTGGATCAAGCCAGCAAATTCTCTGTGCCAAGAGGGAACCTGGAATGAGTATTAAGTCTTGCAGGAATGCTGAGGGAACTGAATATGTGTTCTTGGCCTCATGGCAACAACAAGGGAGCGCATAAAGCAAACAGTTGTGAGCTACTGAGCTCAGCTGTTCACCAGGGAGATGAACGGCTTGCTGGAGCTCCAGTTTCCACATTAGCATTGTACAACAGCCTCATCCATTAGTACAGTGTGCTCTCATGTCTGAGATGCTGCTGCAGCACTGAATCACTTCCCAAGACACTAACTTTTTAGTTTCTCAGCAATAAGGCTTTTTGGAAAACAAAATATTGGTCCCCCAAGAAATTCTAGAATTTCAAAAATTTTCTTTTTTGGTCCTAAATTGTGATAAAAATCTG
The DNA here is from genome assembly GCA_013399695.1 of Formicarius rufipectus. NCBI lineage: Eukaryota > Metazoa > Chordata > Aves > Passeriformes > Formicariidae > Formicarius > Formicarius rufipectus. The sequence goes on from VXAU01001866.1 coordinate 853,317, forward strand.
AATGTGGAAATGCTACATTGGTCAAAACATCTGAAATATTTCAGTTGGGGAAAAACCTGCAAAATAGCATTACCAAACCATTACCTCTCTCTAATACTGAAGGATTTCTGTGCAATAATTTCCAAGTGTCAGAGATGATATATAACAATAAAGTATATAGTGATATAGACTTCAGAATGTAAGAACAAATTGTTCAGAAGTATTCCTATTTCAAGCTTTCTTGAGCTGCCCACAATCCCGGGGAGCATTTCTGCTCTTGATGAAACAGCATGTCCTGGTTTGTGACATTGGGTCAGAAGCACTCAGAGCATCTCTGCTCAGCCAGGACGGGCACAGTGCTTGGCACCCAATTTATTTAATATTTGTTTTTGCTTCAGCTGTAACCCTGCAAGTCTCTTACACTTGCTCTACCTTTAGCATTATCTCTCTCTGTTATTACTGCATGATTTGGAAATTAAATCCAGGCTGTGATCTTCTGTCATGCGTGTTGGAGGACTTGTGTTGGGATTAGACAGTAGCACTGATGGGATTGACTGCTATTTCAGTCAGTGCACTGATTCTCTTTACTGACAGGCACTTCTCACCTGTCAGTGTGCTGCTTCATCTCCTCCAGGTCCACCAGGACACTTTATCTACTTGCCTGTCTGTCTGTCTAACTATCTCTCTCCATTGTGCTCTAACAGGACTGCTGAGCGTTCGTGCCTGCTGAGCACACACCTTGGGTAGCACCATTCATCACCTGCCTCAGGAGCCTGGGCTTTGAATTACTTGAAATACATAAATATGCTGCTGATTTGCTTTTTCCCTGGGTTCAGATCATTGTGGCTGAAGGTGCCTGTTCCCTGGGGATGGAAGGAGGAGCACCACTCCAAAGCACCCTCTGAGTAGGGGTTGTATGTCTGCTTTCCTTCTTTCTTGGCCAGGGATCCCAGTGCAGGTTAATCCTTGAGTTGGGCAGCTTCACCTTTTGTATTTTATTGCCTGGCACACATTTTGCAAGCCACATTGATTAGTGTTCACCAAGGCAAGAGCCCAAGTTGCTTGGCCTCTGCAACAGGCCTTCCCTGACATTCAGACAGCCTCGGGGCCTTTACTATCTTTCTAAACACTTTCCTTCTCTCCTGTAGAGCTGCCTTATTACAGCAATAAAAATAACAAGGTCCCTGCAGACCTCTTTATAAAGAACAATTTAGAGCCAGGAGTAAGTGTGAGGATTGGGATGAAAATAGGCTATCATAGTGCTAATGTGATATACAGGTACAATCCATGTATTATATTGGTGCAGGGAAGTTGTGTGTCTTGGGAAGCAGGGACTCAGAGTGGGACTAGTCTGGGTGTTCAGAGACAGACAGACAGACACAGTGGGTTTGAAGGGTCTGTGACAGCCTAGAGTGACTGTGACAGGTTTGGAATGGTGCTCTTAAGTTAAGGAAATGCAAACACCAAAAATTGTATAAATCTACCAGAGAACAGTGTTAATGCTTAGAAATGTTAGATTGGAACAACAAGTACAAAATAACACCCTGGATCCCATGCTATCCCCTCACTTCTGTGGGCATTGTCAAGTCCTTCTCATGGCCTCCATCAGCAGCAGCTGGGTTGAAGAGAGACATACAAAAGAAAGGCAAGAAGGTAAAACCACTCCAGATCCCACCTCATACCTCACATTTTGCTGTGTGTCCGCCCCTCTGATCTGTGTTGCCTCAGATATGTGGGGAGACACAGGCACAAAGCAATGGCAGATCAGTTACTGAGCTTGACCAGGGCAAAGCAGGGGGTTAAATGGCTTGCAGGGCTGGCAGGAAAAGGTAATTGAACCTTTTGCTGGTGGTCTGGGGAAAGAGGAAAGGAGAATGGAGTGGTGTCCCTGATGGAAGAAGTGTTTGTGAACTGAGAACCTGCTGGTGGTGGAACTGCTATATTCTTCCAAAGGTCAAAAATCCCAACTGGAACATGGAGCAAAAGAATGTGCTCAGCTGCAGCAGGGGCAAGGCCAGCCACACCATGGAGACAAAAGGCAAAAACGCTGCACAAAAGGAAAGGATTTTATTCCGATCTCCTGGTTCATTTCAAATGGAGGGTAAAGAAGAAACTGGCCAGGATTCCAAAGGAGGATTTCAGGCATGTACATCACACGCACTTCTGTCAGGAAGGGAGCAGTTTGAAGGATGGCTTGTGCTACTGGCACAAGCACAGTATTCCTTTATTGTCTTTATTTTTTTCTGCAAACACCCTGTGTTCATTGGAAGACATGGAAGCACAGCAGCTCCAGACATCAGTGAGATGGAGCAGATAGAATTATAAAGACTTATTGGTAAAAGGTTGCTGTCTGAATCACAGCCACTTGTTTTTCCCCTCCTGCTATACACACATTTTTTTTTACTTTTATGTCGTTTTTCAGAGGAAGTGAGGTGTTCCTCTGTTTACAAAGATACTGTGAGCCCCAGCCGCACGGCGGCTCATTCTGTGACCCTTTCTTCCAGCACAGTTGCCTTCCAACCCCTCTCCGTGCGAGAGGCTGCCGCTCTGCCCGGCAGCTGGAGCAGCGAGCGCTCCCCGCACGGGAGCCCTGCCGAGGGGGCTCTTCTGCTGCCTTCCGCTGAGGTGTGCTAGATTCCAGTGTTTGCTGCGCGGCTCCGGAGAGCGGGCTGTGCGGGAGCACCGCAGCTGCCAGCGCCGCCGCCTCCTCTGCCACATTTCCTCCTCCTCCTCTGCCACATTCCCTCTTCCTCCTCTGCCACATTCCCTCTTCCTCCTCTGCCACATTCCTCCCTCCTCCTCTGCCACATTCGCCCTCCTCCTCTGCCACGTTCCCCCCTCCTCCTCTGTCACATTCCCCTTCCTCCTCCTCTGCCAGATTCCCTCTCCTCCTCTGCCACATTCCCCCTCCTCCTCTGCCACATTCCCCCTCCTCCTCTGCCACATCCCCCCCCGCCGCTGGTTCTGAATAGAGCAAGGGGCCTGGAAAACCCAGAATGGCTTTACTTGGAAACCTCATTAAATGGAAATGAAATTGCTTTTGCTGTAACCACACTCTGTGATAGCTGTAGAGCTTGGCCTGCCGCTTCCTGTAGCTGCACCGATAGTGGGGCTTGGCTTAGCTGAAGGTTTGCAGTGCAATGAGAAGCTGCATCCAGAACCGCTGACATTTACCTGTCCCATATCTTCCATAGCCACATGACTCAAAGCAAATTCCAGTGTTGCAGCTGCATTAATATTTAAAGTGTAATGAGAAATCACAATTGAAACTGAGGAATTCAAAACTGAAACTGCGCTTTTAAGGGGCAGTGACACACACACGACTTAACTCCTGGTGATCACAGCAGTAACTCTTGTCCCAGCACAACAGCCAGGGTCTCAAACAGATCTGGAGGTGTTGCACAACTTAATGTTAGAAAGATTGATGTGAAAAAGGTTATTTGTTGTTCACAGTGGCTGAGGGAGAAAAACGGGGTTACACAGAGAACATGCAATTTGGCATTGTCTAGTGAGATTCACAGACCCACTGGGCCATGTGCTTGGTGGACATCTAGCCTGGAAGATGTGGTGGGGCTGGAGGAGAGATCAGGAGGGGAGTGAAGTGGGGCAGCAGGACAAGGATATGTCTGAAGGCTTGGAGGTATGCATGTCCTTAATACTGAAAAAGCAGAAGGAATGATAACTTATTTCGTGGCTTTTTGATATTTGACTTAAAGCTGCCAGTTCTGGTCACAACTTTGTAGACAGTTGTCTTAGAACAGAAGGTACATTGTTTGCACTGTGCTGCTCGTGCTCTGACTGGAAAGTTTCTGGAGACACCTCCAGCATCGTGGGAAGAGGGCTTGCTCAGACCATCTCGTCTGAAAAAGCAGAGGCCCCTATCTCACCCAGTGACCCCCAGCACCAGCCTCAGAAACCAGGGCTGAGTTAGAGCCCTTCTTTCAGCAGCAGACTTCCAGACTCATGGACCTCCCACTTAGCAGCCCCAGGAGGCTGCAGTGCAGCTGGACAGCCAGGGGATGATGTAGTTGAAGGGCTTTGGCTGTGTGTGCCAGGGCAGGGCTTTGCTGGCACTGAGCTCTGCTGTGGCAGCAGGCTCTGCCCTGACCACTACCCCTCGGACACAGGGACAGCAGGATGGCCAGAGCTTCCACCAGTCCTGTTCTCCTGCCCCCAGTGCTGTCCAGGCACGTGGTCAGCTGAGCACGGGGGGAAGAGAGTCCTGATTTTGTTTGGCGTGGTGCTCTTCTGTTTCACCCTCTTGTTTTTGTCCTGGCTCAGTCTTTGGCTCCTCTAAGATGTAACTTGGCAGAAGCACAATGCCCAGTGCACACACTTGGCAGCCCAGTTCTTGCTCTGTGGCTTGAGTGTTGCTAAATGAATGATGCAACTGACTTCTGAATCCAGCCCTCTCTTGCATATTAAGTTACTTCTGCGTCCTCAATATGTTTTTCTCTACTACAGACAATTCCCTCTGGACTTTCTTTCTGCTTTAGTGAAGATTATCTGCCCCATATAAAAAGCCTACCAGAGCTGCCCAACATTTGGGCTGGTCCCTAAGAAACTTAAGGACCCATGAGGCAATGTTTAAAAAATATAAAGCAATGTCTTTCTGTGCTGTCCTCTGCAAAGCCTCCTTCTGCTGACCAGCTGACTTGTACTCACGGCAGTCAACCCCGTCTGCCATTCCTCCTCAGCACGGCATGGAACATGCCAGGCTGTGTCCAGCAACACCTCCTTTGTTGACTGCCTGGGGCCAGGGTGGATTTTTGCTCCGAGCCTGCCCTGGGAAGAGGGGCAGGGAGCCCCCCTGGCAGTGAGTCTGCTCCTCGAGTCGTGCGAGGCTCACGAGCACGAGATTGCTGTAATATTGAGCAAGGTTTTCCAACACATGCTTTTCCCTGGCAAATCGCCACCCACAGCGCAGTGTGCCAACATAACACTTTGACTTAAAGAGGGAAAACTGCCAGATAAATGTTTTAGTTGCAGGCCTGTTTCATTGTTGAATTCTAAAATCTTGGCGAAAGCCTTTGCCAGTGGATGGGGGGAAACAGCCTTGCTGTTGATGCTGGTGAATAGGGACGAAAGCAAATGTGTTCAGGAATGACATTTGGTGGACATCACCCACCAGCTAATTACGTTATGTTCACTGTTTCTGTCCCAAAGACATGCAGAGCAGATCAGGGACAATGTGGTGAGGGACCCTTTAATTGTCCAGTGGTCAGCAAGCAATGGGATTTCCTTTGATTTGGACATACAGATTAGTGTTTTGAGGGCACTTTGTGAGCATACAACTTGCTTGGTCTGTAAGATGCTGATCTTCCATGGTTAGGGGGTCTGTCCCTGGCACCAAACAGCACTTCAACAGGGCAGGGCAGTACTGGACTGGAAGAAAATCTACACTGCATTTGAGTCCCTGGAATAAGGATGGAGCACAGCTCTGTTCCCTGTGGTGCCTGGAACCCATCCGCTGTGGGATTGCTGTCCCTGGGCTCTGTTAGCCACATGCAGCCTCTCCAGCTCCCTGAACACAGAACATGGTGTGCATAATCCAGGCACAAGGTCAGCCAGCAGATCCTTCCAAAAAAACAGGAATTGATACTCCTTTGCTTCCCTCTGCCTGGCTCTGTGAGCACAGAGGCGTCAGGACAATCTGTGCTGTTGTGCCCCAGCCCCAGAGAACCAGAGGATTAGCAAAATGTCAAAGAGTTAAGCAATAGGAAGGAAAAGGCTGAACTTCCCTGTCAAAGCACCATTTGCAACAGAAAAAAAAACCAAACTACAGTAATTGTTGGTTTCCTAAAGAAGCCCTTGTTTGCATGGCCTAAATCTTCCAGGATAGCCACCTACACAGCTTTTCTTCTTGGGGATCATTTATTTTCTTTTCAGATCATTGGCTACACTAATTGTCTTAAACAAGAGTAACTTCCTTTCTCTTTATTCCCTATTGGTCTTGATAGGTTTTAATTACCTTTAGGTGGTTCCCTGTGTAATTGCACATCAAGTTCATTAATGATCACAATATGTTCACCTAATAGGTTTCCATTAAAATCCAATGGGTTCCCATCAAAATGAGTAATGTGATCTGACAGAAAACTCACTAAAATCTCAGTATCTTTAGCTGTAGTGAATTAAACATTGTGTCTATTAAGAAAGATAAAAAACAAATGCAAAGATAAAAAATTCATCTCACAAATGGATAAATTTGTATGTACAGAGTTTGCAGAAACTAGCAAAAAGCTTTTACTGCTTTGAGACCTGTTTACAGTGGAATTTTGCCACCTTGACCATATCATTAAAGTTTAGATAAATGAGCAGAAAGCAAAAAGCATTAATACCAGTGTATTGCAGTTTTGGAGGAACAGAGAAGTCTGAATCCCTTGCTGATCTCATTTCAGTCCTTGACACAGCATATGGAGGATGAAGAGGATATTAAACCCAGTGTGTTTAATATCAGCAGCATCTGTTGTTCTGCTCCTCACGTTCCCTACACCCCTCAGTCTGGGTGTAAAAGGGACCCAATCAGAACAATCCCTCAGCTCTTCTCAGGTGCAAACTCCAGTGCCAGACTCTGACCCATCAATTTATTTTATTCCAGGACACAAGAAAGAGCAGCTCAGACAGCTCTCCTAAATCTCACACCCCCTCTTAATGGTCAGCCTGGCAAACTGCTTCCCAAAGAGGCCCCACTGCACGGGTTGTTCCCTGCCATGCCTGTGTGTTTCCAGCAGCTCCGTGTGAACCCAGAGGGCACGTTTGCTGAGGAGCACAGGAGAGAGCACAGGGCTGGGTGTGCAGGGGTCGTGCCAGGGTGCTGGGGGTGATGAGCAAGTGCAGGCAAGTGGCAGCAGGGTGAGAGAAGATGGAGCCGTTCCTGGCCCTTCTCTCCCTGCACCTTTCACTACAAGCAGATCCTCCCTCTCTCAGTTGTCCATGCCTTCTGTCTTTCCCCACTCTCTCCCAACTGCACTAACATCCTGAGGTCCTGGAGCAAGCAAAGTCTTGACCCCTGATCTCTTCAGTGACTGGCAGCCCAGGTGCTGTCTGGGTGGGTTGCAAAGCAGAGGTCATTCCTGCATTTTAACTAGGAATGTCTCGAGGCTGGGAGGTGATGTCAGCCCTGGGGCTGTTTGTACCCTCTCATTCCATCTGGATCTTGTAGGCTAAGAGCATCTTTGAGCTGACAAAGTGCCCAGGACCAACCTACTCATCTGCACCTGAGCTGCCCCTGCAGTGCTGAGCCCCTTTGAGTGGCTCTGCTGCTCTGTACAGGCTTCTGCTACAGTGAGCAGGACTTCAGAGAAAAAATTCAAACTGCTCTAAATTCCAGTAAGCAAATCTGTGACTCTTCATGGCAACTCCACATTATTCCCAGGTTGTTTGCTATTTTCTCTGTTCTTCCTTCCCTGCTGCCTTCATTATCACACTGAATATCACCAGGGCAGCATGACAAGAATCTAGAGAGACACATTATTAGGGCAGCCGTGTTCATACCTCTGAACTGCAGCGTTTGTTAACATTTCTGAGCTTGAAGAGGGGGGAGGATGGCAAAATCTGTTTTTCCAAATTAGAAAGATGAGTTCTAACAGTGTGTCTGAGGGAGATACGTACTTCACAGTGGCTAAGAGCAACCATTCAGGGACCCCCATACTGCTCTGGCACACAGAAAGACCCTTGGAGTGGAACTGCAGCAGGGGCAGTCAGGGCAGGGATGTGAACATTTTAACAGGACCTTATCTGAGCTGTCAAGGACACCGTTTGTGATGAGTTCAGCTTCCACTTTATCCTGAGTGCAGAGTGCAGCACCTGCTTGTGTGCACAGGCTGCTCTGGTCTGGGATCAGACTGCCCTGCTCTGCTCCTGGGGTAAGAGTGTCTGCACTGCCTGGGGACCAACCAGGCTTGCAAGAGGAAACGTGGGCATTGCTTTTCCTCCTGGAATTCCCACGTGTGTGTGAGTTAAGCTGCAGAGCTGCCGGACACAGACCTTTCCTTTCCTGTCCCGTCCAAGTGCCAGGAGCCTTTCAGGGCTTCCCAGGAACCTCAGCAGGAGACAGAAAGTGAACAGAACTGGCTTCCTGCCACAGCAAAGCTTTTGTGACTGTTTTGGGCAGCTTCCTATAGTTCCCTTAGTGCCAAGAGGGGAACCAGAGGAAGTTCCTACAGACAGAAATGTGTTATTACTATTTGCTGTTACAAAAAGCCACCAAAGCAACAAATCTTAGTGGTTTCATGTATTTATCTTAAAATGAACTAAGAAACTTAGATTTTCTTTGTCACACGTAATTAAATCATGCTTTTTCTCTGCAGTTGCTGGAGGTAATTTAGCATTTTAATTATCTACAAACATGTCTGACCTGAAAAAGAAACAAAAAATTGTTTTCTGGCACTTATAAGTAAATAAAATAGTCCTCTTTTCCTCTCACAACCAACTTTTATTTAGTGCTGTTAAAAGGTACCAGAAAGCCAGCCTTGGAGATTAGTTCTTCCTAGCCTGGAGCCCATGTCTGTTCCTGGGGAGGGAAGTGCTGGTGCTGAAGTGCAGCAGGTTCCCATGCCATGCTGGCCTTGTCTGGCTGTTCCACTCAATCGCATCTAAATAAGCATCTGCAAGAGAAGGCAGCAGGTGGAGGACACTGAGGGCAGCCTGAGGTTTGTAGAGTTATCTCCTCTCCTTGTTCCATTTTCCCCCATGCCCTTCCCTCTTTTTCTTTGGCTGCAGATGTTCCAATCCTCATGATTGCACTGGTGTGCAGTTGGTCACATTTTTTGTTGACTGGCCTTTTTTCCTTTCCAGGAACACATGTGCTTTGCTTTCTCTCCAACTCTGTCACTTTTTATTAACTCAAACAAAATTTAGGGAGTCAAACACCTCTTTGAAAATACTTTCTGTAATTTGATATGATACTGTCTGAGAAACGCTGAAACCACTCCAGGGCTCCAGGAGAGCAGACTGTAGTGGTGTCAAGGAGAGTTTTACAGCACGTGCAGCTGGGCCCAGAGCTCCTGTTACAGCCTGTCCAGGCTGGTGTGTCCAGCCCTGCTCTGGCAGGCATGGGGAGGGCAGTGCCTGGGGAGGGCAGTGCCTGGTGCTGTGTTTCAGGGCATGGCACAAGGCGTGCACATCATGCAATTGCCTGTGCAGCCTGGCTTCCTGATAATCCCTGTCCCTCTGAGCGATCCCATCTCATCTTGCATGCAGTATTTTATGTATTTCAAACCCTGGTGTGGGCCAGGCAGGGGAGAGCCCCACGGTGTCCTGGCCAAAGGTGGGATCAGAGCACCAGTGCGTGTCTGTGGGTCCAGCTGGCCTCAGTGAATACAGCCAGCTGACATCAGCTGAGAGTGCTGGCTGCTTGGGAACACTGTGGGGTTTACTTTGGAGCTGGGGAAGAGGGACATGGAGAGCAGTACTCGCAGGGCCAGTGGTTTCAGGGAACAAAAGGCATCTCCTGACTGGGACAGGAGTTGGAGTGCCCAGCTTTGGCAGCAGGAAATCAAAAAAGCTATTTCAGATACTTCCAGACACATTTGAAACAACTGTGATTACTTCAGTGGATGAAATGAACTGGGAGATGGACTGGAAAGATGTAAACAGGTGAAGATTCATTTTTAAAATGTGCTTCTGGAAAAGGCAGTCAGTGGGCTGAGCTGTGCTGCAGTGCCCCAGTGCTCCTACCCTTGCCGGAGGAGAAGGGAGGGCTGTGCAGCACGTGTGTGGAGCACAGTTCCAGCTCTACTCCATTTGGTATGAAAAAGCTCAGGTGTTGCCCAAGCTCAGAGGTGAGATGTTTGCACATGTGACTGCCAGACCAGAGAGGAAAGGTTACATTTTATTAACAGTTCTTGGCAAGCTCCAGATTTCTCAGCTTTTCATAGTTTGCAGAGGCACCAAGAACAGAGGCAAACAAAGGGTGAGAAATATTCCATTCATCCTATGAACAGTGAGTTCAGGGACACCCATTATTAACTGAGTCAAGTGCAGAGCTCTGGATCCAACCCTGGGCAGGAATGCTCTCTTCTGAGACTTGCCTCCTTTGGATCTTTGAAGAATGCTTTCTGCATGTGAAAGCAGTAAGTGGGATGGAGCAAATGCAGGGACAATTTAGTATAACTCTGCTTTCTTGTCAAATTGAGTAGAAGATGTAAGTTTGTACATACCAGGACTGAAAGGCACTTGCACTCCAGAAAACAGTTCATAAATCTCCTTGGGCTCCACACCCTCTCCATAAATTCCATAGCAGAGAACCCCTCTCCCACTGCCAAAGGAGACATACACCAAAGTTGTGAGGAATCACTGCTACCTGCAGAATCATCCTTAACCTTTCCCCATTTCAGCACAGGGGCAGTTTCCACTACTGTGACAAGTCTTGCAGAGAGAACATGTTCTGTAAAGTAGCAATCCTAAGATTAACAAAGAGAGAGAATCTTCTCTGTACAAAATATACTTTGAATTCAGCAACATATTTGTGTCAAAAACTTATCAAGGCAGAAAAAGTATTTGGCCTCTCTCTGTGGATTGTCTTATTACTCCCATAGAACCCTGAGTTTATAAACACTGGACTGGGCATGACAACCTGACTGGTCAGAGCCCAGACTGGCCTGGGCACCCAGACTGGCTGCCTGAGCCCAGCCTGCCCTGTGCCGCAGGCTCAGAGGGTCTCGCCCTGTGGGCAGCGTGGTTGGCACCTCTCCCTCTGGCAGCTGCTGCTGTGGGAGCTCAGACCTGGCTGCTGGGTGGTCTGGGAGTGATGATACCATGCACTGCAGCAACACTTCACGTTGTTGTTGTGACATCCAGCGACACAAGAGCTTTGTTTGCCTTGAAAGGCGCAGGTGCAAACTGATGGGGACTTCAAACCTTTGTGAGCAAAATACTTCTTCCTCTCCCAGCCTTGATGTATCAGACGAGTTCCAGCCTTCAAAAGCAAAAGGTACCAACAGGCAGGAACTGCACCCAAGCACAGGAGAAGTGGCTTTGCTGAGCAGTGTATTTCTGTGGAGTGATTTAGGGAATCTCTCTGTGTACAACTTGTGAACTCTGGCTGAGGTTACAGAACTGCTGCATGAATGTTTCAAAGTATGTTGCTTCCACGTGTCACATACCTTTCAGATCAAGCATAATGGAGGTCCCTGCATGTGAATAGGTCCCAATAATGTGAGAAAAAGGAGGGTTGGAGCCTAGGCAATGCCTCAGATGATTCTGTCTGAGAGATGGAAGGGCTGGAGAGCCAAATAGGATGTAATGCTGGTCTTAAACACAGCAGAATCTGAGAAGGGAGAATTCAGACTCCCTCCTGCACAGAGGAAGTGTGGAAGCAACACGGGAAAGATCATCCTTTCATCTGATGGAGAAGAGTGTGTCCTTTATCACTCTAGGACCAGCTCCATTAAAGGATTACATTTACATAGGAGAGGAAGAGAAAACTAAAGATACTTGTCCGTCTTTTGGAATGAAGAGCTATTTTCTGCTGTGTCCAAACACTGTTCCTCAAACATACCTCCTGATGGCTTTCAACAAGCCACTGACTTATTTTACACACTTATAAAGCATTCCTGAAAACCAGTTTTCAGTTGCACACGTTGTTTTTGAGTTGATTTAGTTTCTGCAGGCTCATGACAGGCTGCCATGGGCAAAGAGAGCTTCAAGTAGCAAGGTGTTGAAGAAGCAGACTGGCTTCTGGGAAGGAAACACAGTCTTTGAGGTACTTAGCTCTGACAGCCTCTCTTATGCAGTGGTAAGTAGGGAGTAATCAGCAGGGAGTAATCAGCAGAGTTAATAGCATGTGCTCAGAGGAAAGATTTTGCCCAAGTTTCCATATGTCTGTGTAAATCCAGGTCCAACTGAGAACAGAAGTTGAGCACAGTAAATGGAATGAGCTTCCTCGGTGCAAATGGCATAATATGAGTGTTCCCAGGGTCGGTGACACTCATGTGAAGTGAGGGTGAGCACAGACATCCAGGGCTCCTTGGAGAGCTGCTCTCCAGAAAACAGACCCGTCTGGTTGGTCTTGTGGGAAGGAAACCAGGTGGCAAGAGTTCAGCTGGTCACTAGAGAATGGCAGGGAATGACCACTATGCATAGGCAGAATGTCTGTGCAGTGCAGGAGGGCAGCCAGGGGCAGCCAGTTTGGGATGCCAGCTCTGGGAAGTGGCACTTCTCAGGGAGCAGCCTGACCGTGCTGGGGCTGTGTGGTGCAGAGTCACCTCCGTGCTGGCACAGGGGCTGCTGCTGGAACCTGCCCTGTGTGCCCTGCTGGCTGCAGGGGTCAGGACCCAGCCCAGAGCTGGGTAAACACGAGGGGCTGGGCACCACAGCACTGGTACCCACAGTGCTGCACCAGCAGGGCTGCTCAAACCCTGCCCAGCACTCCTGTCACCGAGCCCACTTAGTCACTGCAGTCACTGCAGCACAGACAAGCCCCATTAGAAATAATGCATAAAGGTTAATGAAATACTTGTAGCTATTTTAATAAGTGATTAATCTTTTATTACATACTGTTACACAGTCCAGCAGAGCAATAGATTGCTTTTAATTGTAGCTTATCATTATCTATGGTAACTTGCACTGATGTGCTGGTAACCATTTTGGACACATGCTGCTTATACATATAACAGGCCAACAACTCCAATTCATTATTTATTAATGCCTTTTAAGCTGTGTAAAACTGGTACTGTAACATGAAGCATAATCAGGGCAGGTCTGCAAAGTATCTGTGATATTGCAGGACTGGCTGGGAATGCCTGGAAAGATAGTGGTGCTTGGCAGGGAATCACACAGCTGTCTGCAAGGGAAGTGTGAGCAGTGGGACCATGGGGTTTTGGGAAATTGGGAATGCTGCCATGTTTACGTGGGAAATGCCCAGCTCAGCCCGGTGCCCAAATGAATCCCTAAATGAACAGCTGAGCTGAGCCAGCCCTTACAGACTGTGGCATTGACCCCTACCTTTGGCACTGGTGGAGGCAGGACAGAGGGCTGATGAACCCCTGCCCCGGTCACACAGAGCTCTGTGCCTGTACCCAAAGCTGCAGTGCCGCAGGTGGGGGTGTGGAGGCAGCTCTGCAGCACTGACCCCCTGCCCCGGGTCTCTGGGCTGGCTTTGCTGCCTGTTCCCAGCTGCAGCAGCAGCTCAGGGCTGTGAGGTACAGAAGGAGCCCAGCTGCCGCTGAGAGAACACGGGGACTCTCCCTTGTGCTCGTGGTTGGATGCAGGCTCCCACCCTCCTGCTTTCAGCGGTGCCTCAGATCTGCCTGGCAGCCCCTTTGGATTTCAAATGCAGCCAGTGATGTGGATTTGTGCACAGCTTCAGGTTTGTGTGGCTGTCCTTGCAATGCAACTGTGTCTTCAGATTTTTAGGTCTCTGTGCACAGAGAACAGCTTTTCTCAGTGTTAGCTCTGCTTAAATAAGAGCTGGTGAAGAAACCTCTGAGCATGAGTCACTATTTCACTCTCTGGGTCTTGAAGTCACTTCTTAGAAAAAGAAATGGGGAGTTTCTGTTGTATCCCTCTGATAATTGTCTGCAAAGAGGGTGATGTGAGTAATGATCTAATTTTAACATCTTGCGGTTTGAAGAGGCATCAGGGCTGGTTGCAGATCTGTAATTAGTGTCGGCTGGCAAAGGGTATCTGATGAAGCCTCACCAGTTCTGAGGCAAGATGGAAAACAGCACATGAAGGGAACACTCAGCTCAGGGAGCTTCTTGATCCATCAGGGAAATGCCGGGATGTCCTGGGGCTGCTCAGCACTGCGGTCACTCTGATCTCACTGGGCCACAGCACCCCAGAGATGTCACCAGCTCTTGGGAAAGCTCCCAGTGCTGCTCTGCCTGGTCCCTGTGTGAGCCTGTGGGTACACGGAGGGCTGAGTCTGACACTCAGTCCCCTTCCCAGTTATTCTCCTGCTTTGGTGTGGCTGGAATTTGCCCCATGGCCTTTAAGAGCATTGAAAAAAATGACGCAGAGGGCTGGATTCTCACCAGTTTATCCAGTAGGATTACTTCCATGTGTTTGTTCCAAGCCCAGTTCCTGCTGCTTTACAAATCCTGAGGGGTTGTGGGGATGAGGATTCCTATGGAGTGTGTGGTTCTTGCCCTGTTTAAGAGCCTGTTTATTTTAACAGCAAAACTTTTCTTGATACAGCAATATCAGTAGACAAAAAAATAAAATGTACAAGATGTTTGGTTTGGTGCAACTTTTCTGAGGTACAAGGACGTGAGTTGGCTGTAAATGAAGGATTTATAGGGACGCTCACCCTGGGGCAAATGTCCTGCCTTGGGATGCTGAGCTGCAACAGGTGGAGACAGCTGGGTGAGCAACAAAGATTCTGGAACACGTAAAACCAAATTACACCTCTGTTTTAAGAGAAGTCTTACTAACACATTCCTTTTCCTTCCAACTGATCCCAAGGCACACAACCCTTCTGCTTCTGTGCCAGTTTGATGAGTGTATTTGTAGCTAAGCCCATTTTAGCTTTTTTCTTTTCTTATGTCATTCTGCAATTTACTGCTTTCGAGAAACCATGGACTGATGTGGTGTTAAAAACAAGAGCAACATTTTGGATGGCCAGAGTGTGCCAAGAAAAGGATCTTCTTTTGTTTTGGAGCTGGGGAGAAAGCAGCTCCAGTTCAGCAGCCAAAGGACACTCTAGGTCTTGGAGAATAAAGTGCAAACCAAGTTTTTGTTATTTCAGGATCGTGGACCCAGTTGTGGACCTTGCCTGAGCATCTTCTGAGTCCTGAGATTAGGTAGCCTTTCCTGTTAATCCTGAGTCCCATCACGCAATTCTGTTTCTTCAAACATCCTAGTTTAATGTTTCATTAAATGTCTGTGAGTAGGTGTCATTTTCATGCTGGAAGGTGCCACATTGAGGAAAACCCAGAAATACACAGAGAAAATGACCTCTCAAATGTGCACCTACTGATCTCCTCAGTGGGCCTCAGAGTTGAGTTGCAAATGAGAAGCACCAGGGTCTCACCACCCCCTCCAAGTAACTTTAAGTATCAATAATGGAAGTGCTTACAGATACCCTGTACAATTCAACCCTTATCTTTTATTTATAGCTGACAAAGCTCAGGGAAGGAAAAAATATCATCATACTTTAAATAATAGAAGATAGAGGTATTAAAACTACCCAGGCAGTTACAGTAGTTGCAGAAATGTCTCCCAGCAGACCCAAGTGTGCGTACACCGACTGCATTTTTAATTTTTAAAACATATTTCTTTCAAAATTATTCAGCAATACAAGAAAGCCACTTTTATGGGGTGATAAATTACTGTAATAAAGTGTCTTTTGTCCAAGCATACAGACAGAAAACCATTGCAGGCAGCAGAGACAGGCGTGAGCCCCCAGAGAGCCCAGACCCATAAGCAGAGGAGCATGTTGATTTGTCTCACATGTTTTTAATTATTTTTAAAGCATCCTATCTGGTTTTTAACTGCAATTTTGCTTTCAGTTAACATTTATATGAGGGTTTGATGTCTCTGTGAGTTTTGAATGCAGTACTAGACCTTTGCACTGGTTCCAGAGAGCTCTGCTGGCCCTTCCTTGCAGCCCAAGCTAAAGGACACAGTACCTGTCATTTACGTGCAATTAGAAATACTTTGATAAGATTTATAGTCCTTTGAAACTTCAGAAACTTCTTGCAAGTATTAACTGAACCAGGAATCATGAGTGATAATTAGGGGTCTGATGCAGCTCCCTTCAGGGCTGGTGTGTTTTTATCACAGCTACATCCATCATTTTAGCTGGCTGCTGGATGATTACGGATGCAAATGGAGTCCCTGGGCTCTCAGTGGACTGTACCAGTGGACACAGGGCTTATGTCCTGTCCCTCTGGACAGGAGTGTCACACTTGCACCCTTTGCCTCTCCATTAATCATCAGCATTGTTATTTTGTGAACCCAAGTGGATTACCTTTAACCCCACTCCTACATATACCTGTGTCCCTGTTCTGCACGTAATTCTTGCCCCCAAAGCTATGGTGTTTGAACTTCACAGAATAAAGTACATTTAATTGGACCTATTATTTTCTCACAGAGCCAAAGCCTTTCAGATCAGGCTTCAGCCTCTCTGTGCCAATGAAAATACACATGCCTAATTATTTCCATTTTTCAAAGAACCTCAAAGGCAGCTGATGAAAGGAACCTTTTGCAAAAGCTCACAGCAAAGAGAGTGAAGTCACCTAATGTGCAGCGAGAGGAAGCCGTGATCTCCTCCTGTGCACACAGGGCCAATGATGCTGCACAGGGCTCTGGGACAGGGCGTCTGGCTGCTGCTCTGGAAAAGAAGATCGTTGGGAAGTGGTTGAATTCATGTCACCAAAAAGGCTTTTTGGAGGTTAGAGCTTTGGGGGCATCAAGTCTTTTGAAATAGGACCAAATGTTTTACCCTGCTGCTGACACCTGTGCTCACAGGTGACACCACCCATTGCCCAGATTATACAGGTGTGTTTCTTCCTCAGTTTGAGAGCAATTCTCTTCAACTGCAATTTTTATCCTTCACTGACAACCTACTTTTCCTTCTCTAGGTGTCATATACATAGTGAGAAGGAGCTTGCTGCTGCCCTGCACAGCTCACCGTTTAAGGAGCAGTTCTGTTGTTACCAGCAGAGGGGTGGTGTGAGTGCTGGCTCTGCAGAGTTCCTCTCCCTGCTCCCAGCATTGCCCAGCACGGCCCAGCAGCCCCAGAACACCCTCCCCAGGGAGCCACAGAGCCTCTTACCATTCACTGGCATCTGCTGGTCTCTTGCACGTGTGTGAGCTGAGACTCCTTCCTTCTCTATTTGGGAGCCAGGTGCTGATATTTGAAGGGTAACACAAGTTTCCTCCACTTAAGAGAGGCTGAAAGCCATTCCCTGTTATTTTTACCTTAGCTTTTAGCACACTCCTGTCTCTTCAAGCATGGCAGTGCTGCTTTGTGTCCTCTGTGGCGGGCAGCAGGTTGTCCAAGGCAGGTCACCCAGCCCTGCTCTGTCTCCATGGGCTGGGGCTGAGCTGGACACGGGCTCAGACACACACACACGAGCTGATGAATGGCAGAGAGAGGAGCCCCCTGGCTCTGCCCCTCCAGTGCCCTCAGCAAAGGCAGTGTACCCAGCCAGGGGGATGGGCAGGGAATGGGGTGCCATGAGGGCTGCACAGCCACCCAGCTCAGGAGGGAGAAGGGAGCAGGGGGAAAGCAAAGCTCATGCATTTTTCCATACAAAACAGAGGAAGAACAGCTCCTGTCCAGCCCTCTTCGTACACCAGTTCCCTCCTGGTGTTACCTGTAGCTGCTCCCTCTCTCCCTTTGGCTGTCAGTGGAAGATTGATGCAGCCTGGAAGCTTTTGTCCTCCCTCCTTCAAGGATAGTGTTTATCATGAATTTATTTGCCTCAGAGGGTTTGGTTTAGGCATGGACAAAGAGGTTTGTAACAACAGAACACAGCTGAATTGAAACAAAGACTGAACTCAGATAAAAACTATTCTGGACTTTTTGGTCAGCCTGCAATCATTTGCTCAACTTTTATTGACTTTGTCTTGACTATCAGAGAACTTTTCTTCAGCTGGACTTAAGCCCAGCTGGACTTAAGCACACACTTAAAGCTAAACATGAGTTAAATTACTGTGCTGAATCAGGGCTTTTCTTCGTTCTGAGTTATTTTGCTGTGAATGCATTTTTGGTGCACATGAATATCAACTGAAGCTGTTATGCTAATAAAGTTGAACCTCCTGATTTTAATATTCTACATTTCTTTTCATTCCACATGGAGACGGTGATGACTTCTTTTGTATCTGAGATTTACATGCAGTCCCATATTTTAACAGTGACACATAATTTACATGTGATTAGATCAAAGTATTTACTTCCACGAGTTTTAAAACAACAAAATTTGATATTGAATATGCCTATTTTCCACACCTTTTAAGTGAATACAGAATAGAAATAGCAGCTTGAAGCAGCAGAAATTTCAAGAGATCTGAGTTTAAGAGAGAGGTTTCACTGCACTCTCCTCCTTTCAACTGCTGCTGTCATAGCTGGGGAGTGAAAGTGGCAATATTTTTAGAAATGTTTCATGAAATATTTTATAAGTGCAGTTTAAATTACTTTTTACGTTGGGTAATCTGCCAAAGCTTTACATTGTTAACAGAGAAGGAGAAATTGCTGCAGAACTGACTAGTGTGCTTAGGAAATGGGAAGGTAATTCACTGTGCTTCCCACAGAGTGTATTCCAGCATCTCTCACCTGTGTCCAGAAGCATCCTACTTGGAAAAGATAAGCATGTTTTCTGAGTTGCCTGGGAAATGCAATTATACCTGTGTGGAGGTGAATCCAACCAACCTCCCTTCCCAAAAAGTCCACACTGGCAGAAATGACAGCTGAGTGAAGGGTGTCTTCTGCTGCCCATTCCCAGTGAAACACAGCAGGGGAAACAGCACGTCTGAGCGTGCTTTTTCTGATGCTCTGTGCTTAAACCCTCCTCCTGCCGGGCGGGTGAGCTGTCCTGGTGGCTCCGATCAGCTCCTCTGTGTGTGTTTCGTTCAGTTCTGCCTTCGTGAGTCCTGCAGGGGTCCCGGCTGGGTGTGCGGGCACTGCCCGGCCCTTCCTCAGCTGGGCACTCCCAGCTCTGCCCGCTCGCAGGGGTCGCTGCAGGGGTCGCTGGCTGCCCCCCAGCCTCTTTGCTGCCCCCCAGCCTCTTTGCTGCCCCCCAGCCTGGCTGGGGTTGACTTTGAACACCGAGCAAGCCCTAATTCATCTGTCTCACAATTCCTCTGATAGCACAAGGGAATCATCTCTCTCCACTCTCTGCCCAGGCACAAGGAGCAGATAATTAATTCTCTGGGGTAGGGATGAGACTCTGGGGAGGCTGCAGAGGCAGAGTCCTGCCCTTGGAGAAGCAGGAACAGCTGGACTGGCCCTCCCGGTTGGGGATTTTTTTTCAGCTTACCCAGATAATAAGATCCTTTCTCCTCTTAACCTCTTACCTAGAGTGCAATTAGGGGTAAACTGAGCCGGCTGCTCTGTAAAGAAAGATGTGTCCTTAACCTGGTAAGAACTACTCCTTAATTATTAAGCCACCAGTGGGAAGAGTGGTCTGAGTCTGTCTCAGCCAGGTGAGCAGGGGAGCATGCGAGACTCACCTGGCTCAGTGTGAACACCACACAGTGCTTTGATGAGATTTCATCTGCTGAACAGACTCTGTGAAGCAACAAGCGCAGTGAGATGAGCCCTGGCTGGAGCACAGTGCCCAGCCCTGCCTCCAGACCTGCTCACAGCACCTGTCAGTGGTGTCTGTGCTGGTCCCCACAGCCCTTGGCAGGGTCACACACCCCACCCTGCCCAGGGCTGCTGTGTGAGCTGGCATGTTCTGCCCGTGCTCATGCTGGGGAACCAAATCCACCAGTCTCTGTAGTGTTCTCGTGGGACCAGGCACAGTTAAATGGATCACAGGACACTTTCCACCTCTATTATCTGATTTCCCCTGAATGTATTTGTTCAGGCTCTGCTACTGTTGTTTGGTGACAGCTGTGCTCAGTGAACCATTTTCTAAAAGCAGAGCACATCCAGTTAACCACTTCACCTGGTACAGCAGCGGTGAGGGTCGGGCTGGGGAGCTCCCCCCGAGCTGCCTCTGTGGGAATTAGTGGGGAAGCACAGGGGAAAGCTGGTGCCGAGGGATCAGATGGACTTTTCAACACCATAGCTGCAGTGATGTGGTCCTGGGGCTTTTCTGTGCAGGTCTTTTGTGAGGCTTTTTCCCATAGGCAAGTAGCAGACAAGATAAGCTGCTACAGCAGCAGATGACTTACATAAATGTTAATGAGCATCTAATGTGTATCTAATTTTCCTGCAAAAGGTGATCAAAGGTAGGAGAATTTTGACAGGCCTCATTCCAGGGAGTAAAGTGAGGCAATCTCAGCCCAGGGGCCAGAGCTCAGCACTGGAAGTGGTGCCTCCAAATGCAGCTGCATCCTGGTTCCATTTGCCTCTTTCAGGCTCCCTTTTTAATCTCTGCCTCAGCTGCCTTTCAAGTGAGCAGGATTTTTTTTTTCCCCATGAAAGAAATACTACTCTCTCGGGCTGGTTTTTACAGCGTGTTGCTGCCGGAGCAGCTTCAGCCGATTCCCACCCCCTGCTGCACCACCCAGCTGCCCGACGCCGAGGGCACCAGGAGCAGGGGGCAGACCTGGGAACACACCGTCCCTCCTCATGCCATCCCCGCCCTCCTGAGGCGAGTTGGGTGCTGCCATGGAGCCCTTTGCTGTCAGACAGAGCACAGGGAGGATGGGGGACACATCCCTCAGTGTTGTGAGGGAGTGAAGGTGTCTTCAGCACAGCATCCAGCTATTCCTGCTGCCACTTCATTGTGGGCAGCGTTAGCACATCCAAGGACTAGCCAGGCTTTGGATGCTGAGGTACTCCAGCTCTCCTGGCACCTTGCAGGGCAAGGTTAATGCCTGGCTTGGCTGCTCTAAACCCTCCTGGGGCCCTGTCTGTTCTGCCTGACTCCTCCCTCTCACAAGCCTGCTCAGGACACGCTGTCTGGTTACTGCTCTTACACCCCTCCCTTCTGGGTGTCCTCCTTATTCCTCAGTAGAGCAGAAACTTCTGGACACACAGCCTCTGGTAAGCCCAGAGCTGGGGGGCTCAATCTGGTGGCATTTCAGTTCAGGGCTGCAGCCTCCAGCGTGACAGACACTAGTTGGATCGATGTCTGTAAAGGCTTTATAGCACCATTAACTGAAAGCAGGGCTTTTCCTCCTGATTTGCCAAGTCCTGGTCCCTGGAAAGAAAGGGGAAGGAGAGGGGATCCTGCTGAGTCCCTGTGGGAGAGCCCAAGGCCCCTGTGGACCCGTCAGACCGAGGGCAGGAGGCCCTGAGTCACCCTGACTGGTGCAGATGATTAAAGGGACACAAACAGTTTAAACATCCCATTTCCCATTTCAAGATGTCCATGACCCTGTAAGGCAAGATCTGGGAGATTAATTATTGCAAATACTGTTGTCAGCAAATTATGCCTCTTTCTCTGTTGTCCCTGATCAGATCATGATAATTACATGTACACTTTGAAATGACTGAGGTAGTAATGAGGAGCTCTTGGTCTGCAGTTTGTTTGTGACAGGAAGCTGTCACAATTGCCTGTACAGTTCAAGTTTGCCTTGCTCTGGTTTGACATGCAGTGCACGTGGTAGCATTTCCCTTCCCAAACCAGGGGAGTGTAACTCATGGCATCAGGTGCAAAAGCTGGTTTATGAGCTCATAATTCCCTTTATGGAACATTCTTTCAGGGTGGTTTAGGACTTGCTGGGTTGTGATCATTCCTACCAGTAAACTGGCAATCCGGGGATGTTCGCTGCAGGCTAATGTCAGAGGAACATTTTATCCCTCAAATAACAGCCTCTGCACTGTTTGAAAACTTTTCTCTGCAATGAATAAAATAACAGTGAAAAAAATGAAGCATTGGGCCTTTTTCTTAACAAAAATACTTGGAACATTTCCACTAAAAACATTCCCTAAGAAAATGAACATTTTCCTTCCAGCCCTCTGATAAGCACATTTTGCACAGACAATACTTCTCATTTCCTGCTCACTTTATGACCAGTCCTGGGTCTGACTCATTGCTGTCCATCCCACCTGGCCGCTGGATTCTGGTAAAAAAACAGGCCCATAGGTGTGGGAGTGACTAATTTTTCTCTCCAGAGGACACGGGTCTCTTGTTCTTTTCTGTGGTTGTAGTTTCACTGTTTTTTATTGAAACACAAATAGGCTTGAGCAGCTCTGCTCTCACAGAGGCTGATGGCTGACTGTGGAGGGACAGTCGTGCTGGTTCTTGGCAGGTAGTTGAGCAGACACCTTCCAGCTGGAGCAGGCGAGAGGGCACGGGAGGGTGTGTGAGCGTGGGCAGCACAGTCATCTCTGCCGGTGGGTTTGGGATTGTGTTCTGGCAGGAGGACGGGAACGTGTGCCTAAAGAGAAGGAAGTTGTATCTGATAAAGGGCCAAGCCTGAGAAGAGCTGGCAATATCGCGGCTGTTCGGTGAGGGGACAGCCCTTGCCTTCTCCTGCCTGCCGCAGCAATGCCCCGCTCCCCACGGCGGCAGGGCAGGGCGCACCTCCCGCCCAGCTTGCTTCTGGAGGCAGCAGATCGCTTCGCCTCCTGGTGCTTCCTAAAGCGGTTCTGATGTGGCAGGCTGCCTCGTGCAAATGAGCTGAGCTGCAGCTGGGCAACCAAAATAGGTCCCGGTTCGCTGCGCCAGCCCCGATGTGGCTCGCAGGTGGCCCGTGCCGAGTGCCAGCACGCCGGGAGCCGCCACCAGGAGCGGGGTGGCAGCCGGAGCTCCCCGCCCGGCACCGCCGCAGCCGCCTCCTCGCGGGTCCCAGCACCGCGACATATGCTGTCTTAATGCCTCCGGCAAATTGGAATCAGCCTGGCTTTTTCAAAAGCCCTTTCATACAAAGGGCTGACATTCTCTGTGCTTTATTCCGGAGCTGGTTTGGGTTGTTAAAAATTATACCCACCGGGTAGGAGCTGCCATACCTCCAATTGCTTGTGAGGCTACTCTGCATTTTATTAGACTTTTTAAAAACTTTTATTTTGGTGTAAGGAGAGGGGAACATTGTTTTGAAACAAGTCTGTTACAAGACCTTGCAATAGATCTGGAAATGTGCAAGTAGTAAATACCTGTCTGAAGAACAAACCACCCGGCACCTCAAGGGCAAGGCCTCCAGCTGCTCAGTTATTCAGTCTGGATCGTGGGCTCCAGGTGTAATTTCTGTTCCATCAGCTTAATTCGACACCATTTTTACACTGGCTTTTCAGAAATGCCTGTTTATTCTCTCTGCCTCTCCCCATTAGCTGTAAATGCCTTTCAGGAGGTCACTCTCTCAAGTGCACTTGTCTTTCTAAAGCTTGTGCCCAGTGCTGTCGGGACACTGAGCTGCAGGGAGGAAGGCAGGAGGCAGGCACTGAGGATGGCACTGAGGATGGCACTGAGGAAGGCAGGAGGCAGGCACTGAGGATGGCACTGAGTCCAAACAGTGGGAACGGCAGATGTCTTGTGTCCTGTCTGCATACAACAGCAAGAAATGCACTGCAGGCCTTGGTACTCATCTTCCAACACACCCTGGGAATGCTGGAGGTGCTGCCTGCCTTCTCCTTGGACCTTTGTCTGAAGAAGTGCTTTTTTCTCACTCAGTGGAGCAACTCCTCTCCACGTACCTGGCAGAGGGGCTGGTGGGGTCATTTGCACAGAGGGACAGAGAAACCAAACAAGGCTCTAGAAAGGGCTGTGGAAGAAAAGCACTGAAAGAACCCTCTGGCAAGTCAGGATGGGTGTCTTCCCAGGATTTCAAAGGACATAATGTTGGAGTAATGCTAGAAGTAGAGTGGAATTAGGAGAAACCACCATGGGCTGGGAAGTGGGGTGTGCATTAGGAGTGTGAATCACTTTTCATGGGAAGTGGCATTGTTGGAGCCCTGTGACTCCGTGCTGGCCAAAGCAGGAGGGCAGAGCAGTGACTAATCTGCTCTTGCTTCTGTGCCTGTTCCAGGAATACAGTGCTGTGTCAGAGTGGGACTTTTCACTTCTGTTCTGCAATGACTATTTCAGACTTTCTGATTCCATATATTGATCACAGATATTCCAGACAGCAGCTCTGCTCCTCTGGGGCGAGGATGACATCAGACATGGGCTCATTCCTGGTGCCTGGACTGGAAGAGGCTGTAAGCAGTGTTGGTCTGAGTGTGGGTGCAGGACAGGCTAGGCTGGTGAGTGCGTGATGATGCTGACTCAGGTGACTTTGAAAATGTCTCTTCCTAATCACTTATGCCAGGGAATGCTCTCAGAATTCAGTCCAATAAGTGCAGAGCTGCCCCACAGGGACGAGTCAAAGGGAATTTGGACTGCCCTAACTGCTGAATGGATTGTGGAGGACAGCACAGAACAACCTGGGGCTGGGCTATGGGACTGTCTGTGGCCTGTTCACCCACGGCCTCAGCTGCAAACACATTCTTGTCCCTTCCCAACACCTGTGCCAGGGAAACAATGTCACAGGCTCCTCAAAGTCCTTATAGATGCAATGTGGAAAACCCCTTCCCCTGCTACCTTCACCACAAAGGCCCCCTGATAGTGTCTCCCTGCCACCACGTCTCCTCCGAGTGTCCCCCTGTCTTGCTTGCAGGGGAGTATTCCATCCCTGAGGGGAGGCAGCTCCTGTCATTAAGGGACTGAATGCTTGCTTTTCTCTTTGGCTAATTCTTGCATTAGCTCAATCCCATGGGCCATGTGGAGGACCCGAAGCTAAAAAGGGTTGATTTGTCTTGTTCTTGCATTGTCTAATGGCTGTTGCCCATTTATACCATGCTCTGGAGCTTTAGTGAGTCCACTCCGGTCCATTAGATCACCCCACTGAAGTGGAGAAAATGAAACATGTCCTTTCTTTGGCAGTGACTCTGTAAACAGTAAGAAAAAAAGAGAATTAAACCCTCCCCAGTAGGGAGATTGCTCTAACAATTATTTACTTTGAGCAGGCATATCCATATTAATTTGCTTTGGCTGTGCTTGATTTTCTTGATGAAGATTACAGCAGACGAGCTTTAGAGGAAAGCGAATTGCTTAATTGCCATTCAATACTGGGGGTTTGTCTTGCCTTCCTGCATTTGTGGAGCTTTTTAATAGAAATACGTAGTTTGGGATGAATGAAATATGAATGGAAATGTGTGTGTTTCTGTGGGTATGTGATCAAGCAGCATCTTATATTTCAGTAGTTGGTGAGGAGGGCAGAGTTGCTCCACTGTCGTACTCGCTTTCACAGAGACGTGTGAGTATGTGTTTGCAAGGCTCTTGTTGCAATTTCCTAGTGGACAGTAGGATAGAAGTTATCATACACTGTGCAAAAGGCATGTATTCCACCTGAAACAATCCACAGGGTTACAGGAGTTCAGCTACACATCTAGTTACAACAGATTTTTGTATTTCCTCTTTTGACTTGGCATATGGAAAACCCTAAGTGAAATATTTTCCAGTGATTGTGTTGAAGTGTGATTCTGCCACTGCCCTCCTGGATTTCTGTGGTCCTGGTTTTTTCTTTTCATCATTCAACTGCTGAGCACACAAATCAATAACTTGTTATTGACCCCTTTGGGAAATTTAATAGCTATTAATGTGATTCAACAAGAGGTTTGCAGTGGTCTATTCTAACATTCAATAAGACTTCAAAAGTGCCTTTGCATTAAGCTTTAATTTCAGACCATCCTTCAAACTCTGATTTTCACTGGTGAGTAGTTGAAACAGGGAGGTAGAAGAGAAGCGTGGGGTGGTCTCAGAGGCCTGCACAGACACAGACACACTCAAGAGCAAGTGTCTGGTGCTGTGCTGGGGTTCAGGCTGTGACCCAGCCAAGCATGTGCAGGAGGGCAGGGTGTGTGGGCCTGGCTGCTCTGCAATTGGAGATGAGGCCCCGTTCACTTTTTCCACTGCTGGGTCGGAGCCCAGCTGCCCTCCTGGGTAATGTGGGTGTCACTCAGCCCTGACTGGCACCACCTCTGCAGTGCTCCTGACTTGACTAAAAATAGGCAGTCTGGCAATCTCCTGAGAGATTTTCCTGAAGTCTCTCATCGAGCTCCACAGAGCTCAGGGAGAGTTTTGATAATAAACTTCAAATGGAAAGAACTACCTTAGCCTGTGGGAATTTCCCCTTCAGTGCCCAGGGAAACGTCTCCTACCCCAGTCATGCCCGCCTTGCTTGGTAGGATGGGGATCTGGCAGAGCTTCCTTCTCTGGGACTACATGGCAGCTCTTGCAGCTTCAGTTGTTAACACTGAGCATGGCAAATGAACATTGGACCAGGGTTCCCACTGTCCCTGTCCCTGGGGCTCACCAGGGGGTTGCCAGCACTTTCCTCACTCTGCACAAGGCTCTGTGACTGAGCCACCCTTGGTCCTGCCCCTACCCTAACAGATCAGCTTTGAAAAATGCCAAAATAGATGCTTCAAAATTTGATCACAGGGTGACAGGTATCTTAGAAATACCAAACTGAACCCCTCTAAGTTCATTTTGTCCTGTAAGCTGGGACAGACCAAGGTAATTTCAGGATTTCATAGTGTCATCTTCAGTTTAATACACAAATTACTTAATGTGGAATTGTGATTGCAGGAACACATTGCTGTTTCCTGTCCTGGTCTTAGCAATATTGAATTTCCCCAGCCCTACCAGGACTCAGCTCCTCATGCCAATCACAGAGACTGGTCATTAAAAAGGGAGAGAAGAAAAAAAGGATCTGTTCCTGTAAGCCCTGTGCTCCAGATGATGGGAAAGGCAGGAAGGAGGAGATGGGCTTTGCTCCTAATCAGTCAGAGACACTGCACACTGCAGAGACAAACCTCACTGTGCTCCAGACTGGCCTGAGCCACATCCCAGCTCCAAGAGACCTTGCTGAGACTGTACCTGGACCCGTCTCTCTGGTCCAGGCTGTCCCTGCTGTACGAGGTCTTTGCTCAGGAGCAATCTGGGCACACTGTTGACACATTCTCCCCCTCTCCCCATAGTTCTCCCACTCCCCGGGGTGGGTCCCCTGCCCCAGGCACGGGGACCTCAGCTCAGGGTAGCACAGGGAAGGTCAGGTGTGTGAGTGAGGGGGACAGCACACTGACCCCGGGGACTGGGGGAGATGTTTTAGTTGGAGTTTAGGGAAAGCTTTTTGGTCTGTAGCCAGCCAGGCAGCCCGGTGCCACGTGCTGTGCCAGGGCAGTGCCCCCGGGCAGCCAAGGGGTCTCAGGGTGGGCTGCAGGGGCACGTCGGGCACACCGAGGGGGCTGCGGGAAGGGCCAGGAAGCGGCTCTACAGGAGCAGTAGAAAGACTCAGCCTGGGGCCCCGACAGCAGGT
Source organism: Formicarius rufipectus (assembly GCA_013399695.1). Taxonomy (NCBI): domain Eukaryota; kingdom Metazoa; phylum Chordata; class Aves; order Passeriformes; family Formicariidae; genus Formicarius; species Formicarius rufipectus. The sequence goes on from VXAU01001866.1 coordinate 880,158, forward strand.
AGTGTGAGCACAGCAGGCACTGCTCCACTTTGACAAGCACAGGGAGTGATTAATGAGCCAGGGAAAACAGGGTGACACATGCAAATACTAGAGATCTACAGAGGAAATTCTGAGGATCAAGTCCACCTTTGTAAACAGAAATATCTCTATTATTGTGGAAGACAGGAAGGGAGCAGAGAAGCTCCATGACTTCCCCAGACAGTCCTAATGACACTTTCTGCAGTTTGCATCAATCCAGATTAAGCTTTGGGCTGACACAGACGGGTCTTAACTAGGCTCTTCTCCAATGGAGCGGCGTGTTCCCCCGTGCCCCCTTTCGCTGCTGCTGAGCCGGGCTGCGCGCCTGACACAGAGTATGTGCACATCCCTTTGAGCGGCTCCCCCCGCTGCCCCGCTGGCTGTGCCAAAGGAGGCTCTGGTTTCACTGCCATCGGGAGCGCTGCGCTGATGAGGACAGGCCGTGTGCGGCAGGAAGTGGGTTTGCTCTGTAACTTTAGTTGTTCCAGGCAGAAACTGGAGCAGCTCAGAGAACTGCTGAAGGAGGCATTCTTGGTCTCCCAGGATGCCTCTGCCAGTGTAAGGCCACTGACATTGCCAGCCCCTGAGAACAACTGCTTCAGGGTGGGCTGGGCCTTAAAAAACGCTCCAAATTTGGGAAACAACGTCAAGCTGAGCTGTGGTCAATGGGAAATTCACTGTGGTGGCCTGGGATGGGGATGTGCTGAGCTAGGGCAGCGTGAGTGGTGCACAGCAATGCTCCTTGCACCTCTGAGCTGAGAGCAGGGCATGTGGCTCCTGGTGTGGCTCAGCCCTGACTGAGCACGGCAGGTTCTGCAGGAGCTGCGTGGGGCACAGGCTGCACACCTGCCCAGGTACTGCAGACCTGGGCACGGGGCATCCTGCAGCCGTGGCACTGCTCCCTGGCAGCCCTGCTGCTCAGCAGTCACCAGGCACTGTGTGCCCTTGTGGAAAGAGATCTCACTGGGGCCTCCAAAGAGGAGACCAGCGATTATTCCTCTGTTCTTCACCTGGGGAGGAAAGCCTTGACCTCCTAACACATAGTCAGATGCTGGAAATAGTTTCCTGCCAAAACAAACTTTTGAAAATTTCCCATCTTGCATGAGAGGGGAGAAGCTTTAGTGTGAGCTTTCAGAGCTGCCTTGTTGTCCATTTTCTTTAGGTAGCAAATACAGATTTGAATATCTGTACTTCAGTGTAAGTAGGGTTGAATAATGTGAAAGTTCCTTGCGCCATTCTGCTCAAGGGGACTCATCCACAGACAGCCATGGATTCATTTGCAACAACTTGAGTCTTCACCCTGTGTCTGCTGCTCATACAAGTAGTCCCAGGTGTTTGTGGGGCCCTTTTCACCACAGCACAGTTCAAAAGCAGGACCTCAGCACAGCCTGGGGAACACGGAGGTTTGTTCTGGGGCAAGTGGGGACACGGGGAGCATGACTGAACATGCCATGTGTCAGCCAGGGATACCCATACCTTTAGCAGGTAAGGCAACAAGGTAATTGACTTTTCCAGGCTGATGTTACCTGGAAACTTTCTCCCGACTGGTGTGAGCTGTAGTAACACCAAAGTGTTGGTAATTGTGATCTGTGCAGTGCACATACTGCTAAGGTGAAGCCTTCTGCTTCTTGAGGAGGCACGAACTTGGAAGGGTTCTGGGCTTGATTGTCATTCCAGACAAGTGTATCCTGACATCCTTTCCTTTTTACTATAAATCAGAAGCAAAATGAATAAATTAGTTATTGAAGTTCCTTGTGGGCTTCATTGATGCGATTGCAGGTGGAAAAGACAGGTAACATAACCAGAGGGAATTGGTGTCAAGGCTGCTCCTCACAGAGCCAGATTATGTCACCAATCAGCTGGTGAAATAAAGAGATTTCCCGCGTATATTTAGTAAATCAACATGACAATGTCATATACAATCGGAGTTAATTAGGCAAACCTTCTTGCTGTGTATAGCATATCTCATGCCTTAGAGGTAGAGAGGCTTCCGTCACTGTGGAGGCTCTGCAAGTGTCAGGGGGAGCTGGCTGCAGCTCTGCTGAGAGGCACCTGCAGCTTCATCCTCCTCCCCCTCCTCCTCCTCCTCCCCCCTGGGTGCTGCTCAGAGCAGCCCCATGAGCTCAGGCTGAGCGCTCTCGTGCCACCAGCCCCAAGAGCACTGAGGCCTGGCCTGTAGCCCTGGTGCTGTTGTGAGGGGCACTGCTGGGGTGTGACAGGAAGGGGAGACAGGAATCTTCTATGGGAAGCCTTGCACTTCCCATTTAATCTCAGCGCTCCCTGTATTTCCTTAGTCCCTGTGGTCATGACCTGCTGTATTGCCAAAAGTCCCACCCTGGTGCCCCAACAGCACCCACTGTGGGTTGTGTTCTGACACACACGACACTGGTTTCTGGGGTCAGAGAGGGGCAGCAGTGGCAGTAGCCCGTGCCCCCCTGAGCTGCACACAGCTTCCTGGCATGTCCTGGGCAGAGGGGGTTGGACCCCTGAGGGCCCCTTCCTCGCCTCTGCCCCGGGGACGAGGGGCTGAGTGTCGGGCAGTGGAGGGGCTTGTCCAAGGTCAAGCCGTGTCAGAGCCAGGCGCCCTCCACCATCTCCTCACTGTGACCGTGGGACTCCCATCTGGTTTGATTCAGCTGTCAACCCTGGAGCAGCGAGTGGCAGTAACAAAAGGCTTTTTCAGACATAATCCCACTAAACGGAGACAATCCCGTTATGTTTCCAGGCGACAGGAATTGAGACTTTAGTGCCAGAGTATGAGGACTGTGCCCTAAGGGCTTTGTTTCAGGACTTAATGTCAGGTGATCTCAGGGCCAGCCTGGTCTTTGTGCCCTAAAGCTGCACAGATTAAGCCCTAAACATGTATTTTTAAACTGAGCAAAGCCCAAGAGGTGTGATAGACAATCTGGGATGGGGAGGAAACACCAGACCAGCATCCCAGTAAGAGGGATTAGTCTGGCCAAGACAATAGCAGCCGTGAATCTCTGAGGGGCATGGCCTGACATGCCAGCTGAGGGCTGGGCTGCCCTCCCCATGCCAGCTACACCAGCCTGCCAAAGTTCAAATGTCTGACAAGCATCACACTGCAGCTCCTGTATTCCCAGCCCATGTGTCCCCATCCCCAGCAGAGGCCAGTTAATACCCAATTAACAGGACTCTTTCTAATGAACTGAGCCTTAACTGCCAGCCACTCTATCCTTTAATCTCTCCCAGCCGGAGTGGAAGGGCTTGGCAGGTGTCACTTCAGGCTGAGGTGACAGGGCAGATCTGCCCTGCCAAGGCACAGCCGCCTGTCTGACAGCCCCTCCCCGAACCCCCCTCCCCGAAACATCACTTACCCCAGGGCAAAGAGCGTCCCTGTCTCCACGGGCCCTGCAGCTCTGAGTTCATCTGCCCCTGGCGCCAGAACATGACCAAGGAGGGTATCCCAGTTTTCCCCAAGTGACTGACTTGGTCAGTCCCACTCCACCAAAGCTGTTCTTCTGCCCCTGTCTGCCAGAGCCCCTTCTGGAGCCGTGCTCAGTGTGAGGGACACGGTGCCATCACCCGTGCCCAGGCAGTCTCTTCACAGCACTTGGTCCCCAAAGGCACGAGCCAGCAGCCTTGTGTCAGGCCCAGGGATGCCGAAAAACAGACCTCCCTTAGGAGATATGGCTGGATCTGGCTGTGGGGAGCTTTGGGGGGGAGCAGTTCAGGAGTTCAGTTGGCTTTGGGAACATCAGAGCAAAGCTGTTCCTGCTGTGCAGGGCAGCTGCTTTGCTTTACAGCGACTGGTGTGCACACCAGACTTTCCCCTCCATGTTCATCTCAAAAGTCAAAATCTGTGATACTGTACCAGCTGGGAAATCCCCTCCACTTCGTATTTCAACTCCCCCAGCCTTATCTCCACTTGCAGAGGCTGTGGACATGCAACTCACATCCCAGCAGCCTAGGGCAGGGCAAGGTGTGAAGGTGCAGCACAGTGGAACTTGGGTCTGGGGCCAAATGAGGCCACAGGGAAAGAAGGATCACATGAGTAGTAATTCCTAGTGGCTGGAAACATCTCATGCTTCTCCTGTGCAGCAGCAGCAGAAGCTGGTGGCAGGTTGCACTGGGGCCAGTCCTGACCTGAGTACCTGGAAGGTGTCCATCACCCCATGAATAGCTAGTGTCCAGTGGGGAGCTTGGGAGAGGCAGTTCTTAGCACAGGGGAGTGATGTTATAGCACCCAAATCTTCATTAAAGGTGACACCATTGTCTGCATGCTGGGCTAGCTCAGGGCTTGCTTCAGCTCAGCTGTGACTTGGATTTCATTTCCTGGTTGTAGTTCTGGAGTTTCTGAGAAAGCAATGAGTGGGATGAGCCCTGCACAGATCATAGCTTTATTGTGATAAAAAATAAGGATATCTGAGAAAGCAGTCCTGTAGAAATGGAAATATTGACAGTTGTACCTGGGCTGTCAAGGACAGCAGCTGCTCACCTCTCCACAGATACAGTATGGATGCTCCTGACTTTCCCCTCAGTGCTCCAGATGTTTAACTGGTGTTTCTGGGGATGCCAAGTTTGGATGCAGTGGGAGAGCTGAATCTCCAGCAGATAATCCCACAACATCATTGCATCACCGTGTTTCTTTCCCCCACAGATCCCGGCATCCTTCGTGTGTACTAATGCAGACTCACGCTGTCCTGGGAAGGGCTGGGATAGCATTAGCCAAGATCAGAAATGAGGAAGGAAGACTAAGAGCAGGAATGCATTAAATACTGGCTTCTGTCTCTGTCAGGTGCCTGCAAGAAGCTGGGCCAAAAGGGATTTGCTTAAAACCCCAGAACAAATTGTTGGAGCAGATCTCGGACTCTGTGCCCCAGACTTTGGCTGCCTTAACCACAAAATAGCTCCATGCACACAACTGGGACAGAACACAGTGGAATAAGAGTACAGTCTCCTAGATCCTATGGCTTCTCCAGATTTTTGGGGAACTACTGGCACGGCCCCAGATGCTGTGACACAAGCTGCTGGCACTACTGGTGCTGGGACAGGCTCTAGCCCAGGCTGACTTTTTCCCATTGCCTGGATGCTACGTGGAGCCAGGCAGCTCCTGCCATGTAACTCTGCTCTTCCCCAGCCTGGCACAGGAAGATCTGAGCTGTTCACTCATTGTTTTCTGAAAGACACTGGCCTAAAGCTGAGGAAGCAGACTGGATCCTGAGGGATCACTGAGGAGCAGTAGACAGGATCCTGTGGGATCTGTGCAAACATATTGCTGGAGCAGCTTGTGCAGCTCCCCCTCTTTGCAGCCAACAGTGTTGAACAGCAGAATTGAGTGTGGAACAGCTTCCCTGCAGACCCCATTAGCCTGAGCAGGAATTGCCAGCTTAAAGCTGGGCCCTGCAGCCCTGGAGAGGTGCTTGTGCTGGTCCTGTGCATCCTGTCAGAGCTTCCCAAAGCAGGGGGGAGTGAGTCGATGAGCAACAACTATGCCCTTTTTGCTCCTGGGCACAGTGCTGCCACTTGCCCATTGGTTCCAAGCAAAGCCCTGCTCCCTGCCCCGTGCCAGCAGGAGTCCCTGAAGGAGCAGGCTGCACTGAGGGTGTCCTTCTGCCTTTGCTGGGGTGGGGCTTCTCTCTGCCTTAATTTTCTCCCATATGAATTTCTCCTGTGCCTCTAATTAAGCTTCCTCTTTGGCTTAGGACTGTGGACAGTCTGAGCATTTGTAAATTACCCATCCACCAGACAGGCTTTGTCCAGCTCTCAGCCCTCTAATTACTCTGCTCAGCCCCCAGAGAGGAGCGATCTGCTGGAGACAGACCGAGCAGAGAATATCAGGTGTGACAGACTCTGCTTGGACAGCAGCCCTTGGAAACACAGTGCTGCTGCCCAGCACAAAGAGCTGCAGGCACCCCCGAGCTCACCAGAGCCCTGTGCTCGCACAAGTGCAACTAAAAACCCTTCCCCACTTGCACATCTGGGCTGTGGTCAAGAGTCCCCCCCCAGTGTGTGTGGCACAGGCTGGTGTCCCCCTGGCTCTGTGTCCTGCCCAGGTGCAGAGCTGGTGGCAGGTGTCCCTGGGCTGTGCCCAGCCAGCTCTGAGCCGAGTCCCTTCCTCCTTCCCAGTGCACCACTGTGGTGCTCTGATCCCAGGGAAAAGGAGATGACTGTCCCTGCCTGAGGGGGTGACCAGCAGCTGGAAGCACCAGAGTAGGTGACTCCTGTTTGCTGTCTCAGTGGCTCCCCGGCAGTGTTCCTTCAGGGAGCTCATTGGGGCAGGACAGCACCTTGAACGAGGGCAGTCGGCTGCTCTGGGAGAGTTTAGACATATTTGTATAACACAGCCTGTGAGATTAAGTTCATCATTTGAAGGAAACACATTGCAAGTCATGGGCAATGTACTCTGGAGTTCCTTCACCAGCAGAGCTCGAGCAGCCCTTGCGTGTTGTGAGTATTTGGATTTGTTTACAGAAAGTATTTGGACAACAGGGAAATTCTGTGTTTTCTGTTTTCTTGTAAACAGACATTCAGGGAAAAGGGTTGGGCTTATGCATTGGGCTGTGCAGGACAAGGAGTGAAAAAACTTGTCTAGCTGGGCTTGACTGGGAGGCACAGGGAACACAGAGCCCAGCAACTCCTTTCTAGGACAGGGGGACAGGCAGCCCTGTCCACTGCCTGGCACTCACCACCATGGGCAGGGCAAGGGACATCTTTGGGGGCAGCAGTGTGTGTGCCCTGTCCCTCAGGGCAGGGCAGCTGCCTCAGGATCACTCGTTATGCAAAGATTAAAAAACAAGCTCCTCTCCGAGCTTGCTGCTTTGTCTAAGTCTTGAATGATTTTCTGTCACTAGGTATCAAACTGCAGTTGAAAGGATTTCCCGTTGACATTTAGCAGTATTAAATTACAAAATAACCACAAGTCAGCCACTCAGTATGATATAAACAGTGGGATTTGACAGAGCTTTTTCTGGCCTTGGGGACCAATTTACTCATTTTTACAGTCCCAACTCCAGTCATCCACTGGTAATGCACAGCGCCTTTTGGACACCACCTATTTGGAATTAGAGACACATATGGCAGAGTGTAATTACCTATTTACTCTGCTGCTGAATCAGCAAACTGAGGCTAGTTAACATTACAGCTCATAAGCCCCTTTCATAAACATGGGTCAGTGCTGGAACTGAGTGAAATTAATGCAAAAGAAAGAAAGAATTTCTCTTGAAAGGGGAGCCAAAAAAATCAGATGATTTAACAGGGAAAAAATGGACTCTCAATGCTTTCTGCAAGGAAGAAATCTGAGGAACCTCAGCCGGGCTTCTGGGAGGAGGGGCCCAGACCATCGTTTATTCCCACTGGTGTAAATCGGGAGTAGCTGTGGAAATGTCTTGCTGAAAATCTAAAATAAATGAGAGGGAAGTCAGGCACATTGGCCAGAGCTCTGTCTCAGCTCCCTGAGGAAACAGGCAGCTGGTCAGAGCTCTGGGCTCTGCGTCCTGCCACCCCACGGGGTCCAGTTCCAGCCAGGCTTTGTGCCGACTCCTGGGGCTGGGCTGGGAGCCACACTGGTTTGCACCGAGGAGGGATTTAGCCCTTGTCCCCAGCTGTGACACTGGGGCTGGATGGGCATGGGATCTGAACAGTGGCTGAACACCCCTGGCTCCTGTCTTCTACACCCCCCCCCTGCCCTTGCAGCCCTGCCTGCAGGTGAATAAGCAGCAGCACAAAGTGCTTCTCAACCCTGTGAAGCTCAAACATTTCTTGGTGAGCAAATGGCAGAGCAGCCAAGGTGGGGAACGCTGCCCAGGCAGGAACACTGTGAAAGGGCACTGCTTGGCTGGCTCAGCACAGGGGCTTCCCCAGCCTGCAGCCATGGAGAGCCCCTGTGGCACCTGGAGAGCCCCTGCGGCACCTGGAGAGCCCCTGCAGCCACGGAGAGCCCCAGCCTGTGGTGCTCCACCAGCTGCAGAGCCAACACTGAGAGGACGAGGATGAAAGGCTTAACTTCCACTGGCACCAGCTGCTGCCAGCAAGAAGCAAGGAGCAGTGTCCTGCCCTCTGGGTTCACCAGCCAAGGGGAATCTGTCCAGCAGGTAACTGGATCTCTCAGCCTCATGTCTTGGGTGCTGGGGGCTGTTCTGTTCCTCTTGAGTAGAGTGTGTGTGGGACTCTGGGGGACCTCAGCCTGTCCACACTTGGCTGCAGGATCTGATGGCTTCTTCTTGATCCAGCCACCACACATGGCGTGGGTGTTGTGTCCTTGTTCTGGGGTTTGACTCTGGCTGTGGAGCACCGTGCCAGCAGAGCTCTGTGGGACGTGGCTGGGAGTGTTGTGTCGTGGAAGGTGCTGTCCCCACCGGCCTGGGGGGCGGGCAGGGCTCGAGGGCTCAGTGGGGTTGGCCGTGTTGCCGTGTGACTGGTCAGGCTGGTGGCTGCAGAGGGGGGAAAGGTGGACCCTTGGGAGGGCGGGCAGGGCGGGTGAACGCCTCGGATGTGAAGCTGGGTCTCTGCAAGGGCAGTGCAAGCCCCTTGTGTCCCTGGTCAGTGCAGGATGTGCAGGGCAGTGTGGGCCTGCTCTGCACCGAGGGCTCGGCAGCAGCACGAGAGGGAGGCAGCTTCCATTCATCTCCAGATGTGCCAGGGAGGTAAAATAATAGCTGGAACCTAAGCTGCCAGCAGAAAAGTGAGAGACTCTTCTGGAAACCACCATGTAAAGCTGTAGGAACATGTTTCTCCTCCCACTGACTTTCAAAGCTTTGCAGTGATTAAGACACAGCTCTGCCAGGACTCCTCTGTAAAGCTGCTGTTAGGTGGTTTCCCTGTGGGACAGGGTGAGGTGCAGGACTTCACAGTGATCTGAAGAGAGATAGGAGAGGAGGTGTTGGTCCCTGACTCTATCCACAGCTGCTCCTTGCTCGTCTCTCTCTGGGGGAGGTTTGTGGGTCCTTCTTTGGAAAGCACCTGAGAGCTGTGCTGTTCACAGGATGGGTGGTGGCATGTTGTTACCTCTGGCCTAATTTGTGTCTCACCTGGCTCCTACTACGCCAAAATTTCCTCCCTCTACATTAAATTTGCCATGGTGACCAATCACTGCCCCAAACAGGAGGAGGGAACGGAGTTCCTTGGCCTTTGCCCTGACAAACCCCATGATCAGCACAAGTTGCTGGCTCTACCCAGCACCTCAGTTTCTACAGCCACAAACGGGGGACAATAATGACCAGCTTCACTGCAGTGCAACACAGGCTGATGGTTAAGTCCAGGTTTTAAGCACTTCATGGAAAGGCACTGCTATGAAGAGAGTGTGGCATCCTGAGTGGGGTCCTGCCCACCTGCACCAGCCCAGCAGAGAGCAGCCCCAGCTCCTACGGGTGCTCCCACTTGTACTTGTTCTCTTGGCATTATCACTCTTGAGGGGCTGGGGTCTCCTGTGAGATGTGGGATTGGAGATGTGAGATGTGAGAGGTGGGATTGGAACTCAGCTTTGTGCAGCTGCACTTGTATCTCACTTATGTCTGCAGCCTGTGGGTAGGCAAACAGTTTTGTTTTCTTATTTTCCTTCTTTTTTTGCCTTTTTGTTTTACTTTGTGGTTTTTTCTGGTTTTTTGGTTTTGTTTTGAGGGGAGGAGAGGGAAGACAGAAAATAACAAGCACTTGGGAGGACAATCTTGCTTGTGGGTGAGGTGCAATATGGTAGGAGAAACAAAAATGCCTTAGAGGTAGCTGATGAAACTGTTTGAGGGAATGGAATGTGACTAAAATACTTGTCCCTCTCACTGAGCTGAGGCCTCATTTGCCTTGGGCCCACATGCAGGAAGGGCTCGAGCTGGGGGAGCCTCTCTGTGGCTGCAGCTCGACCTCTCCTGCCTGATGTGTGTGCAGGACCAAGCCCATTGAACATCTCCAGTTGTGGATGGGCCTTGTTTGGTACAAGCAGAAAATAACACAAAATTTCTGCCTTTCCACCCTGTCCTCCTTGCACAGGGAGTACGTGGAGGAGGGTCGGACCATAAAGCTGGGTCACAGGACTCATATGTTCTTACTCTTCCCTCTACTATTATTCTCTCTGCTAGCATGGATTTTGTACTTGAAGCATTAGGTTCCCAATCTGTAAAACAGAGATGGAAACTAGAAGCCTCACAGGAATATTTTACACACTTCAAATGGAGTTTGTCTCATCTGAATTCACATCTACCTGCCTGTTCCCCCCAGTCCTGTGTCTTTCTTTCTCTGTGATTTCAGATAGAGTCCCATAAATCTTGTTCCAGGCCTAAATTAAATGACTGCTTAGAAGTCAAATCCCATCTGTGGCATGCCCTGTGACCTGGCAGTTTTCCTTTCCATCGCTTGAAGCTGGCAACGTCCCAGGGTCTCAGGGAAGTTCTGCAGAAGGATTGTCAGGCTCATGGGATTTAGTTTAGATCAGTATTTGCATCCCAAAACCTGTTTTGAGGGGAAGGGAAAGAAGAAAGCAGTTTGATGCAGTTTTAAATTGGCCATGTAAAGTCCATACACTTAAAATAAGAAGCAATCTGTTTTAGATCTGAATTTGTTGGATTCTCTTAAAGGCTATGGAAACTTAACTACAAGAAGTCCTGTTTCTCCCACAGTTGCTGTTCCTGGTTCTGTGCTCTCTGAACATCCTCTCCCCCCGTGCTGCAGCCGCTGGTACAGGGGAAGGAGCTGCAGTTTGAAATCTTGGATGTGAGAGGAGCCTGATTTTTATCTCAAGTGAGCATTTTTGCTTAATTTAATACCAGCACTTAGAAGTGTCTGAGCACTGCACAAAATGTACCTGAAGAATGTGGAGGAGCAGCAGGAACAACAGGCAGCTGTTACCAAAGCAGCAGGAGATGTGGTTGCAGCAGGGCAGGATCGGTGCTGCACATGGGGTGCCAGCAGCGTCCCTGGGGAGGGAGACAGAGTTGGAACCCACTCCAGAACTCTTCCATGGGAATTCAGCAAGACCTGTTTTCTGATGAAGCCGAAGTTGACAGCACATGTAGCTGAGCCAAGGAGTTCACTCCAGAACGTGGTGATTTTTAATAGTCACAATTGCTGCTCTGTGCTAAATGAGTCATTTTAAAGTCAGTCCCTCATAAAACAATCGCTTCCCAGATCCTGCTTCCTTCTGTACATGTCTCACCAGCACAGCAAACTTTATGGCATAAACACCACCTTCGCCTGCATTGCTGCTCAACACTTGCCGCTTGTTCTCGCTGGTTTCTCCAGAGCGAGATCCGGGCGTGCACAATGCCAGGGAACAGCAGGCTCGGAGCAGGGGCCGCCACATCCACACCCACACCCCGACAAAGTGACAAGTGCCTTGCCGTGTGTGTGACACTGCCCTGCTGGGCTCAGCGGGCCCCCTTCGCTGGGCTCAGGGTCCAGACCGTGCCCTCCCGGCTGGCCCGGGCGGCTGCTGAGCCCAGCACGGGCACTCAGCGCTTTCTAGTCCACTGGCTCCTCACAAACTTTGGCAAACTGAAATCTGCGTTGGAGCCTCCTTCAGCTGCCTGCCAAATTACATAAAATTATTTAAAATTGGCCAGTGAGCTAAAAAGATGGGGGTGGAGGAGGTGGGGGAGATGACAGATGGATGGTGTGAATGCAGGAGTCTTGTGTCCTTAGGAAGCCAAGCTTAAAATGTTCAGGAAACCGAAGAGGTCTCTGATCCATGAACTCCTTTGTTCGAGGCACTAACCTACCCCAACTGACCAAGCTGCCGAAGTGCAGGACGATTCAGTTTGCTCTGTTTATTTGCTTTCTGAGGACGTGTGGGCCCAGTGGCCGGGAACAGGGCACGTCTCGCGTTGTTGCCTGTGGATCACAACCTTGTAAAACAGCCTTGTGCAAAACACACACTGCGAGCATTTGTAACCTGGACGCAAACTGCCAAACACACGTTCACACTGCTCTGCTATTTTGGTTTAATATGTATATATTTTCTTTTACAATTTGGACCTAATGAAAAACATGTGGTTTGTGCTGAGCAGAAGGAATAATAGGACTTTGTGCCGGCTATGTCAGTTCCTGCTGGGCATTACCGGCCGCCTGTGCTCTCTTGCTGGCTTGTGCCTCCAGATACTGCAGAATAACTTGAACGCGTTCCTCATCCCCACCCAAACCTGAACATTGCGGTTTTCAAAAACACTGTTGTCTTGGCAACTATCCAGATTCTTTCTGGGCATTTAAAACTTGGCTGAAACTAGTGGAGCCAAAGCACGTTCCAAGTGTTTTCCCAGGCCTCTGGCACAACACCTGACTGCGACGCCGCTCTCTTCCCGATACTCGGTCGCCTCAGTTGTCTTTGCTCTTCTTTCAGCAGCAGTGGCACCCCTGAGGTACCTCCGGGTTTCCTTCCTGCTTAAAAGAAAGCCCCTTATCTGCCCAGCATTTGAACCAGGGGCACCGAACCGTCTTTGTTCTGTGGTTATTCACATCTGAGAACTGCAAACAGCGAGGACAGCGATGCTTCATGGGCTCTCTAGAGAGCTGAGTCAGCACTTTCAACTTCCTGAGTGGTACAGACTTAAGAGGGCATGAAACAGGGCTGCTGCTTTAGAAATGGCACAGAAACCCTAAATGCAGAAAACTGCTCAAAGAAATGTAAATTTGAATGAGTGCCATTGAAACACACAGGAAAATCCTTCATTGTGAATGTAAATTTAAACAAAATTGTCTATCTCCTGCCTTCCCACACAAAGGAAACCTGCTGCCTCTTCCCTAGGAGAGTGTTTTACCAAGCTCATATGAAACTCTTTTTACAACATCCCTTTGTCTCTCTTGGAACCTGACCAAGAACTATAAGCCTTTAAAGAGAGCTTTTTGCTTGTTCAGGCCCAAGGGGAGTAGCTGAGTATAAATAATAGATTGGCCTCTTCTGTCTCCAGCATTTCTGTTCTGCTGCTCCTCACAGACACAACCTGGGAAAGGTGTGGTGGTGCCTGCAGCAACAAGAGGGCAGTTCTCTGCTCTGCCTCGAAGGAGCACGATGATAAAGTGAGGAACAGCTGACAGGGCCAGAGCTGGTATGTGCAGCCCAGCGGACGTGACGCTCCAATTTTAGAAAACTACAGCTGGGGAGACTTGCTCTCTCTCTGGACCTTGCTGCTGTTTGCCATACAGGGAGCCCTGGGAGAGCCATGTCTTATCTGTCCAGCCTGCTCAGCAGTAACAGCCCCTCATCCAGGCAGCTGGTGATTAACAGTCAATACCTTTGGAGCACACACCTAGCTAGGGAAAAATGTGGGGGATTTGCAATACACCGACAGGCAACATGTTTTTCCAAGGTGAACAGCTCTGCCACAGTTGTCCTTTGTTTTCAGTTTTGCCAGTACTGCATTTCCCACCTCTCCCTTGCGTGTGTTTCAACCCCAGTGGTCCAAGCAGTCACCACACCCCCAACTCCCACCCAGCCCTGCCTTTCTTCTCCTTTCATCCTATGCCTGCTAAACCTTCCAGCCATTCCTAACAGTTACCCTTAACTGTTCTGTCTTCTCAGTGTAAGATTCTGCCGTGAATCGTCAAGTTTGATGCTGGCAGTTTGTCAGAACCCCAGTTCCCACCCACTGCTTCTCCACTGCCGTGGGTTGGAAGGAAGGGAGGAAGGTGCTGTTGTATAGTCCCAAAAGGAAAGTCTGTATTTATCTCCTGGCAAGCAGATTTAGGAACTTGAGTGAGAGTATATATCTGCTCTCTCCTAGTCCTCAGTTCCCTTCTTGGTCTCTCTGGGCAGATTAAGGCTTTTGTGCTGTTTTTACCAAGGTCAGCGATCTATTCTTTTGTATTCACTGTTCTCGACTCAATTAGTTGAGGGCATTTAACATGGATTTTTCGTATTTGCATCGCAAATTCTAAATGATCCATGGAAAGCAGCTGTTCAGAAACTTCTGAATTCGTTATCCCCAGTGTCTCAGAGTAAAGAAACTTTGCCAGCCATTTGACTGGGGCCCTGTGTAGTCAGATGGGAAACTGTCAGTCATTGTAGTCTGCACTGAAGAAATTATTTGATGTTGTGGCATCTGGTTTCCATTTTACATTCCCTGCAACCTCTTCTTTACCTGACTTGCCATTTACAGATCGTTGTGTTGACTGATCAGTAGCTGCAGAGCTATGTAGCAGCACCCTCCAGGCAGGGGTTGGCAGGGTCATACACAGTCCTTTCATGTCTTCCTGCTGTGCACCCAGCTCAGAGGACAGCACCCCTCGGCCCCAGCACGCTGCCCCCAGCTCTCCAGCACCCCCAGGGACACAGGCTGGGATCAGGTACAGGACACAGGCCCAGGCTACAGCCAGAGACAACTTTCCATGGACCACATGATCCTCCTGTTGTACCCACAGCAGAATCACATGCACAGAGCTCTGTCAGCCCTTCTGCATTCCCACCCCGTGTCTCTGTGACTGTTGAATTCCTCCTTCCCTTCCTCCTCTCCCTTCCTTTCCTTCCTTTCCTTCCTTTCCTTCCTTCCTTCCCTCCTTCCCTCCTCTCTCTGGCTGTGACAGTCTGAGCGCAGTTGTTTATTGCCTTTGTTTCCCATCTAATCAGATCTCTTTCCCTGACATTATGCAGCTCAGCACAAGCACTCCAGGTGGGATGAATCCAGTTCAGTGCCCTCCTCCCACCCTCGGCTGCTCCTATCACTAATGAACTGCAAACAACCATGTTCCCCATGTTCAACCTTCACCCTATCCAATGCATCCATAATCTAAATATAGGCCATAATTATTCTGCTGGCGTCCACTGGCCCATTGACAGAACTGACAGTGGCAGAGGTCGGGAGACCCTTTGCACCTTTAATATATTCTCTTAACCATTTCTCTGCCACTGATTGTTACAGTCTCCCTGACATCCAATAAATGTCTGGGATTTGTTCTTTGGCTGATCCAAATCTGTTCCTTAGTCTGCTCAGTTCCTGTACTACCAAACACTGATTATTTTCTTCCCTCTAATTGGGATTCTTCGTTTGTTTATCTGGTTGTGCAATCAAAATGTGAACCCAGGATGCTCTTTTCCAGCCAATGTCCTGTATCTCCCCGAGATGCAAATCCCAGTGCCTGAGAAAATGAGTGCAGGAATCGATCTGGCCAATGTACTGTTTCCATGTTGGAAGCAGAGGCACTGACTTTCCATATTATTATTTTTATGGCCCTATGGAACAAACAGTTGAATATGGTGCTATGAGAGCGAGTAGTGGGGGGAGAAGATAATTTGTGCTGTAAGTAATTTGATCACAAATCATTTAGAGAATGTAAATTGAAGGGGAGAGATGTCACTCCTGGCAGGAGGTCGCCTGTGTCACCTGTCAGACAGTCCCCAGTGGCGATCATGAAAATTTCTTTGTGAGAATATTAATAAATAAACATAATGCTCTGCATTTCTGCAGCACTGTTCAGTGCAGGGACAGAAAGCACTTCAACATTAAGAACTATGCTCTGCAATTATTTCAACTTCCTTTCAAAATATTATTTTAAAGGTTAAATTTGTAATTTGTTTGAATGTTTGAGTGTCATCATCACAAAATGATATTAAATTTAAATGTCATGATTTCCACCCCAGATCATTTTGAGGTAAAGTACAATCTCCATTTGACATCTTGATGAATTAAGTGAAGTGAGAAGTCATTAGCTCTGAGACATACATTAAGTATGTGCAGTAGCTCTTGGAGAGTGTAGCAGTGGTTGGGAATCCCATGTGCTCCTATAATGGACAAAGCTTTTGCCCCGCAGAATTTATAGTTGAAGTCAAAACTACGAAGAGCAGTAGAAGAGAAAGGAAGAGGTTGGATGAGACTGTTTTAACCTCCTGTAAGTGTGGGACATCCCACATCGTGTGGGACACAGGGTTGTAATCATGAAGTTGCCGTGGTGTCATTGGGGGTGCAGTGATGTCTTGCTGCTCCTGTGAAGGACAGACCCTGGCTGTGCATCTCAGTGTGCACCACCACAGCTGTTAATGAGCTGGAGGAACACTTGGGAGCAGGCAAAGAAAAGATGGAAGGAGAGCTGTTGATGCTGTATGATGCCTGTGTGTTATGCCACCAATAGTGCTGCAGCTTTCATTTGCATTCTTTGTCTCTGTGGATCCATATGATTAGTCTGAAATGTAAAACTACCCACAGCTTTCTCTGGGCAGGAGTCTCCTTTTGTCCTGTAATTTTTAGAACACTGAGGAGAGTTTGGGTCCTCACTCCTGAGTAGGACCCCAAAATCCTTCGTGTCACCAATCTGTCCTTCACCCATTGAAGTTTAGGGTAAAATTCATCCCAGCTTTTCTAGCTGTGAAATGAGACAACAGTGGTACTACAAACTGATCTTCGGAGAGAAGCCAGAGAACAAATCAGGAAAGAAAAGCATTACCCAGAATAGATTCCTCAGAAACTATTCCCCATGCAAGGGCTGGGAGCAGGAAGGTGCATGCCTGCAGCGTCTGGCAGGGTCACACTCGTAACATCTGGCTGTGAAAGCTGGGAGGCTCTGCCAGCTCCTTTGGAATAACAGGCCGAGCTCACGGAGACGAAGCGGAGCTGTGCATTCCTGAGAAACTCGCCCAGAACACTTGGAAGGGGTCACCAGCAGGAATGTCAGGGAAAAGAGGGGAAGGGCCTAGGATTGTTAAAGCCAGAGCTGCTCAGTCTGGCTTCAATTGCTCTTCTCCTTTTCTACTCTTCTATATTTCTTTCTTCTCTTTTCTGTCTGTGCAAGGGAAGGCATCTGAGCCTCGCTAATGACCAGGCACTATGTAAACAGGGGCCAACCTGAGGCAGTTCATTAAGAAAACAGGGGAGACAGAGCAGTAAAGCTCGTGCCCTGCTAACTCAACAATGAAGTAGTTAGAACGGTTTGTCTTTACTCACGGTGTAACATATGGTTTGAGTTCACACCTGAGCCCAGGCCCTGCAGTTGTCCTGCTGCTCCATGGCTCCAACCCAGGGAGCCACAGCCACACCCTGCCCACAGAAGTGAGTAGGAGGTGAGGAGTTTGAAGGAAGGTGCTTCACAGCCCAGCACCAAGGGCAGGGCGAGCTGTAACCCCAGTGGTGTGGCAGCTCTGAGCTCACACAGCTGGAGCAGAGGGGCAGTTGCAGAAATGGAGCTGCAGAAGAGGACATGCAGGAGTCAATATTCATCCATATATTCATGATCTGTAGACTTCAGTGCTGTGATGCTCATTATCTAGGCATGACCTTAAAAACTGCAGTTGATTGAGAACACGGCAGCCCATCTGCTTGGCAACACGGGCTGCTGGGGGCCTGGCCCCAGCACTGCTCCCTGCACTGCTGCTCTGCCCTTTGCTTGAATACAGATCCAAGGGCACAGCCTTCATCTCCAGACCCTTCACTGGGGCTGGGACAAGGCATTCACAGCTCCTCCTCTCTCAGGAGCACAGTGAGTGAGCATTGTGTGTGCAGGACACAGAGCTTACTCCATGTCTCAGCTCCAGCTCTGTACAGAAAACTTCCTTCTCCTCCCACTCAACCCAAAATAAGCAGCAACCACAAGCTCAGGTGCCTGAAAAACTCCATCTGCCACTTGCCACTCATGCCATGAGCTCTCTCCAGTTGGCCTGGTGGCAGGTACCACCCAACAGCTCAGCAGGGATGGCCTGGATGTAATAAGGACAGTGCTCTAAGCCTGATGCCAAGGTCTTTCCTCCACTGGAAAACACCCCTCCTAGTTGTCCTCTCCACACAAGAGAATGAGCAAATTCATGAATGAAAACTCACAATTTCCTGCTCTATGAGGAGGGGACAGCAGGCCTCTTCCACTTTTTCTGTACAGCCCCACCCTGGTTTCGACTGACCAAAGAAATGAATGAGAACTGTCTGCTGCCACTTCATCATTTCAAACACACAGCCACCAGAAAAGAGGAAGCATGGTTCAGTCTTCTGTCTGTGTGAAAAATCCTTCTGCTCCTTCCTCCAGACACCTTCCTAAGCCTGTTTTTGAGCATCTCTTCTTTAAAAGAAAACGTGTCTTTCTTCTAAGCAATTAAACTCTATAAAAAAGGCCATTTTCCCCATCATACTTTCCCATCTCCCCTTTCCTGGATGGCAATCACATACTCCAGATCTCACGCTGAGAAGGATATTCTGCCACTGGTCACATCTGGTTCCCTGATGAGATCCACAGGCGGCCAGGCTGGAGCCTTGGCTGGGTCACGTGGCAGCTCTTGGTTGCCTTATCTTCCCCAAGGCCAGCGCTTTTTTATTCTCTCATGATTGTGTTTCTCTCCTTTCTCAACACACTTATCAGTTAGAGACTAAACTGCTGCACAAATGCTCATGAGATCAATCTACAGATCTTAACTCTGGTAAAAAAGAGGTATTTCTGTGAGCAATCTGTTGGAGAGATTCCGCGCTGCCTTTTCCCTCGTTCCATGCTGGAATGCATTCCTGCAGCATTAATGCCTCCTGCGGGACCCGAACCTTGTGGAAGTGCGAGGAGGCACGGGCTGTGGAGCTCAGCCTGCTCCGGGGATGTGCGGGGGGCAGGGGAAGCACAGCCTGCCGGCTCCAGCTGACCCTCCCTAAACACAACCCTTGTCATTTGAGGGACAATGTTATCATTGGGTGCTGAAGGGTGTGTTTCTTTTTTTTCCCCCTGAAAATACCTTCTAGCAGAGTCTGCTCAGCGTGTGCTATTAAGAATGGAAAATAAATAAGTCAATAGGCATATATTAAGTCAGTAAGGCCAGGAATTCATCGATAACAGACTGAGGATGAAGGATACAGTGACAGTTGCATTTAACTCTTAGGATAAAGTAAATCAATCAAATTGACTGTATGTTGATTTAAAATCCTTAAAGATTTGGGTCAAAATCATTCTAGTTTTCCCAAAACAGACTTGTTAATGGGAATCTTCATACCACAAGTAATGCGGAAATGTTCCTGTTCGATTTTCTCAGCCCCCACTGATATTCTGGGCTCACTCCCTGTGCCTGGCTCTGTTGGAACAATTAACACAAAGTTGCCCCACTCCTCTGGCTCAGTGGGGCTACAACAGGGGCAGTCAATAGTGAGGAGGTGGCGGGTGCTTTACAACCACGTGAGTATTGGCCATAAATGCTTCAGAGGCATAAAAGACTACTTCTTTGTATTTTAGGTTAAAAATTAGGTTATTAAAAATACTATTATTTGTGTACTTCTCCATTCCTTACAGGCCTACAGTAACTACTAAGAATTGCTTTGGACATTTGTATTGGTAGGATTTTAAGTCTTGTAGGTTAAAATGTACATCAACCCATCCTTGACCTGTATAACATAATTAAGTGATTAAATGAAATGGTTAACAGGGTCTGTGAATGGTGCAACCCTCATTTAGGTGGGTGTGTATAAATGCATTTCTTACACTTCAGGAGACTTGATCTGTGGCTGTTCTTGCAGGGACTGAAACAAGGAAGAAATAAAGTAAACATCTTCTGAAAGTTCTCACTCGAGGAGTTGTTTAAAAGAGAATTTCACACAGAACCATAGCCCAGATATGAAAGAAAGTCTATTTCTGTCAAGACTTAATTGAGGAAATTTAATTTTCTTTCCTAACTGAATTGCTGTTGATAATTTAAATTAATTCTGTACGGTCTGTCTTATTTAGCCATGAAAAACATGGATCCTGGAGCTGTGCACAAGAATGTAGCAGATTTTTAAAAACAGCTTTTCTGAATAGAAAGACAGTAATTTATGGCAGCCTAACAAAAGATATTTTTGGTTGCTGTTTTGATGTAAAGCACTTAAGTTCTTCTACCTCAATCCACTGACATTCTCATTTTAAGAGAAAGAAATGCAGTTTTGCAAATGGCACATCAACAGACCTTGGGAAAATTGAGTTTTGAGGAAAAAAAAATTGAATTAATTTTGTTTCTCTAAGCACTTTCCCATGTTTCAGATTTTGTACTGATAGATTGATGATATGATTTGCTTTAAAACCAGGTGGCCTCTTAGTTTCCATCTGTTGTGTCTATTGCTCTGTCTCTAGTGAGAAGCATTGCAGAGCTGTGCAGGCATCTGCACCCCGGAGAGGAACTGCGCTATCAGAAATGCTCTGGGAGAGAAAATCTGCTTTTGCAGTGTCTTAAATGGGAGGTGTAGCCAAACTCGTGCCCCTGAACCTTGTTAATATTCATCCAAACTGATTCCACTGAATTTCTATTAGCTTGCTGCAAACAGCTGTACAACAAAACCAAAAGTGAGCGACATTTCCAGAAGAAACAGTTCAAATCTTCCCAAACCACCCAAACATCCCACAGTTTCTGTTGTCTCTGGATGCTGGAGGCGGCACTGCTTTAGCAAGAATGTTTCCCCAAAAGTAGGAGTTTCTTTGAGCAAAGACCTGCCATGGCGTTTCAGGTTCTGCAAAACACAGAATTACTTTGGAGCTTAAAGTACGTGAGTGGAGCCTGCCGGAAAAAGTGACTTAAAGGAACCGAAATGTGCAGGGCAGCAGGTTCGCCACAGCCCTGGTGTGGGCGTGGGTGCTGCAGGGGGTGCACACGGGGGGCACGGCAGCCGCCCCACCGGGCTGGAGGGGTCAGGGGGCGGCGGACCTTCCAGCGCACCCCACAAATCCGCGGGGAAGGGCCTCACTGTGTCCCGCTGTCCTCTCCAGGCAGCTGCGGCACAGCTGGAAGGATCTGGGAACACGGAGACACCAAGACGTGGGACACACGGGATAAAACCACAGTCCCATCCCAAAGGACGGGCCTCCGTCCCAGGTGCCTGGAGTTACCCCAGTGATCAGCCTTGCCCATCCCTGCTGGGATCAGCTCCACGCTCACTGCTTGGGGAGCTTCAGCTCGTCTGATTGATTTAAAAACAAACAAAACCCCCCCCCAAAAAAAGGAAAAAAAGTCTTAGAAAGTGTTACGTTCAGCGGCAAAGCGCTGGTGGCAGTGGTTGCAGTGGCAGCGGTGCTTTCGCTGGCGCAGCGTGTTTCGCCCCTGAGCACCGCTCTGTGCCAGCGCCGGGAGTTTCCACCGTGCCAGGAACATCCTGACAAAGGTCCGGCAGAACCGACACCGCCCGGCACAACCGGCCCGGCCTCCCCCTCCGCAGCCCCGCGCCCGCTGCCAAGTTCCCTGCCAGGTTTGCGTTCTCTTTGTGAGAAAAACCTGTTGAATTTCGCAGCCGAACTCAGCTCGCCCCGAGCACCAGCAAAGCGCCACGATCGCCGCTAAGGCTTTCCGCAGCACGGCATTGAGGGGCCGACCCCTCTCGGGCCGCTCTGGGGGCCGTGACTACACCGCGGTGGGGCGGGGAAGCCGCGGGGCAGCGCGGCCGGGCACGGGTACGACGTGCCGGGACGGTGCTTATACCCCCAATCTCCCCTCCGGATCCCGATCCCAACCCCAATTCCGACCTCAATCCCGATCCTAATCCCAATAGGGCCCCTCCTCCTCCACCCCC
>VXAU01001866.1:901717-968225 GCA_013399695.1 Formicarius rufipectus
GGTGGAGGCTCTCTGCCCGTGGCTCCGGGAAGGGCCGCGAGTGTCCCGGTGCGGGCTGGGCGGTGTCGCTCGGGGGGCTTGGGGAGGTTCGTAAAGGGGTTCGTCCCGTTCCAGCAGCTCCCAGCACATTTGCTCCGGTAGTGCCCGGCCTGTAGGGCTGTCCCCGTTCGGGCTGTCCCCGGTCGGGCTGTCCCCTGTCGGGTTGTCCCCGGTCGGGCCTTGGGGTTCTCGGGAGGGGAGAGAGCCCTTTGGGGGGGCGCTGAGACCCGCGAGGAGGGTCGGTGGTGTCCTGAGCCGGGCGCTGGCCCCATATCTGTGCTGCTGCTTCAAGAGGTGGGAGCTCCGGGCTGGCCCCGCCACTGCAGGGATTGCACTCCCGGCTCTGGAGAGAGCACATGCTGGAGCTCGACTGTGAAATACCATTTTTTCCTCCCTTCCCCCCCTCCACCCGCAACGCGTTCCTCCCTCCAAAGTGTGATTTATGCTTGTTTAGAATAGCGGTGGATCTCTGCGCCCATCTGTTTTTCTGCCTGTTCGCGCACATGGAATATCTGCCGACGGTGATTGCCTATGGCGGTATTGCAGGATAAGGAGTTTGATGGGAAATATTGTAGCAATTAGAAGGCCACTGATGCAAGTTCCTGACACATTGTGACTGTCTTGCTGTCAGTTCTGTGTCTGCTGTTAAAGTTCATTTGTGTGAATCACTGTAAGTAGCCGTTTAACTTCGGCAGCATTTCTACAGCTTTTGCGTCTGAGGCGTCTCTTGATGTTGCGTCAAACTCTTTCCACTGTTACATTTTCCTGTCGACGTTTTTTGTGACAGTCATATTCTCTTAAGCAACAACAAAAAAAGAAGGAACTACTTTTAGATAAGGGTGTTGCTGCCCCTGTTTCCTCTGGCTCTGAGCCTTAGAGACCTAAAAAAAAATAAAAAATAAAAAAATGGGGCTGTGAGGAACTTTTATTATGATGGAAAAAGAGAATCTTCTGTGGCAAGTGAGATTTCTAGATGGAGTGTGAGTGACTGTTGTCACCCCAAAGGAGTTGTCAGAGCAGAACCAACTTTTTATTTTCTTAACACCTGTGATGTATAAGATGCTTCTGCTTGTTTCATTTTCCCCTCCTTCCTCTGGAATTTTGTTTCTTGACAAACAGGTGTTTTATGAGAGAGAACAGATGTGATAGGAATGTGAGTTTTAATATACCTTTTCAGGTTCTTCAGTGTTTGTTTTGTAGGGAGAAAGGCAGGTGAAGATGAATAACTTGGACTCCAAGCCCATGCTGGGAATCAAGTTTTTTGGTTGTATTTGCCTTCTGTGATCCTGCCTGAAAACTTTTATGTGGATCTATAACACTGAAATGTACATTGAAAATACTGAGCCTACACAGGTTTTTCTCAGTTCCTGCAGTAATGGAGGCTGCACTGCAGAAAACAGTGAGATTGGCAGATTTCTCCTGCCCCTGTGCTTTTGGGCTTTATTCACTCCTACCTCTTGGTCTGAAGGCCTCTTGCAATGGCCTGGAAGAGTTTTTTGCATACTGAATGAGCTGTTGTTTAATCATAGCAAAAAATACTCCCCATATTTTTGTTTTTTATAGGGACAGGAGCCAGAAATACCCATGTGGGTTTTTCTCCTGCTCTGCCCTCTTGGCTGTAAAATGGGAGTAGTTACCAACAAGTCCCTCTCCTGTGCACCTGCAGCTTTCTAGATGTGTGAGAGACTAATTAGTGGACGTATTTTAACATCTTTTCCTCCTTTACATGGTGCCAAATATATTTAACCTCAAGGCTATGACAAATGTGTAACAACAACCAACCTGGCAGTACAGACCAGCCCCTGTGACTGCAGCAGCCAACAGCTGGGGCAGGCAAGAGAAATCAAATTATGTTCAGCCTGAATTTAAAGCAAGAAAATGGCCTGTGGCTGGAGGAGCAGGGGAAGTACTTGGGGGAAGATTTTAAAAATGAAATGACAGAAGTGGGAATTGGTGAGACCTCTGAGGCTTGTAGGGCTTTTGCTCTGTCCTAAATAAAAGCCTGCTTGTGATCCAGTCCTTACAGAAAGT
Source organism: Formicarius rufipectus (assembly GCA_013399695.1). Taxonomy (NCBI): domain Eukaryota; kingdom Metazoa; phylum Chordata; class Aves; order Passeriformes; family Formicariidae; genus Formicarius; species Formicarius rufipectus. The sequence goes on from VXAU01001866.1 coordinate 903,788, forward strand.
GAATTTAGTAGCCCAACTTGTGCTTGAGTTTTTGTCATTCTAATTTGCTTTTCTGAGATGTTGTTACAGAAAAGGTTGTTCGTGGTGATCTCCAGTACATGAGAACAGTAAGTGTTTGAAAATTCATTTTAGAAGTTGTGCTCCTCTTCACCATTGAGTGAATATGTTTCTAATTACAACTTCCACAGTTTTACTGCAGCTCAACACTTGTATAGACAGGCAGTGCTCATGATGCTCTTCGGGGTTTGAGCACAGAACTGTGATTAAGTCAAGAGTGGCCATTCTGCCCGTGACACACACTCCTGCACTTGGGTTGTAAACTCACTTAACCAGTCTGTTTTGCCTTTTATGGGAGCATGGTGACTAACTCCATGTACACCTCTCCAGGTGCTTGACTGTGGGTTCTTTGTAGGAAATTATATGATACAGGTTTTTGTATCCAGTATGAATGCGAGAAAACAGTTTGCAATATTGCAAGCACAAACTAGATGTTGATGCAGCTGAAATACAGTTCATGATGGCCTTGACACTGCTCGTCACTGAGAACCCTGAAAACGTGGCATTTGGCAAGCAAAGGGGGACCCACTGTATTCCAGGGCAGGCAGGGCAGGCTCACACGTGTCTGTGCCCTGCTCCTGGAGTGGGCAGGACAGCCTTTCCCTGCACAGAACCCTGTCTAAAATGGGCAGAATGAACACTTTGTTCTGTTGAAGGCAGAGGCCTTGAGAATAGTTCTGTCACTAAATGCTGTTAATGCCGTGTTTATTGTGCTCATCCTTCCTTTGTAAAGCTTTCGGCAGCAGCACGTGGCAGTGCTCAGCAGGTTGGGGGGTTTACTGGTGGATGTGTGAGTGCTCCAGGAGGTACCTGGTTTATCAGAGGCTGAGGACAGCACAGATCTGCTGTGTCAGCCTCGGGCAGTCTCAGGGGGGCTGAGCTCACCTCCCCTCACGCACTTGGTGCTCCCAGGTTCAGGGTTTCCCTTGTGCTCCCTCTGCCCAGGCTGGCATTCCACATCCTGGGGTTGGCCCAGCAAAGTGAATTGGTGTAAAGCCCAGGAACCAAACAAGGCTTTATTAAATAAGAGAGTTGAAGCACTTCACTCCTCGTGTCTGCTAAAGAGCAGTTTTTGTGTTCCCAGCCTGTGTCCTTGTGTTTCCCAGAGGGGACCGGCACAGGAGGGATCAGAGGCTGCTGTAGGGCAGGGATGGGATGGTGTGTGCTGGGCAAACAGGCTGGACCCTTCCCTGGCTGTGCCGGGGACAGGGAGTCTGTTGGCTGTGGAGCACCTTGCATGGGATGGGATGGGTCTCTTCCACTTGTGCATTCCATGTGTCACTATAGAGTGTGTCTCCGAAGTTAAGTGTGGAAAAAGTAGTCTCTAGGAGGTACAAGAGAAGCGTGTTCAAACTGAGAGGTGATGTTGGTGTTTTGCTTTTTGAAGGAAAAACCCAGAAGCCAAAACATTAGCATGCAGAATCCAGATTTATGTCTGACTTTAAAGTCACAGCATTTTTTTTTCCCCATCAGACTGGAATTTTGCTGCAGTGTGTCTAGACTACACAGAAAATTAAGCTGTATAACATACTTTTAAAGAGTTTCCTTGCAGGTCTGGGGATGTGTGGAGGTGTGCGTGTGTTTCCACAGCCAGGTTGGGAGCTGCTGTCTTTGGCTGGCTGAAATGCAGGACAAGGAGGTTCTCTGGGAGCGTGTGCCCAAGTGGCTGTTCCAGAGCTTGTGAGTGAAGTTTTGTTTAAAAAGAGAAAAGCACAAGAAGTTATTTTTAATAGTGGATCGAATGCAGAAGTCTGTAACACTTTCAGCTCTTTTTATGGGTAGATAGGTCTTTTTCTATCTTGGCTTATGTTTTAGATGCATATTGGATTGGATCAAGATTACTTCAAGTTCTAACCTGTGCTAAGTATTTCAACATCTGGACTCGCTGTAAGCACTGCTGCTGTCCAGGCATGAGAAGTCTCTTGGATTGTTTTTTTTACATTTTAAAATATTTCAGAAAAAAGTTGTATTTTTTACTCAGTTAAAACAGTATATGTGGTTTACAGTGTTTAGTCTTGTGACATGGCTTGTCACATGGCATGATGCAATAACTTGCAAATGGTTGCACGGTGTCCGTGCAATTAAAGAAATTAAATTTCTAAATTGTTTACTTCAGCTTGGTGCTACTTTAAGTGTCTGCTCTCAGAGATTCCAGGCAGTGAACAGCTGTCTGTCACAGATGGGAGAGGAAAAAACCTTCCCCTTAGCTTCTTACTCCTAAAAAGGTTTCCATAAAAACCCAGTAGTAATGTAATACAACCTTTTAGTCAAATTTGAGTTTCCTGTTACACATTTAAGTGAAGCGACAGCAGAATCACATCTATTTGAAACCAAATGGTGTAAGTGAATGCAACTCGAGGAATTTCAGACTCCAAAGCATTCTTGAAAGCTCACAGATGCTTGTTGAGCAGTCAGAATGCATTATTTATTGCATCTTAAAAAAAAAAAAAAAAAAAGGCAGCGTGCCTTGCAGGTAGTTCAGGACTTCTGTGGTGTGTGCTGTGCTTTGGGAAGATCAGGTGGCATTGTCTGTGCTGTGCTTGTACTGTGCTGTACCCAGAGAGCTCAGGTACTTTAGAAACTATAAAGGAAACAAGCAGCAAATCCACATTTTTAGGAGTCCAGGTAAGTCTGAAAAAGAGAGGTTTGGGTCTGAGTGTTTTGTGCTGAGATCTTGGTATGGCAGGAATGGAGCTTGTGCACAGAACTGCACAAAGTAGAGCTTGACACTGAGAATTGGATGTGCTGTTTTATTGCTCTATGATCTAATTCACCATGGCAATTATAAAATTCACTAAAATAGTTATGACATGTCTGATCACAAAGTGCAGAAGGTGGTAAGATGGTTCTTTTTAAATGCAGAAGTTATGCTGCTGGCATCCCGCTTTTCTGCTTATGGTGGTTTCCTTTCTGTCTTTTTTTTTTTTTTTTGTACCCCCTCTGGACTATTAACAGGCATTTTACAGTCCCCAGGCACTTCTTACATTTTTTGTGCTTACTTGCTGTGGGTAACTTTGTTCTCCAGTTCTGGACTCCAACCTTTGTATTGCACTTGACATGATGAATCAAAGGAGGTGTCAGCCCATCCCCTGCCCTTGGACAGACCTCGGGCTCCAACCCAGACAGATCAATTCGTTTGCTTTTTAGGAAGGCAATTTATTTCCTGGTTTTACCCAGGTATTGACTGGTTTGGGTGGCAGTGGGAAGCTGTTGTGCTCGCTCTGTCAGGAGCTGGCAGGTGCAGGGCTCTGTGCTCAGTTCACCAGGGCTTTGGGTGACTGCACCCCTGCATGGGTTCATCTCATTATAAGGTGTAATGGGCTTCTTTATTAATTCAGCAGATGGAGGGATTGTTTATGTAACATCAGTTGGAAAGTTTGTTGAAATGCTGTTTTTCCAAGTGTGGAGATGCTGCTGATGCTGTTCCAGAAAGCCCTTTCTGAAATGAGCTTTGTGGTGAGTGGGAAGGGACAGTTCCCAGTCCCGTGTTGGCACTGGCAGGATGGTGTGGGAGTGTGTGACCTCAAACCTTTGCCAAACCCCCCGAACTGAAGGAACCAGGAGCAACAAATCAGAGCATGGCACTGTCAGAGAAAAGGGCAGAGATTCCCCTCTGAGCTGGGGGTGATAAGCTCTTCACAGAAGGAAGTGCTGTCGGCAGCACCCCCACTCAGCCACGGCCCCACTGCCAGCACACAGCAGAGGGACTTTGGTGTCTCCTTTCAGTGCACCATCCCACCATTCTGGCCCAAAAACCCCTCGGGTACTGGTGTGGTGGGACTCCCCAGGACGGGCTGTGCTGTCCCTTTGGGGGAGGTTGTTGCTGTTCTGCTCCTCCGCACGCTGTGTCCAAGGGACTCGGGGTCTTCTCCCCTCCTGTGGGGTGTTGCAGGGGGCAGACGTGGCAGTGGTGAGGGCTGTGACCCTGGCCCAGCCCAGCCTGCTGACGGAGCAGGTGTTGCTCCACACCCCGGGCAGGATTTGCAAGTCTTTCATTTTGCAGAGCTCAGTGACAGATCCTGTTCTCCGGTTACCTTTGTCGTCTGGGCTGTGGGAGCCCCACTTGCCGCGGGGTGGGAAGTGTCCCCCAGGCTGTTGAAAACTCGTGGCGTGCATGAAGTGGAGCTGTAAGTCCATGCTGACAGGAGCCACGGGTGCTGCATGGCTGGGATTGCTCCCTGCCAGCCCCAGCTGTGCCACCCTGCTCTGCAGTGCCCCTGCCCACACCGCCCTGGCTCCTGCCTCCAGTACAGCAGGAAGAGACGAGTTCCAATTCTCGTTCTTTCCTAAACATACATTTTACACAATATTAAAGCATCAGTTCAAGGTCTTATCAGTTACATTCTGCATCATTTCAAGGTGTTATCAGTTATATTCTTAATCCATTCCCACAAATTCTCATTCTTTCCTTAGAGCCAACTGTACTCTTTGACTCGGGAGAGTGGCTTTTTCCTTAACTTAGGGACTTTTTAAGCTGTGGAATTGGAGATGAGAATTGCTGCAGATGGTGCAATAGTTGGGGAATGTTGACCTGCAGTATGGATTGCAACTTCATGGTACATTCAATACGGTCCTCTCAGGAATTTCAATTGAAGTGTCTTGTCCTGTTCCTGACCTCATGGGCACTTGTTGCTGCTGTCCTGCAGAGGTGTGGGTTTTCTCCTAGTTGGAACATTTTGTTTCCTGCATAGGAACCCTCTGAATGTCAAGCCTGCCATGGAGGGGTTGTTGTGGCTCTGGTTCTCAGGGCATGTATCATTACAGTGACAAGAGTGGGGACTCAGGGTAGAACAGATATCAAACATGAACACAAAAATTCCTTCCTCTTTCATTCATGGAGGTTCCACTTCATCCTTTTGTTCTGTTGGTGTTTCATCAGTTCTTCTGTCAGAGTTGTAAAAAAAAAAAATGAATCTCAGAAGTGTAAAACTGGAACAAAAATTCCCAAGCAATCTTCAAAAGGCTTTAAGAATGTTTGAATGTATTCCAGGGAAGGAAATAAGTCACAACTGTGTGACTGTGCTCCCCTTTAATCAGTTGGGAGACCTAAGTGGTGACTCTCAGCTGTCAGTGTATTAAGAACCAGTGCTGCCTTTTGTGGAGTCTGTGTATACTGAACTCAGGGCCAGGGAGTAAATATTCTTGCTGTGTTTTCATAATCATTCTCCTTAGAGTAAGCGCTTCTTGGGTGGGTATTACAAATCTGTTAATCTTTATGGTATTTATAGGGTAATTTTTAACTCTCCTGAGCTCTTTACTTCCTTGTGGGTCAATTACTCAATTTATAACATTATGTCAGATGTAAGAACTTTACCATCCAAGGGTAAACAGTGCTGGGATGGTTCTCTACCTGTGTTTGCTCTTAGTATATTAAGGTATGCAATAACTTACTCTGTGACTGACTTATTGAGATTTCTTCTAGTCCCTCTGGTTTGCACTTTAAAGTGACTGTGATTACTCATTTTAGCTTTTGTGCTTTACCACTAATGCAGAGAGAGGGACAGTTCTACTTTTGCACTTGCTTTTCCATGTTGCTTCCAACTTCCCAGGCCAGGGATAGCTGCCCCTGGATTTTGCTCAACTTGAAAAATTCCTCTTGAACAGGAGCGTGCTATTCACAGGTATTAATAAGGTGTCAGCATAATTTGCATTGATGTTATTAAACCATATTGTAACTTATTTTGAAATACTGCAAGTATTTGTGTTTATTTTCTGAAACAAACTTTTTGTCTGTGCAAGGGTCTGAAGGTGAACAGGTGTCCTTGAACATTGATGAGCTGCTCTGTGGTAGATGCTTCCACCCATGTTCTGCATAATTGCTCTTAAAAATTAGTTTAAAGATTACATTTTGCTTAGTTCATGGATTGCTGAAAGCTGCCCTGGGTTCTGGACCTGAAGTGGATGTTTTGTTTCTTTTAATGGCATCAGCACTTTAACCCCAAGTACTGCCCATTGTGGCTGTGGCTCCTCGTGGGTACCTGCTGGTGGGTACAACAGGTGCCCCATTTTGAAAACATGGGAAAAGCCTTTGCAAAGTGTCTGTTACTCCTTTGGTTTCGTGCTCTGCAGCACAAGTGCTTGTTTTGCTGTCCAAAGCACCGTGCAGTGGGTGTAAAACCTCTGGGAGGTGACCTTGGCTTCAGGGGGAGGGAAGAGCCGGGCAGGGCAAGGTGTCTCCTCACGAGCATCCTGTGGCTGCGTGGGGAGAAGGGTGAGCCTGTGGCTGCTGCAGGGGCTGGCTGGGCAAGCACAGAGGGCTTTTTCCAGCTCCCTCCAACAGGTGAATTCCTGCTCTGACAGCACAGTATTAATGTGAGATCGGTGTGGGGTCTGGCAGAGAGGGCAGGGTGGGCAGGAGAGAAGCCTTTTGTTTCCATGAGTAAGCTTTTGGGTTTTAATAATCTGATACCACTGACTTTGTGCTTCAGCACTGTAGCTTATTAGAGTAATAGAAGATTGTTATAGAGGGCAGAATACGGTGTGAAATGTGATTTGTCTCTCAACTAAATGTGCAAGCTCTGAATAATTTTCTTGAAAGGTTAATTCCCAGCTTCTCTTCAGAACATTCTGTGCAGGCCTTTCTGTAAGAGAAAAAAAATTGGACCCAATTTAAATAGACAAGTCTTGTGAATCCTGAAAGAATTTGGGCATTTAGCCCAGGAAAGGGAGAGTTCTCTGCAAGAACTTCATTAACCCTGTCTGTCATCAAAATACGTAATAAAAGTAGCTCTGCAGACATTATAAAGAACAGATCCTCTTTGTCTTACCCTGTGGCCTTGAGGTACTAGTGAGTCATTCGTGTGCTTTAAGGGCAATTGTGCCCATGCAGGAAGGGAGATGGAGATGTTCTGTAGAGGGGCACAGAAGTGGGGGTATGAACTGGAGAGCTGCATTAATATTTGGGAAACTGGTGCCGTGAGTTCTGGACACTCAAGAGTGTGCAGGGAATCTGACTTTTATTTAGAAGCAATATTGATAATAGAGTCTTATTTAGCATAATTTGGGGTGGGAAAATACGAACATATTTCTAATGTGGCTATTTTTGTCAGTAGAAAAATGTGAAATCCTTTTACACGGGGAAGAGTTTCTGCTTCCGTTGGCTGCTCCTGGCAGGATCCAGATGCTGTGCAAGCCCTTCCTGCAGTGCCAGCATCTGGTGCCTGCAAGGTTTGGGGAGGGTTTTATGAGGCAGCTTTGAAGTTGCCTTTGGATTTGAATCACATGGATCTTGGATTGGCTGGGCTGCACAATTCTCAGCATCATTTCCTCTTCCTTCTTATTATGGGAAATGTAAATACTTCAAGCTGTTGTTCTGATGTTTTGAAGTTGGGTGAATATATATCTGTCTCTTGCTCTGTTCCTTTCCCCTGGATTTGAGACAGATCTGGTGGCTATTAAAAACCCAAATTAATGGTTGTAGAGAGAAGCTGCACGAACAGAGTTGGTTAGAGCAGGCTTCATGGACTTTGAGCCCATCTGACAGGGGCTTCTCTTGTCCTTTGATCTGCCTGAGCTTTCCTTAAACATTTGAGAAGATACAGCAAAATTTCAGAAATATCTTTGTGAGGTTTGCTTAATATTTCTTGAGTGCTTGGAAGTGTGCTAATTAGAAGGTGTTTATCAGTGCTAAGTGGTGGTGTTTCTAATCACATATGTATATAAATATTTATGGAAAACTTTCCTGGGTTTAAGATGATGTGTTTGTTAAACTTTCTGAGAACAGGCTGAGCCCACGTTTGGGGTTTGGGGCTGTAGCAGCAGAGCTTATTTAAATTTATATATATATATATGCTTTGGATGTTACCTTTACTTTTGTCTTAGTGGCTTAAGATGGTGTGTTTGCTTTTGCTCCTGTGTGAGATGAGTGGTTACTAAAGGTGTTTGATAGGAACAAGCTGTGGAAGTAGTTTGGATTCTTATTTGTGTCCAGTAGAAACTTATTTGAAGTGTTGGCTTAAACTGGAGGCTGTCCCCAGAGGTTGGGAACAACGAGTCTGCACAACTACCTGAGGTTTGGCTCTTTTTTCCACGGGGGTTCTTCCAGAGCTGCTGGGAGTGGAGCTGTGTGTCACAGGCAGGTTGTCCCAGCCTGGGCTGCAGCTGCCAGCACTGCACAGCGTGTGTTTCAGAGCTGCTTGGGATGGCACTTATTGCAGTTATGATTTAATGATGTGAAAATGTCTGGCACTTTCTGTGAACATATATGTTAGGAATATATTTCCAGGCTATATTTAATCTTTCCTTCATCAGAAATGAATGAATTCCAAGGAGGATAACAAAAATGTTCTTAAATAATTTGGCTTCATGTTGGAAAGCTTTATTGCATTATAAATTAAAAGGTGAGCATGTTGTTGCATGCTTGGTAAGCAATACAGTAAAATTCCAGGTAGATTTAGTATGTGTTTATTTTTAACATGTGTTTCGTTAGCAGCAGTGGTGGCCTGAGAGGTCTGTCTGCAATGGTTCAAAGGTTGTAAAAATGAATATAGTGAATCTTTTGGAGAGCTTAAAATTGCAACTAGGAGAATATAAATTAGGGTATGTTGGCTTCTTTATTTGAAACACATGTAAGTAAAAACTAGTTGGGGAAAAATGCAAGGTGCTGCTGCTGTGCCATGGTCGTGGTGTTATCTGCCATCAAAGGAACTGCTTTCATTTAAACCTGCTGACTGCTGCCCATCGGGTTTGATGTGCATTGCTTACACAAACATCACACGTAAATATTGACCTGTGGTGTTGCATTAGGAAATTCTGTGCAGTGTAGGCTGGTGACAAGGAACATTTACCTTATCTCACATTGATTATTTGGTCATAAATGTAAATCACCAAGTACTCTTGGCACTGATCCTGGGACTGTTTAATAGGAGCCCTCTGAAACCATCCCTTGTAAAGGATGGATAGAGCCACGGGGCATCTGAAGTGTGTTCAGAAGACTTAGTTACGTCTTGATTTAGGACCAGGTTGTGGGGAGCTGATATTACAGTAGGAAAAAGGTATCCAAATGAAACCCAACCCTTAATTCAATTAGAACTTTTTAAACCACTTTTTTCTTTTGTTGTTGTTGTTGTTCTAAAGTAAATTACCTGCCTTCCTTGTGGGTGGTGAGAAAGTATAAACTGAAGTAACATCTTCAGACATAGTGATACAGTTGAGGAGGGCAGAATATGGTGCCACACCTTGCCATTTTCAGGCCATTTTAACAGATTTTCCCCCCAAACTAGACAGAGTATTAGAAATTATAATCTTGCTTGTTTGGAATGGGAACGTGGACCTGAGCTGGGTATAGGGAGTGATTTGAAACAGAGTGGGAAGTCTGACACAGACAGTTAATCATTGGCAGGAAGCATTTGTTTTATTGACATCCACAGTGAGATGGCTCTGAATAGCTTTAAATAGTTGACTTAATGTCATTTTGCTTCTAGGTATGGAACAGTGAATTACAGTGTCTGTCACAGCATTTGTTTAATGAATATCAGTTGTTGACATGGTATGAAAAAGCTCTAGGGCTTTTCAGCCATTTCACTGCAGTGTGCTCAGTTCTGCGTTTGGGGTCTCGAGAAGCCCACCCCTCACTGCCTGGGGAAAGTCTGGGCTGCACAAAGCTGTGCCAGAACCCCCCTGCACCCCCTCTGAGGGTCATCCCCACCCTCCGAAAAGGGGAGGGGGGACTGAGACGCTGTTCTGTTGAGTGGGCAGTTTGTGACAAACCCCCTCCTGCTTTGCAGGGGTTATAAACTGAAGGTACAAGTCGCTGGGGGCTGGGACTTGGGGCCTGCATTTGGCTTGGACGGGAGCTACTTGTAAAATTCTGAACTTAACACAAAAATATATTTATGTATTTATTTCTTCTGAGATCAACTCCACAGTTTGAATATTTGTAAATTCTATTAATATGAGTTCTTTAGGGCTGATGAGGATATCCTTCTGACATTTTTCAAAGTATCCATCTGTTAAATAAAATTTAAATAAATGTTGAGTTCAAAGCACAGTCGGAGTCCTTAGTGCTTAAAAGTACTGATGAAGAAAATGATATTTTAAAACACAACTATTGTCTGTGTGTTTGGAGACTGTTGCTTTTATTACTCTTTAGTACTCAGGGGCCTGCCTTTTAAAGCTTCCCTGGTACTAAAGGTTGGGGAGTTGATTTCTGTCACTGTTCATTTGCTTTTTAGAGTTTGTCAGTGAGCCTGAGTAAAGTTGTACTAGATAATATAATGTAAGAGGTAATATAAACTAGCATATATTATGAAATGTAAAGAATATAAAATAATGTAACTAGATCATGTAAAATTGGTCATGGAAGGCATAACTAAATCTAACAAAGTTGTGTAACTGGTGATCTTATATATTGGGTTTAGTAGTCTGTTCACACTGCCATGTGTTGTATGCATTCCCAGGCTTTGCAGGTGTAACTCACACTATGAAATGTTTTTGTGTGTGAATATAGATACCATTTCATCTTGATTCTAAGCCTAAAATTCTGAAACTGTTTACTAGTGATTTGTCTGCACTCTGTTTAACAGTTTGTACTGTTCATTAATTGCTGAGCAATTTTTTACTGACTCTTTAGTCAGTAACTCTTTATTATTTAAATTCTTCATATATTTATTTATATAAATAAGAATTCTTTACTTGTGCTCTTGCAGTGTTCTCTCCTGTCTGAAGTGTTTCAGTGCCATGGCTCATGTTGTTGCCTTTAACATTCATATTCATATTCTTTCTGTGTTGGCAGGTGTGTATTCCACATTAACATGAGGGGGTTTTTGGATGTTAGACTGCTATTTGCTTATGGTAATTTCCAGTCATCATAAGGTGACTGTTGAGAGAGATGAGCAGAGAGGAAAAAAATTGTCAGGCATTTACAGTAAATACTCTCTGCTTTTGGAAATGCTGTCAGAAGTTTAATTGTTGGGTTCAAGGAAGTTTGTCATGTGCCAGACAGAATCAGTCTGCTGTAATGAAGGGGTTACACACTTCGCCAGCAAAAAGGGAGAGTGAGAAACTCAGGGATGCTCAGGATTTCTGTCACCTTGCACTGCAGAAGGATCGGGGTAGGCTTTTAACCTAGCCTGTAATTAGGTTTTGCATGGAAGCATATATTACTGTGCTTGCTTTGCCAGAGCTCTTCAGTGTGATGGATGAGATTTAAAGGTTGATCTGACTAAATTGCAATGAGAATACTAACGACAAAGATATTTCTGTTGTGAACTATTCCTACCAGACATCAGAGCTGTGACAGAAATGATGTAAGATAATGGACAATAAAAGTCACTTGGAAATAATCCTCTCCTAGGATTGGGCTGCTTTCCCCACAGCACATCCCCTGAACCACGGTGAGATGTAATCATGAGCCAAGATGATCTTTAAATGTATAGGTAATCTCATAGAGTATCCTGGCAGATTTATTTTATGAGCGAGGAAGTATTAGTGGTGTGGTTGTGTTTATTTTGTAAGAGTTTGCTGCAGCCTGTGGGGAACCTGCGGGGAGCAGCATCCTGGTGGCTCTGGAGAGGGGAGGGAGCGTGGGCTCCCAGGGCAGCACCTCCCTGCGGATGGAGAGACCGAGAGGGAGCTCCTGGTGTGCACGGCTGGCTTTGAGTCACCGCTGGTGCTGTGGGTACGTTAAAAGATGGAAATCTGGGCAGTAGTGTAAGCAATGTCCTTGACTGTGTTTGAATAACTCAGGGGTTTCTGGAACTACCTAAGCCTTACTGTTTTGTTTTACATAAGGTACCCAAACAGAGCTGCTTGGTTGCCCCCCTAAGGCCCTGTGCAGAGAGAGGATCTGAGCAGGATGTAGTAACTGAGTGGGAAGGCACATGCGTGTGTGAACGTGTGTGTGGTGGGCAGCTCAGAGCCGGGCTGGGCACGCAGAGCAGCTGGCGAGTCCTGCGGGAGGTGGGAAGTGCTGGGACAGAGAGCGGTGGTAACACCGGGCACAAAGCGCCGCTTGGCCGCCTGCTCGAGAGGTGCGCGGGCCTGTCATGTTGATTATACATCTGGGAGCAAATCATTTGGCCTGCAGTGGAGCTGGAGGCATCCCGAGACACGTGGTGAGACCCGGCCAGCCCGGGCACAGCTGTTCCACCGCCGAGCTGCACTCGGGGCAGCGGGGAGGGGACACCGCATGCCAAGATGCTGATGAGGTTCTGCTCCTTAATGAGTGTCTCGTAACTAATGATCCTGGCCTTTGCTCCTGGGTGCCCTGGGCTGTTCTGCCCTGAGAATCCCACCTGTCAGGTACCTGCAAGGTACCACGGGGTTCAGTGGGGGTTTGTGTTCTGCTGATGAGGCATCAGACAGACGGGATGGGCTGTGAGGACACTCGGTAACTGGAGAGGAATTGCAGCTTGGGATGTGACAGGGGAGCTGGCTGCACGAGAGAATTTTTATTTTCCCTGGCTTTGGAAAAACTCCATGTTACCTGGCAATGCTGCCACTGAATGCAGTGATAGCTGTCCAGCAGAAGGGTGGCAGTAGTTGGAGAGAAGCAGCTGCTCATCCCTCATGGGCTTTGGTCTTATTTCCCATAATGATAATGATCCTGTTTTTTATTCACTTTCTGAAAAGATATGTGATACTTCATGCAATTTAAAAATGTTTTAATTTACAGTCACGGTAAAGACAGTCTGAAAATGTTTGACACTGCAAAGCTTTGTAGGAAATTCAGAAGCAGGATTGAAAGAGCCTGTCCCTTGAGAAGGAAAAGTGCAGAGCTAGGACAATGTGAAGTAAAAATGAACCAGTGTTAAAAGTGTGCCTTTTTGGACACAGTGAAGTGCCTTGGTGGTGTTGGCTGCTCTTGCAGAGCCTCTGTAAGGCCCTTGCTGGGGATGCCCGTCCCGCTGCTCTCCGTGTGCGGGGCGGGACGCGCCGTCCCGGCGGCTCCCGAGAGCTGCGCTGCATCTCTGCAAAGCTGCTCCTGCTCCTGCCTCCAGCTGGAGGGCTTTAAACCAGCAGTGCCCGAACCCAAATCCTGCCCTGTTCCCGTGTGCCCTCGTGCCAGGTGGGCACCCTGAGCTGGCCAGTGCCCACAGGAAGGAATTGTCCCTTGAGCTCCGTGATGGCGAGGAGAGTTACGGTTCCCTCGGCAGCGTCCCGGAGCTGTGTGTGGGCAGATGACGCAGGTTCCCACGGTCAGGAGTGAATCCCTGCCTGCCTGGGGCTGCAGCCCGTCCAAAGGCAGGATGCAGGGGATGTGTGGTTTGATCCTCATTCCACTGTGGAAACTTCAGGTGGCACTGCCTGGACGTGCCTTTATCTCAGGGCTGTGAATGTGAAATGCCGGGTTCCTGTGGAGCTCTGGGGTGAGGAGCCAGGTGTCAGAGGCCGGCAGGGTTTGTGCCTCTGAACTTAGAAGAGAGGGAACATGTGGCACATTATCCCTTCAAGTAAACAGCCTTTCTCCAAATCTTGAATAATAAAGTAATTAAGATAATTCCAGCAAGGTAACATAAGGTCAGACTTTCACAGGACACTTCAATGTTGATATTAAGAGACAGTTTTAATTAAGTATTCACCTGGTTGCTAATAAATCTACAGATGCTTCAGATGAGACTGAAGGAATCTTAAAATCCAACTTCTTCACACTATCAGTGATTCCCTCCCGCTGGAGTTTCATGGTACTGACTTTAAAAAACTGTGTGTATTGAGTGCAACCCATGTGTTCCTCTGTGTGCAGCAGGAGCTGCAGCTCTCACAGTTCTTGCCTAGTGAGTGTTGGTTAGAGTGAAAGTTCATTTGCTGAAGAAACAAGAGCCTTTTTTGTGCTTTCCCCCCACGCTGTGTGCCTGTGTTCCAATAGCTACTGTTGGGAAGGATCTGCCAGAGCTGACAATTTTACTGACAATTGTTAAAAGAAATGAGCAGTGCTTGCTACAGAAACTCTTCCGCATCCTATTTTCTCCCCCACTCCCACAAATATTTAAAATACTTTTGTATTTTAAATTGTTAGTCATTGCCCAAGTGCCAGGCATGCACTATTAATACACTAATGAGGTCGGGTTGTGCTCTTTGCTGAGTGAATACTTGCCAAAACTCCTGAAACAAGTTTCTGCAATTGCTTGTGTTGGCCACTAAATCTTCCCCTGTCACCGCTGGGTCTCGGTCCTGCTGAGGGCAGGAACGGCACGGCTGGGAATGACAGAGCCCCGCAGGGGTGTGGGGAAGGGGAAACCAGCTGTGCCTGACATTGTTAAAGAAGCCCAAGCCCGTGTTTGGCCCTTGGTGGGACAGGGATGTTGTGTGTGGTGCGTGTCCTGGGAGCGCTGGGTCTGTTCTGAGGAGGGGCTGTGCTGGGGGCTGGAGCCTGCCCCCGGCTCTGGCACGGAGCAGGGAGCACTGGCATCCGCTGCCAGGGCCCTCAGGAGCTGCTGCAGCGAGCAGGGGTTGTCCCAGAGTCAGGCTGGCACACAAGCAGTTCTGGCAGGGGGTTGTTTTCTAGAAGGGCTAGAAAATACAGGTCTGTTCAGTCCTTTCTGCCCCTGCAAAGAGGGTGTCTGGGAGGTGTCCGGCCCCACCGGCCCTGTTGGCTGCAGTGTTCCTGAAATCCCTGCACAGCTCTGGGCCACAGATGTCATTAATCTGGGATCACGCTGCTGCCCCAGCCCTGGAATGTCTCAGCTGCCTGACGGGCAGCTCTTTACAATCCTGCCCATGCTGGTACCACTTTGGAAGGTGAGCAGGCTCTAGCTCCTGCTTTCTGTTACCAACCTGCATGGAAACTTGTAATTTGGGAGAGAGGACGAAAGACTGTGGGGAAAGCTACAATTTTATGTTGTCTTTGACAAAAGGAGGCTGCAACAGTCCTCTGGGACTTTCTGTCGTTTTTGTTTTACAAATGGGGATGTGCTGACCTTTCTGGGTGTCCCCCAAGGGTGTGACACCACCAGGGCCCATCGAGCCCTGGAAGCCCTGGGGCAGTGGCAGTGACCTGTTCCAGAAGCAGTATCTTCAGTGGATAACAAACCACTGACCGAATAAACCCATTTTCTGCTTATTGTGTGGCAATACCAGGAACACTTGTGATAGTGGCACTTTATTTTGGTAGTCCCTGGAGGGGAGGTGGCTTTGCCCTGTTGTGCTCTGTCAGTGACCAGCCTGGCTCCTGGGTCTGTCCCTGGGAGCTGTGTTTGTCAGTCAGAGGGAGCAGGGGCAGGACTCGGCTCTGGCTGCCTTCACCAGCCACTTGTAGGCACATCCCTGGGGAGAGTTTCCCACTTTCAGTGCCGGATGGGCAGTGATGAGACTTCTGTCCCCTTTGTCTTCCCTCCAGCAGAACTGTGAGGCAGAGTCTGGTATGAGACCATGGAAGGGCAGCACAACCACCCACACCATCTAGGGGACCAGAGCAACCCTCTGTGCAAGCTGCCAGGGCAGGACTTCCAGCATGATCCTCAGGTGAGTGTGTGTGTATCCCCAGCCTTTCTCCTGGGTGTCCTTCCCTTCCTCTTACGAAGGTCCAGAGATCTCTCACCCTTTAGTCTCCTTTTGGTTTGGTCTTGTTTGTTTGTTTGCTTTGGATTTCTGTTTGGGTTTTTGTTTGGTTGGTTGGGTTTTGGTTTTGTTTTTTCTGTTTGTTTTTGTTGTTGTTTTGGGTTTGGGTTTTTTCCCCTCCCTCTTTTATTTCTAGCACAGTTATGGCAGATTTAGGGTATATCCAGTTTGGGATTCTGCCAGCCAGCCAGAGCTTCCTGAACCCAGGTTTTTTTTATGATAAGAGAAAAAGGAAATGGTTTGATTTTTGCTTAAAGCAAGTATTTTGAAACCATTTTATGAAAACATGTACTGTGTTGGCTTTCTCTTATCTTTGATTCTTTGAAGAAAAGGCCAAAGTAAAACATGATTGTGTAAGTGAATAAATGTATTTTATTTCCTTTTGTAGTTTAGTAATAAATGACAAAGAGGTAATTACCAAATAAAAGGTTCACCCTACATGGGACTGCAGGCTCTCTGTGAGTCTGCAATCCATCCCACAGTGTGCTCTGTCTGTACCACTACAAGGGTTCGCTGGAGCAGCTCATCTCTCTGCTGAAGGGGGCTAAACCCAGGATGAATCTGCATTCCCTGTAATGGTGAAACTCAGATTTTGTGAGTTGTGGCTGTTTGCCTTTTTCAGCCTGTTTGTTTATCAGAGCAATTAAGTTTTACCTGTTTGTTATTTTAAGGAGCAAACAAAAAGCATCCTGGAAAAGCTGTGAGAAAGAAGAGTGCCGTGACTGTGGCTGTGGGTGCTGGTTTGTCATTCCCAGAGTGCACTCCAGGGCTGAGCCCATTCCCTGGGAAGAAGTGGTGATTGGGAAAGCTCTGGCAGTGCCCGGGATGGGCTGTGCAAAGGCAGGGGCTGCACCCACACTACAACTGTGACTGTATCTTGGGCAGTGCTGCTGGGAAGGAACACTGCTATGGAGCAAAGGCCCCCTCTCCTAATGTAGCAATTTGTCATATTAAGTCATTTAATAATAATTGAATCCCCTTGATTAATCTCCTAGAATTAGCCAGTTGCATTTTGAGCAATTAGGGTTAATTACTGCCTCATTTGGCAGGATAGTGCCCCTGTAATTATTTCATGAACAAGATTAGGAAGTGTTCCTGTGCAGCAGATATGTTCATGGCATCTTGGAGCACATGTTAGGATTTGTAATGACATAGTTAAGTGTAATTAGTAGCTAATAATCTGCGTTCTGCTGTGATGCTGATGCTGAGTGGGCTCATTTTGCTGTATGGTCATTGTTCAGTGAAACCTCCCCTCAACTCTGGTAATACCCAAGTTGTGTTAATGGAGGGCTCTATTAACTGTTCTGAGAATGATCTAATTTGGAATTAGAATTGCAGAAAGACTTTCTTTGGTGTTGCTGTCAAAAGAGCATAAGAAAAAGCTGAAGAACAGAAATATACAGTCCACCAGAGAAGTGGAAGAAATGCATATTAAAATATCATACTATTTAGAGGGCAGGCTACCTTACACTGGGAGCTTGATATGATTGCTGATCATGTATTTCTGATTTTCCCTTTAGTTCATAAGATGAAACTTCTAAGTAATGCTTTATATTTAAAAGTTTTCTATAATTCAAAAATAAGCCCAAAATATAAGAAAGGGCCCAGTAAAATCGCAGTTTTGTCTTCTGCCTCCCTTACCTGCCCAGTGTTACCCCACGGTAGTTTGTCAGCAAGAGGAGGAGCATTTTCCAATAATGTTCCAGAGTGAAAGTGTCAATTATATCAGGCTCTGGTTTGCTTAGTGTTTATAGCAGTAACCAATAAAAGTTATTTAGGAGCAAATCAGTGATCTAAAAATATGGAGCTGTAATTTTTCACTTAGCTTTTGTACTAAATACACACAATAACTCACTTTTAAGCAACCTTTTATATACTCACAGCTTAGCAGCAGAGCTGCTAAGAGATTATTTCTGTTATTTCCAGCTGGTATTTCTCTCTTTCCTTGTCATGCTCTGGTACAAATATCTGTTGGCAGGGATGGTAAAACTTTGAATTTCAAACCAAGTTCTTCAGCAAACTTTAAATTCCAGGTAACAGGTGAGGTGAAGGATACTTTATGATGACTGTGTAGTCTAATTTTGAAGCTCAAATTGAAAAACCTGATGTATTCTTCAATAATTACTTGGCTACCTGTTTGAAGGATAATCCATATTTTAAAAGTTTCCTCATCTCTTGTGAGCTTAGAAGTTCTTTCTTTAATCAATCTGTTCTAATGTGTTCTCATAAATTCACCCTGGAGTTTCAGCCTCAAAGTATGCAGAATTCCTTGCAGGTAGGCAGGACTGAAAGGAGGCAGGTGTATAATTTGGGGCATCCTGCAGAGGGTTGGAACACTGCTGTTGCTAGTAAATCATTGCTTGTAATGTGTGTGCTGTACCAGAGGGGCTGCAGCTCCCCCAGTCCCGCTGCAGATGCTTCTAAAGGTGAAATTAGTTACAGTAAATGTCATTCAGATGAAGGATGCACTTTAGAAGCAGGGAAACCATTCCTTTAAAATTAATGATGCATTGCAAATATCAGAAAAAACCTTATATCCAGCATAAAGATAATTAAAATTCAGGTCAGAAGTGTATGACTTAGTCGGGCTAAATTTTTTAATGAGATTTCAGAAATTTAATTGGGTGAGTACATTTTCACTCTTCTAAAGAATATTTCATTTCATGGCTCTACAGGAAAGATGCTTTTATTGGCATCTGAAGACTGTAGCGTCTGACTTTTTAACTGCTGGTTAACCCATCTTTAACAATTTTGGGGCTGATTACAAATAATCTAAGCATGACCTTGTGGTGTTTGTGCAGGCTGCTGACTGGTGCCTGCTTTCCACATGCCAATCAGCAGTAAAACAACTGGCTTTATTATTAATTAACGTTAGCACTCCGGGTGTATATGTTGTGCAATTAGCAGTGAATATTCCCCTTTTCCAGCTCACTCAGGCTTGGATTTCCTGCCCCTCTGGGGGGCAGTGGTACAGACCTGGCTCTGCAGCAGGGCCATACATCAGTATTTGCTGATATTTTGGGGTTTATTCTCAGTGCACTTCTTTGCCCCAGGTGAGGGGCAGGCAGAGCTGCTCCCACAGTTCTCTTGGGGCTCTTCAGGCTTTCCCCAGATCTTAACTAATTACAGGGAGATAAATCTGTTGGCCAAACATTAATTGTTTTGGAGATTAAAAGTTTTTCTACAGAATAGATTTTTCTTATTCTTCCTTATCCCAAAATACAAACTCTGGGCTGTACAACTACTAATTAAGAAAAATAAAATAGAAAAATGTGTTCAGGGTGTGTGTCTGTCCTACTGCTTGTGCTGGGAGCAGGATTTGGAGGGAGTTGTATGGAATGTCCAGGTGAGGGCTTGGCATGTTTATGTTCCTGTGTGCACAGGGGCTGCTCGGGTACCTCTGGTGGCACTGCCACACACATCCCCAAAATGGGCAGTGGTGATTCCAGTCCCCAAGGAGCAGGCACATGGCAAGGAACTTTCCTAATCCTGCCTTCCGCTGTGTTTGACAGGGTTGCTTTGTGGTCTGGGAGGTGGAGCCTCCTGGCAGTCTTTGTTCCTCACTTGGCCATTCAGGGGTGTGTAAGACAACAGCAGATTTTATTTCATTGGATTATTTTGGTATTACAAGATTTTACTAATTCTGTTTGGCAGAAAATCTTGTACCACCCCAAAATCTGAGGCTGAAAGCCCTGGCAAGCTTCTCCCTGAAGTGCTGTGACAAGGGCTGCTGTCCCAGCTTTTGGCAGCTTTGGAATCTGCTCTGGCATCAGTGATTCCATCTCAGAGAGTGCATGTCTGCCAGAAGAGCTTGTTCTTGGAATAATCTCTGCATTTCTTCTTAAAAATGAATGGCCTTTTTATTTGAATGAGGAATCAATTGACTTTAATATTTGGCCTTTTTTTTAAATGGATTAGGAAAAGAATGAGACTTCATTGTGTGGATGAAGAGAACAGTCTTTGTCTCAGAACAAGTTCTCTCCCTTCCTACATCTGCCCTGGTAACAGAAATGTGCAAACAGCCCCATTTTCATAGTGTCCAGTGGTTGGAGCTCTTTTTGTTTGGTTTTTTTTTTGTCTTTTTTTTTTTTTTTAATTCAAGCTTCATGTTTGACCTTAAAACCTGAAGAGGCGGAGATTTGATTTTAGTCAAATCAACAGCACTCACACAAACCTGGTCCTGAATCTGTCCTGAAAATGAGAAAATGAGTTTTTGGTGGGCAGGTTTGAAGATGGTATCAAAATTCACACATAATTTATGTCCCTGAAAACTCTCAGATTTGCAGAAATAAAGGTTGTGGGTTGCTTGAACGTATAGCAATTGGTTCTTTGACAGCTTTAAAGAAAATTGTAGTGGTTAATTGTAGAAGGATGTGAAAACAGTGGGGTTCCCCATGTCAGAAAATAAGTGAAATGTGTGTAAGGCCAGATTAGAGGGGTGGTATTCTGAGAAGGCAGATGTTTCTCAGGTGTTCTTTGTGTCCTTATAACAGTTTATAGCAGTTTCCTCCTTACCTTTGAATACGGCAAAGCATAAGGGAAGGTTACGTTTGAATAGGTGTGGAAATGGCCTGTGATCAATAGGGAGCTTTCCAGTGTGGTTGGTGTAACCTGAGGATGATTTCTGGTTTGTACTGCAATCAAACACCTTCTACCTCTGTGAAAGCTCCATTACTTTAATTACATCTGATAGGTTGTGATAGCAAATGCAAATCTAGGTCATTGCATATGTGAATGTGCAGCTGCAGTGCTGGGGGTGCCAGAACACATCAGCCCCTAGTTAAATGTTCATGGTGAGAGATGGAGAAACTTACTGTGGCCTTGGCATTTTGAAAACAGTTACTGGAGGTGTCATTTCCCTTGAGAAGGAGCAGGTTGGCTCTTTTAGAGACTTGCAAGTGAGGAAGCTGATGGCCAGGGCAGCCTGGAGTTGTTCTCCAGTTCTGTGCCTGCTGAATGAACAGGCTTTGGCTGGAGGTTTTGGGATTGCGTTTCTGTCTCTGCTGGAGCTCAGGACTGTCTGAGCTGTTTGGTTTGGCAGCAGCTCGCTCTCCTCAGAGCTCCATCCCAGCAAGCTCCCAGGGCTGGCTCTGGCCATGGCCAGCCTTGGGCTGCAGGAGATGAGGGGGAAGGTGACACCAAAACCACCTGGTGGGCTTTCACAGTCTGCTGTCTGATTTCTGCCTCGTCTCTGTATCTCCAGCATTTGTGTAACAAACTTCCACTGTGGGAGTTTCTGGAGTGTTTGTTGTGATAACGATGCTCTAAAGGTGACAGTTTCAAAATCGCTTGTCTTGGTTAATTGATGCAGTTTGGGGGGGGGGGTTTATTGGTGAGTTTTCTTTGAAACACTCACTTTTACAACTTTGTACACTAAACCTTTGCCAAATAACTGTGATTGTAGTTCAGAGTAGCACAACACACCTGGAAATCTGGGGGCATTTTGAAATGCCTGATGGTCCATTTTAATTTTGTTGAAAATAAAGGAAATCCAAACTTACTCAGCAAAATAAATATACACTGTAAGAGATCTGCACAGTGTCTGTGGTATCTGCACGGTATGTGGCGCTGACAGAAGGTGCTGGACTGAAAGTTTTACCCGCATGTTAAATCTCAGTTCCAGCCCGTCCCTCTGTGCCAGGAAGGGTCGGTGGTGGGCACAGTCGTCTCGCTGAGCTCTCCCAGCCTGGGCAGACTGGGCTGGCACCGTCCTCTCCGGGCTGGGCTCTGGGCCGTGGCTCAGCCCTGGGGACCCTTCCCCACCCCTGCTGGGCACTCCTCTGTTTGTGGTTCTCGATGCAAACTCTGAAACGGCTCAAGATGCTCGCAAGCGTTCTGCCCGGTGACTTGGAGTAAGTATTTGTCATCATTTCTCTGTTAAGCACTGTTTGGCAGCGGTGCTAATCGGGGGGTCGCTCCCAGCCCGAGGGGTCCGCGCTCGGCCCTGGCCGGGGCTTTCCCTGGGACAGCCCTGGGGTGGCACGGGCAGAGCTGCCGTGAGCCTGTGCAGAGAGGGACAGCACTGTGGGACTAATTAGTGACTTACACGCGAGGCAAGACTGTCATTCCCTTTTGCAAAAGTCCTTGGGCTCGGCCTGTGACTGATACACCTGCAAGGAACTGCTGCGCTTGTGGCTGGGGTTTCCTGCGGGCTGAGGAGCCCGGGTGGAATTGCTGAGCCCCAGGAGAGCAGGAGCGTGTCCCCCCCCTCCGGGTCACCGACAGGACTCTCTGCCCCACAGACACACCTTTGTACCCCTGTCAGAGGGTGTCCCCCCACCCCGGGTCACTGACAGGACTCTCTGCCCCACAGAGACACCTGACCTCCTACCCCTATCGCTGCACCCTGGCAGACTTTCAGATAGAGAAGAAGATCGGGCGAGGCCAATTCAGTGAAGTTTACAGAGCAACTTGTCTGCTGGACAGAAAACCTGTGGCTTTAAAGAAAGTTCAGGTGAGCATTTCAGTGCAATTTCATGTTCATTTTAAATTTCACCTTTTTATAAAGTAAATAAATTTTAAATTGAATGTTTAGAATTGTGTATGAAATGACATTTAAATTAGAAGTGTGTGAAAGAAGGGGGCCCTAAGGCCATGCTGACCCTGTGAGATCCTGCCATGGGGACAGCTCAGCCAGGAGAACTCAGAGCACGGGAGGGAAAAGTGCCTGAGCTGAAACCCTGAGTTGCCAGCAGGGTAATATGTGACTTGGCTGAAAGCATTGGGCAGTGTGCAGAACAGCATTTTGTTTGAGGGAGCTTCCCTTTAATCCTTCATCAGATCCTCTAAACTCTCATTTCTAGTGACTTACCCTCTGATTATTACAGAGTGAATATTAATGCTCAATGTTATAGCTAATTATTACAGAGAAATCAGTGGTAGCTGTATCTCTGTATGAAAGAGAAAAGTAAACATTTTGGCTTTTATTTACTGTATGAAATTGATAGTAACTAAAGCAAGGAAAAATCACAACAGCAAATTCACAGACCAGTATCTTTATTTTCCATGCTGCTTAGAGTATTGCCCACAGGTTCTAAAAATAGCTTTACCCCAATGTTAGCCCTGTAGTGGTTTCAAAATAAAGAAAACATTGATCTTTCTTTGATCTGGGGATTGTGTGAATGCTCATTACAGTAGAGGATATACAAATTGGGGAAAGAAAGACCAACTGCTTGTTAAAGTATAAAGTACTTTTTTTGTTGTTGTTTCATTTTTGTCTTCTGTTTTTGTCTTTGAAGATTTTTGAAATGATGGATGCTAAGGCTAGGCAAGATTGCATTAAAGAAATTGACCTTTTGAAGGTAAGAATTTTCATAATGACTTTTGCCAACTTTTTTGAGAGAAAAATTTGGGTTTAGGCTGGCAAAATAAGCTTATTTATAAATATATATGCTTATAAAAGCATAAATAATCAGAAAAATAAACTGATGTGTGCAATTTGTGCATTATTTTTATGTGCACTAGTTTTAATGTAATTTTGATCTTCTTTTAAGGGGCAAAGAGGAGTCTAATCAACAGTCGGGGTTTTGTTTACATGTAATAGGGGAATAAAAAACACCAGTCACTGCTTAACAAGACTCCTTTCAGGAGATTGCTTTTAAATATTTTCCAAGTTTGTGATAGAAGAGGCTGTTTCACACCGTTTGGGCTGAATCCCCGCTTACCCAAGAGCCTTTTGTTTCTGTGTGCTGGTGAGCAGTGCTGCTCCTTGCAGGGTTTCTGGGGGGTCCCTCCCAGCCCGGGGGTGCCGCCCCGGTGGGCACAACCGGGGGCAGCTCTGCTGGGCGGCTGCAGCACTGAGAGTTTGCTCGGTTCCCTCTGCCTGCAGCAACTGAACCACCCCAATATCATTAAGTACTTGGACTCTTTTATTGAGGACAACGAGCTGAACATCGTCCTGGAGCTGGCTGACGCTGGAGATCTCTCACAGATGATCAAGGTGTGTGATCCTGGGGGTGCCCCAGACAACCCGGGTGGGGCTGGGGGGGGAGCACAGCTGGACTGGAAACACCTCTGCCCTCCTCTTGCAGCTTCGCACAGCCCTGCGGTGTTTCCAGACCTGAACCAGTGTCTGGTGGCATTTTAAATGCCCCAGGCATTGCTGAGAGCTTCTGGTCACAGTGTCAAGGGGGAGCGAGGGTCTGTGGTTTGGTGGGACATGTGTGTTACTCGCAGGGTTGATTTACTCAGTCTGTGATTGATGGGGACATTTAATTACTGTTGGGTTCACTGTTCACATCGTCTGTCTGCCACTCTGAAGGCATTCAAGGGAGTGTATTGACTTTCTTTGCAATGGGGATTTGGGTTTGAGAAAATGTTTCAAGTACTTGTTCTTCTTTTATGTTGCTCTTAGGAATACTTGTATTGCTGCAAACCAGCTTTAGTTAAGCTGTTACCACCTGCTTTTATATTTTCTTTGACATGTTAATCTTTAGACATACATCCCTTGTGAGAACAGATGTGTTATATCATGTTTGTTAGCACTCTCAACCTTCTCTCCATGTTTTACCTGTTTTTTGCCATCATTATTCTGTAATTATCATAAATGAATGTTTGGAAAGTTCTCCTCCTCCTTGTTGTCACAGTTAAAGTATCTTATTAACAGATTTGTTTTCTTTGCCAGCAGAGCCACAAGGCACTAGGCCAGAGGCTGTCAAACAAGTTATCTGTTCAGTCCACAGTCAATGGCTAAATGTACAGGATCCAGGAAAATCTGCTCCCTCTCGCAGGAGAGCCCCTGGCAAGGGAGTTGGGAGCCCCAGGATTGCTGATCCACAGCCCTCAGGAGGGGAGGGATGGGGGGATCTGTCCCAGCCCGAGGGATGAGCCCCAGCTGCAGAGCTGGACCTTCTGCCCCCACAGAGCTCTCTGTGTTTCCATCCTTCTCTGTGTTCTTGGGGCCTCTTCTGTATTTTACCCCTTTCCCACCAGATCCTGAGAACCTTGAGCTCATCTCAGGCTTTTTGTTGTTGCAGTTAAAGGTGGGAAAAGAGGATTGTGAGAGCAGGAGTTGGAGCTGTGTGTGACCATCCTGGGCTGTGCAAGAGTTTTGCTTGATTTTTGAATCCTAGCTTATAAAACATTTTACCCACAGAGTCGTAACATTTCATGATGTAAAATATTTGCTTTTTTTGGTCATCTGCAGTTTTTAAACATCCCCTGCTGGTAAATATGCCCATTTATCTCTTTGTCATTTGGGTATTTAATTTTTTTTTAATTACTTTGTGTGTCATTCTAATAGGCCTCATATTTTCCCAAGCATCTTTGGTAGGTTCTTGGTTGGCTGCCTTGCCCAGCACTGGACTGTGCTGCCTGTCAGTGCTCCCTGTGTTCCCTCTCTATTTCAGGCATAAAGAACATGCATCTGGTTTGTTCAAGGTCATATAAAGTTTTTCTATTGGTGCAAACGTGGAAATTCCATTGTTTTGTTTCTTTAACCAAACCCTAAATGCAAGAGGGAACAAAAGCATCCTCCCCAGTGTAGGTCTGCTGCAGCAGTGGGGTCTGCCTGTCACCCACACCCTCCCTGGGAGGATTTTCCGTGGCACAGCAGTGACAACAGCAGTGACAACACCGAGGTGTGAGGGTGATAAAGCCAGGGCTGTCTCTGTCATGCCCCGGTGCCTGCATTATTTATGAGGGATGTAGAGCTGCAGGAAAACCCACCAGAGAGTTGGGACTTCCTTGTAAATGTCAGGCGAGCCTTATTGGACATGACATTTAGAAAATTATCACTTGTGGTCTTGCATATCCACTCTTCAGTACTTTATTGAGAATTAAATAATTTTATTGTGTATATAACACTTTCTCCCTCACCCTCTGTAATTCCCTGCGTGTGCTCTCAAGTTTTGGGTTGGAACTGTTGCAATCTGTCAGGTTTGCTGCCTGGGGAATTGCACGGTCGTGCCCCTTCGCAGCTGATCTGCAAAAGAGAATTTGCTATTACTCGAGTCAAACACGAACCAGTAACAGCATTTCACATAAACCAGAAAATGTGACAACGGACATCAGATGTCAGTGCTGAGAGGGAAAAGCACGAGATGCAGAAAGGGGCAGCAAACAGTTCCCCTCCTTTATTCTCACAGCAGATGGGAATTCTCACGGGTGCAGTGCAGAAGTGCAGCTGTGGTGAGCCAGGAGGGTGTACAGCATTCCAGAGTCATTATCCAGGGACACCTTGTGTGTCAGAGCATGAGGATCAGCCTGGATCATCCGGAAGGGTGTCAAGTGTGTTTTGTTCATGCTGTGGTTGAAGGGTGGGCTCCGTATCCAGCACAGGATGGAGCCATGAGGAGTCAGGGACACCAGTCCCAGCCCTGCAGTCCTGGGATGCCTTGGCAGAGGAGTTGTGCTCTCCTGGGATGGACACGGCTGGTGTGTGTTGCTGAAGGGGAAGGAGCAGCTGAAGGTCTGTGCTGTCTGCCCTTCTCTGAGCTGTGCAGGTGCTTGTTTGTTCCTGCAGGAGGTGAAGATTGCAGTGTTCCAGAGGTCCAGCACTACGCTGTGCTCCACACTGTGTGCATTACACTTCCCGTTGCTGTGGGAGCTTAAGGCATCCAGAGGGCCATGGAACATGGACTCAGCTGTGCTGGCAGCTGCCCAAACACCCACAGACCAGCCTCTTTCCAGGTCTGCCTCCTGGTCGGGGTGTCCTCCTGTCTCACTGGAGAGAGAGCAGTTAATTTAGTATTCCTATTATGCTTGAAATAGAATATATTATTCTACCTGATCACAGAAGAAACACGGGTACTTCACTGATGCTCTTGCCATCTTTTTACAAAGGGAAGCAGATTTCCTTGTCCTTGTTAACAGACGATGCAATAATGAATGTTTACAAGGGTTTTTTTATGGTCTTTTGTTTCTTAAGGCAAAATATTTGAGACATTTGTTGTTTTGAGGCATTAAATATGTTTTGCAAGGTAATTAAGGAGATTAATGCTAATCATAATTGTGTCCATTCAAAAATGTCAAACCTATTTAAGCATACTTTTCATAATAGTGGTTAATTAGTGACCTGCATCGAAGTTTCCATGCAGAGAGGAGGAGTTAAAAGCTCATCAGAAGAAAAGTCTTGCAGCTGCAGATCTGGAAGACATGGGCAACCTGCAGCTGACTAACACAATTCCAGGAACGAGTCAAATATGTTGCTTTTTCACTGATCTTTTATTTATTTCCTCCCACAGTATTTTAAAAAGCAGAAACGGTTAATCCCAGAAAGGACGGTGTGGAAATATTTTGTGCAGTTATGCAGTGCAGTGGAACACATGCACTCCCGCAGGGTGATGCACAGAGGTAACATTAATTCAGTCTCTTTTCACTGAATAATAATATAATGTTCCAATTAGTAAGCGCCTACATTCAAAAACAATTATGCTGATGTTCAGCCAATGCATGTTTAGAGGGGCTGGAGCTGCGAGATGGATTCCTCCTTCTGTCTCTGCCTCGTTGTTAAAGGGTTCAGGCCGAAGTGAGTGTGGTATTAGGGAGATGAGCTGCTTTGTATTCCAGACACTGATATTAAGTAGAAGTGTCAAACTTGCCATTAGAAAAGTGTCAGAAATAAAATGCTGAGACTCCTGGATACGGTGAACTCTTAAGGAATAGTCTTCATTATATTAGCTGTGACCTTAGAGAGCTGAGAAGAGTTTCCCTGTCTTGCAGGCTTTTCTGAAATATTAATACAAATACGTCCCACACTCTCATAACCTGTTCTCTATTTTCATTAATTATTTTTGAATCTCTTGTCTTAGAACATCTCGTAACTTTGAGCTCTATCCAAAATTTGCGTTGGTGCTTTCAGTGTCACTGAAATGCTTTGTGAGGACTGAACTCGGGAAATGCAAATACCCCAAAAGGCACCAGCACCAAGCTCTGCTGCTTGTTATTTCCTTGCTCCTTTGAAGGAGTGAATTCTTCACTGTATTTTTCAGCAAAGTGATACCATGTTTTGCTCCTTTATGCATCCCCTGATGCGGTTTATCAGTTGTACTGGAATTAGGTCTGTAATTGGTAGCTGAAATGTGGAGTCTCACACATTGAGACTGCTTGGGAAACTGAGGTTCTAGTGACTTCTACACTGGAAATGAGCCATGAACCAACTGGGCCGTCCAGAGCCCAGAATTTGTGTGTATGTGGAACAGTAATTAGCCTTTGCATGGGGGGAAGGTGGTGGGCAGTACAGATTCCTGTGGAAAGCAATCATTCCCAAAGAGAACCAGGCTTATTTCTTTGATTTCCAGCACTGAAAGAGGTTGCCTTGTTCTGTTGAGCTGTCTCCTACATTTTCCCTCATTGGTATTGCTTGTGTGCTGGGAAGTACACTGTGATTTGCGTGTCTGTGCAGAGCTCGAAGCCTTGGAAGAT
Source organism: Formicarius rufipectus (assembly GCA_013399695.1). NCBI lineage: Eukaryota > Metazoa > Chordata > Aves > Passeriformes > Formicariidae > Formicarius > Formicarius rufipectus. Next base: position 931,703 of record VXAU01001866.1, read on the forward strand.
TCAGCCTATCAAAGCTGTAAAGAAATGCGGTTCTGCTCGAGCCCCTTTGTACAGCGAGTGCTCCAGGCAATGCTTCTATTGCAGCATTAGAACCAAATAACCTTTTGTGGCTTTGACCTTTTACCTTTTTCTTCTTGCAGACATAAAACCAGCCAACGTGTTTATAACAGCCACAGGGGTGGTGAAGCTGGGAGATCTTGGATTAGGCCGGTTCTTCAGTTCCAAAACCACTGCAGCACATTCCTTAGGTAAGCTGGTCCTTGTTAAGCAAGCCCTGCTGTGCGCTTGTCAGCTGTGATGTGCACAAGCAGTGCTGTCTGTCCTGTGACTGTGACAGAGGTGTTGATTCAGTGCATGGATCCTGCACCTCCAGTGATCTGTATTCTAAATGCTCTTCATAGGCATTAATATGTAGCTTCTGTTTTAAAGCTTCGCTTATTTTTTCTGGAAGATCTGGCCTGCTAAGTCTGTGATTTGTAGCAAATGTAACAAATACAGCTTTTCCACTCTGAATAACATGTTTGCCTGCACTGTGCTTGCTGGAATTTAATGTTACTCCAGCACCTTCTACAGCAGGTGCTGCTCAGGCACCTGCCCCTGACTGGGCTGTCACTGTCTGAGGTGGGAAAGGTGTTCAATGGCCTCATGGTTCATCTCTTCCAAAAAGGAGCTGCGCTTGAAATTCAGCTTAGGCTTTAGAGGTCCAAGTTTTCTTCATGTTTTCCACATATCTCAAGGTTGTCTCCCTTATTTTTAGCATTAGCATTAATCCAACACTATAGAAAATCTCATAGCCCTGCCTGGTTTTGTGTGTGCTTAAAAAAACAGGCATTTCTAGTTTGCTTTCATAAAATAGGATATTTCAGATTTCCCTTTGCATCAAAGCCTGTCCTAGGATATATCCCCACTGTGCTTAATAGATGAAAATAAATCCTTTTCACAGAAAGTTACAATCACATCATCTGAACAGGCCAAACTATGATCATGTCTGGTTATATGATCTTATCTAGTTTGACTGCTGCACTTATTATATTAATAAGAATAAATTGGGGCTTGGAAACTGGCTGCACATGTAAGCCAAGCTTGTGACCTTTAACAGGGCTGCTCTCTCTTAATTGAGAAAGCTCAAGTAGAAAGAGCTCAGCCCCTTGTGCACAAACTGCCCGTCCTTGTGTCACCAGTGCCCTGGAAACAGGTGACTGAGGTGCGGAACACTGAGGGAGCTGCACTGGGTGAGACTGGAGAGGGATTGGACACACCACCATTTCCAGTGGTGCCTGGAGCCACCCAAAAAAGAGCATTTTTGGTAATTTGCCAGTGATACAGGTTTTGCAGCAGCGGGACACGGGCTGGTCTTGGTCCTGGTGTGATGAAGGCGTTATTGAGGTGGCTGGGGGTGATGAACCCCATGGCCAGAGCGGGTGGCCACTCGGCATGCCCCGTGGTGCCCTTGCCTGGCTGCTGACCCATGAGCTGAAGGCAGCTCATGCAATGTGTCCCAGCCCCTCCTCCTGTGGCTGCGGTGCCGCCCCAGCCTGGCACTGCCGGGCACGAGCCGGCCCCGACCCCTGACAGGTGTAGCACCGGCTCGGCCCTAATGAGAGCCAGGAACAGAGCGAACGTCACAGGAATTACCAGGCAGCAGATCAGATTTGTCAGGAAGGATTGCATACATAAAAATTAAGTGACAGTACATGCTGGGGTAATGAAAGGAAAAGGAAAGATTTGCCTGTACACAGCTCAGGAGATGCCGGCGGATCCGCGGGGACGGGGGGCAGGGACAGCCCCGGCCCCTGGAAAAGCTCCACGGGCAGAGCTGGCAGCAGGGGCACACCTGGGCACACCTGGGCACCCCCAGCCTCCCTCGGTGTGGGGACAGGCAGCAGAACCAGCCGGGGCAGGAGGGTGTGGGGAAGTTCCCAGGGAGACACCTCGCTGTGCTTTCCCTTGGGAGAACACGGGATACTTTTCCATGGGGAAGAGCATTTCCTGCACCAGCCTTGCCAGCAAATTCACATGTTTTAAAGGTAATGGGTTTACAGTCCTTCCTTCCCTAATTTTTGACTTTGGAAAACATAAAAAAATACAGAGGATTTCCATTAATATTAGAATAGATAACTTTATTGAGAACTGGTATAATGCCCGTTTTTTAGCCAAATAAACTTGACATTATCTGGAGCTTTTGGCTTTACATTTTAAAGAAACAAGAGGAAAAAAAAAAAAAAAACCAAAAAAACCCAAAACCAACCAAACAAAAAAACCAACCAAAAAAACCCCACAAAAACTAAAAATGCAAGAAACCAATTTTACAGAGAATAGTCTTGCTTTGGAGCAGATGATTTATTATTTATTCTTGGACAAGAATATACTTAGAGCAGATTTTCCTGTCAGGGGTTGCACATAAGTCAAACTTCCCAGCTTAGAACATGCCAATAGCCATGGGCTGGATTACGTGGGGTGTTACATGTTCCTTCTGGTTCCTGCTTGGATAGGAGGGTTAACAGGGACTAACTGAAGAGCTCTTTAATAAATGGTCCGTTTGCCTTTCTTTTTATTTCTTTCCTTTGCTTGCCAAACCAACTCCAGGCTTTGGAGGGGCTGGTAAACAAGGCTTGGCTATTAAAAATGGACACAGGAAATCCAGTGAACACATCAATAGCCAATACTGTGGGAATCTTGAGAAGTTTTGGCCCGTTGGTCTGTGCCTCTAGAACAGCATTTGTGGAAGAAAAGATAGATGCAGAATCTCTGCAGGTATATTGTACTACATATATGTAAAGGAATGAACTAACCAAATAAGCCCAGAACAACCAAACTACAAAACTATAAGGACTTAGATGGGGTTGTGTGATTAAATACTAAGAAGAAAAAAAAAAAAAAGAGAGAGCCTTAGGGCTGCAGGTCTTGTAATGACAGCTGCAGTATTATGCACAAAATTTTGGTTTTGGTTTGTTTGTGTGTTTGTTTTTCTGAGGACAAGCAGATTTGATCTGGCTTTTTGTTTGTCTGTTTCCCCTCATGAGACAATTAGTGGGGGTACCTCATACTGAGACGGGAAGGAATTTAGAGTGCATTTTAGTGCCTTTGACCACAGTTTCACTTTAGCTAACTCCCAATTTCCACTTCTGGGAGAAGACTTGAGTCTCCTTTTTGGAAATACACCCCAAGGAATGCAGACAACTAGAAAGGGGTACTGGGGAACTGGACCCTTTTGAACAATGCTGTGGCTTTCTTGGTATCCTACAAGTGTGGCTGGGTTGGTGAGAGCACTCAGAGTGGGAGTCCCATTTGCTGGTCTGACAGTCTGTTAAAGGCAAGGCTTGTCTGGGCTGCATCAAACGCAGTGAATGAGACTCTGACAGAGCCTCTTGTATAAGTGTTAATCAGATTTCTTTCAGTTCTGCCCATGAGCAGGTGGGGCTGAGTCCCACAGGAAGCATCAATCCTGGCTGAGCTGTGTTTGCACAGGGAGAAGCTCAGAGTAGAAATAACCCTGTGTGTGACTGTCCCGATAACCTGCCCACTGCCACTGTCACAACAACACAGCTCCTCTGATTCAGGCTGGAAAGCATTTTCAGAAGGGCTGAGCATGATCTTCCCTGTGTGGGGAGAGACTGGCTGAGTTCAGTGACCCACCTCCTCCCTGGGTCAGCAGGGGTGGTACCTGTGCATGCTGGTGCTGTAGCTGCACAGGTGGAACCTGTAATTCAGACTGTATATGAGAGGGAAGGAATTTGAATTTTATTTCTGGAGTAACTTTGCTGTATTTTCCTGGTGAAATAGTAGACTCTGCTGGGAATAATTAGCATTTCCCTCCCTTGGAAGCTGCAGCTGTCCCAGAGCTGCAGCGGTGTGTGGGGCCCTGTGGCTGTGCCCAGGCAGTGCTGGGGCAGCAGGGATGCTGGGGCATTGCTGCAGTGCCTCAGGTTCCAGTGAAGTGTTTCAGCTTTCAGGAACAGAGCAAGAAGCTCCTTACACAGCCATAATCCTCCCTATGGTTCTGTGACCTTTTTAACTTCAAAGGCATTACTCTACCACCTGGTGAGTAATATTGAATCTGAACAATATTTTGTATTTTCAGCAGGGCAAATGCCAAAGAAAGTTTGTGATTAATAGTCTCCGATTAGACTGTTCTTGTCAAATTGACTAATGGGATGCAATGGCAAGCCCTGACTGATTGCACTGGAAGCCTTGTGCAGTTTTCTAGAAGATGCTCATTACAGGAGATTCCCACATAATGCTGGACAGGCCATAAAGAGAATTGGGCTTGTCAGTCTTTCATCATGGTGGTTATTTAAGAATGAATGCAGCAGTTGTGAGACGCAGAGCGCTGCTCGGTGGTACATTTGCTGCCAAGCCTGCAGCGATGCAGGGGAATGTGGCAGGTGGGACTGCAGCAAAGGAGCTCCACACCAGGCTGGGGAGGAGCACAGGGGCAGGGAGCCGTGCCATGAGCTGGGCTCGGGGGGGTTCGGGCACCGTCTGACCCCTTCTCTAAAGCGAGGAGGTGCTGCCCCAGCCGGGCACGGCCTCGGAGCGCCCCCGGTGCAGCTGCTCCCGGGTGGGCACGCAGGGACCGGGACAGCATCGGCTGCAGAGCCCCCGGGGCAGGACAGGGGCCGGCCCTGGTGCTGCCCACCCCCCTCTGCCCGTGCTGCCACCAGGGCTCCCGAAGGGCTGAGAAGAGAAGGTGCAGGTAGAGGAGTGTCTCTCACGTGCTGGTGCTCAGTGGAGGCTTCCAAAACTGTCTTCAAGAACTTCCCGGATGAGTCACTGCCTCTCCTGCAGCTGCATGTTTTTAAGCAGGAAAATGAATCAGAGCTGTCCCAGCCAAGCCTGCTCTTGCTCAGAAATCTGGCAGCTGTGTGGGGATTACTTGGAGAGCTGTGCTGTCCATCGTGAGGTTCTTGCAGGCACATGGGAGAGAGCCATGGAAAGGCTCCTTGGGCTCTTTGGATGAGTCCTGTCTGCTCCTGGTGTCCTGTGAAGTCCCTCTATGGAGCCTTTTGGAAAACGGTTAACAGAACTGTGGTCTCTCCCATACACAGGGGCCTTTTGCTGGCAATGAAACCCAGCCAGGTCTGGGACTGTCTGGGACTTGCTCCTCCTCAGCACAGAAACAAAATAATCTCCAAGTGTTATTTTTCTTCTGTTGTGGTTTGTATAGAATTTGCAAAAATGTAACTTCTCATTAGGGCACCCCTCACATTGAAAGGGGAGGAATTTCTTATTTAGAGCTGAGCTGAGTTCATTATACAGGGTAACTGATTGCTGAACATCTTGTGGGTCCAAATAAGTGACCAGCTCTGTGCTGGGTCACCTGTGCAGGTGGCAGGGGTTGGGTTTTGCCTCTCAGGGCTGTTGCTTTCTCCCCAGAACTCATTTATTTCCTACAGTGCAGGTCCCTCCTCAGGAAGGCTGGGGAAGGTGGTGGCTGTTCTTCCACCTCCAGCACTATCCTTCAGCTGCTTATTAGTCTTCCAGCTGTCTGCAGTCAGCATTTCAAATGGAGAAATTGTAAACTGAATGTTACAGGCAAATTAAACATTTGCCATCTTGTGAGGGAAAGGTCTTTAATTAGGAGAAGGATACACTGGAATGACAAAAATAAAAAAAAAAATTGACAGGGGACGGACAAGCAGGGGAAGCAGGAGAAGAGAGCACATACAGTCCTTGGATGTTTTAATAAATGATGTATCTGAGGATTTTTTGATGTAGTTGAGACTGCCAGGATATCTTGTATTTTCAGTACCAAAACTGAAACTTATTTAGGATTTAAAAAAGAACCTTTTTGAGGTAAGGAATTTATTAATAATTTCCTATAACTTCTGTCCAAAATACTGCAGTAAATTTCTTTTGATAAAATGCAGACTTGTGGAAGTACATGGAAATCCCCCAGCTTCTGATGTGACTGCAAGTTGGAGCAGGCTTTTAAAGTTTGGAACGTTCCCCTTGGTTGCTTCAGGAGGGTTTTGCCCTGCCTGGTGCTGGGTGGTTCCCTCCCCCCGTGCTCAGTGTCTGGTGCCCTCCTGGGGTCCCGCTCAGGGCTGGCCCCGCTGAACACCCCGTGGCTCTGCTGGCACAGTCAGCACACCCTGCTGCACCCCTGGGCTCTCGGGGGAACCACAGGGCTGATCCCTTCCCAAGGCCCTGTCTGGCCAAGGCACCCTGAATGTTCTTGGGAGCCTGGAAGGGGCAGAAACCCTTTCTCAAATGTCAGAAATACTGAAGGTATTTTCCATAAGGTTCACCGTCCTCTGGCTCTGTACCACATGGTATATTTGATTCTGTGCCTTGGACACCACCGTTTGTCTCCAGATTCTCTCCTTGCCCCTCCTGACCCTTTGGTGAAGTGGCTCTGTATAACACGGGTTGCACGGTCCCTGTGCGAGACAATAACCCCTCCTTTGTTTGTTTGTTTTCACAGTGGGAACTCCCTACTACATGTCCCCAGAACGAATACATGAGAACGGCTATAACTTTAAGTCTGATATCTGGTCTTTGGGCTGTTTATTGTATGAGGCAAGTATCTTCTCACTTTTTTCCCTGGGTTTGTCTTAACCACACAGTGTGGGACAGGAATTGAGTGGGTCAGGCTGACTGCAGTGACTTGCTGAGAAACCTAAGGGAAAGTTGTCTTGTTTTGTGTTCATCACGTGCTTCCTGAGCACAAACAAAGGGGTTGTGCCACCCAGCACTGCACTTGCACAAAGTTAATTGAAGTCGCAGCAGATGCTGAGGATGAAACCCTGAAAAGCCAGTTCAGTGCATCCCTCCTTCCTGCTGGGAGCAGAGCTCTCTTAGGGCAGCATAGTCAGTGTCTCCTGAATACTGCATTTGTTTTGAAAATAGCAAATTCATTTGAATGCAAGCTACTGGTTGACCAATTACAGTATTTCAATTTTGGGAGCTTTCAGTAAAGAAAAATCAAGATTTTATGTAATGTGAAACCAGTGTCTTTAATTATTAGCCTACGGTTGGAAGTTTTTCTAATTGTACATTGTGTTACAGCTCAAGGCACAGACCCAGTCAGACATGTTTGGACAAACTGCCCAGTGTGCAACTTGTTCTTTAAAACTGTTACATGTATTTTGAAAATAAGTGCTATGATTTTATAACAGTGCTTTCAGTTTTGAGATTTCATTTTTAGCAGGGATCAAAGCGTATCAAACAGTCTTGTATTCATTTATAATCTAGTCTAAATCTTGTCTTAAATGGTTGCATCTTCGGATTCAAGTGAAAGTGCATGTCAACAATTGAAAGCTTTTATCCCATCCCAGAGAATTGAAAATCCCTGGTATATTTAGTAACAAGGATATCACTCATATCCTCTTTAGATAACAAATTATGTGAACTGGTGGCATTTTGCTTCTCAGAAAAACTCCTTGCAACCACATGGAATTAGAGAACAGACAGCAATGTACCCCCTTTGGGGAGCGTGTCAGATGTGAAAGCTGCTGCAGCTGAGCCTGCACTTCTGCTGGTTGGTTACACAAACATTGTAGGACAGGATGGGGGAGAAGTTAATTTTCCCATAACTTGGGTGCTCCCAGCAGCATTCAGAGCTTGTCACTGTTGGGTCCTTGTGGGAAGAGCATCTTCTCACAGAGCTGAATGCCTGTCCAGGGGGGTCAGCAGTGGCTGGGGGGGTGACCTGGGTCACACCGTTCAGTGGGTGCTGATTTACTGCTGCAGGGTGTGACCCTGGGGAGAGAGACTGGGGCTGGGAACTCAGGGAAGTGAATCCACCAAACCCAGCTGAAGGACTGAAGAGTCCTGGAGGCTCCTGTGAGAGCAGCACAGTGAGCCCAGTTACGTTTTTGGGCTGCAGTGGGGCCCAAAAGCTGCTCCTGCGGAGACCCTCAGTCACCAGGGGCAGGCAGAGTCCCAGTGTTGGCCACAGTGGTGTCAGAGCAAACAGCCCCCACATCTCCTGAGGGAAGGTCCACTTTGGTGGAGCCCAGTGTGATTGTGTTGCTGTTTATTGTTAAATATTGTTAAATTCCATGGGATAGGAAGGAGAGAAGAGGTATCGGACACCCTGTTAATTACTTGATCAAAAATACGTGGACAGTGGTTTAAATTGAGTGGCTCTGTGCCTATCCTCAGATTCCCATTGCCTCTAGGAGAGGAATTCAAGGGGCTCTGAATAATTCCCAAAGCAGCAACAGCAGCATTCCATTGAAAAGCTGGTATTTTTGTAGTGAAGGGTGGTTTGCCTGTAATATACATTCAGGTGTTTGTACCTGGGTCTGCTGGTGGTGCTTGAAAAGGAATTTGGAGACTCTTCTGTGGAATCGGGGGGTTGTGGGGGAGAAAGTCTTGGTAATTTATTAGGCTGAACAGTTGCAGGTGTTGGGCCTAAGGAGGAATTCTCAGTGCAGACCCTGAGTGGGGTCCTGGCCAGCTCTCGGCCCCACTCCTCGGGGGCTGCTGCAGTGCCGGGCTGCTCCGAGTCCCTCCCAGGCTGAGCTCCTGAGATGGGATTCCAGATTTATGCAGAGAGAAATATTTAGCCTTGTGCTAAGATATGTTTTTGTTGCAGGCAATATGGTCCCCTTATGGCACAGGAGTCTTGGTACTCCTTGTATTTCGAGAAGCTGAATTAATTGCACACTAAACATAATTCCCTGGTAGGAGTAGCAGTACTACAGTAATGTCTGAGCCATTTGGCGTGGGAAGCATTTTTAAACTTCCTGCCTACATAGGTAAGGCTTAACTTAGGGAACAGGAGCTGTGAGATCTTGCAGATTCCAAGGAGGATTTCACAGGTACCAATTTTGTGTTCAGTAGTTTAAACAGCCACTTGACGTTTTTAACTTTCTAGAATTTCAGAAATTAAACATCAGGTTTGTGTGTCTTTGAAGGAGCTGGGTTTTATCTGCACTAATTTCTTCTAAGGAGAGTGTTTTTCCATTTGGCTTAGAAGTAGAGAAGGGGAATGCTTGTTTGGGTATGAGTCACTTCTGATATTTCTCCAGATATTGTGCAGATAAGCTGCAGAGAGATTTAATGTACAAATTGCCTTCAGAGACATGAGTGTCCACTGGAATCCACTTAGGGAACATTGAGGGCTTTGGGACATGATGCCACGTAGCACCACTTAACTTTGACATTGATAATCATACAGTGATTTTTATTAAATCTTATCAATATAGTAGTAACTGTCTTCATCCCTCACTTCCTGTCAGCAAGATAACTTGGAGGGGATAAAAATAAGTTGTTAATTCCCAGAATGTAGCTACAAGCAATGACTTCAGCAGTTCTGGCAGGACGATCAATTTAAACACTAACAGGGATTCCCATCTCCCTGTGTTTTCACCAGTCGTGGTGGGTGTTTTCCAGGGAGATCTGCCTGGCCTGGGGTAATTGCTCTAATCAAAATGTCAGGAGCAAACCCCAGCGTAGCATCACAAACTGCACTTAGTGAGATACTTGGAGTGCCTGTGGTCACAGCCCCGCAGGCCCAGCTGCTCTGGCCACCACTGGGTGCTCTCTCCTTCCACCTCAATTCCCTGCATTTGCCATCCCAAACTCCCCAATGTTTCCTTTTCGGTGTTTCCTTTTCGTTCCTCCCCTTTGGCACATCACCACTTAACTAGACCTGGAATGAAAAGTTAATTGGGATTGGAAAATCCCTCTCAGCCTCACTGGCATTATTGATGTTTGTGCTGAGACCCTGTTTAACCCTTGCTTGCCTCCCGTGCTTCCCCCATTGCCCCCATTAGTGCTTTCCTTGGAACACTCCTGTGTGCTGGGCTCTCTGGGTGGTTTTAACTGATTGAGAGCAGTTTGCCATCAATCCTAATTGGAGAGTAGAGACTAATTTTTCTCCCACTGATTTGCCTGTTACTGACAGTAATGAAATAACAGTGATACTTCACCTTTTGCCTTCAAGACCTTCCAAATGCTCTCCCCTGGCCCTGGGACTCACTGGGAGCCTGTCAGGTGATTCTCCACCCCCAGGTCTGTAGGTTTATGAGGAAGAGCTTGGGTTACTACTGAGAGTAGTGGTGAGGAGCAAGGAAGAAACATGGCAATTTTAAATTCTTTAAAAGATAGGCTGATGATTTAAAGCAAGGGTAGTTTTTCTTGGTGTGTCCTGCATTGCTCAACCCTGGGATGTGTGTTGATGGTACTGAGGTTTTGGTAAGCCCCCCTAGCCTGTTCCTGCAGTGCCTCTGCCCAGCCACGTCCTGCTGCTGGGAGCCAGCCCAAGCCCAGCATTTCCAACCCTGCCCTAATCAAACCCACTTGTCTGTCACCAGATCACTGAGAATCCATCAATCTTGGTTCCTAACTGCAGGGTGATAGATTGGAGGCGCTGGTATTGGCTCTCTAATTCTGCTGGGAGCTCGGTGTGTGTCAGCACTGCACAGTGAGCAACAGACTAATAATCATCAGATAACCCCATTAAAGCTGCAGGGAGAAGCATCAACTTCAGCTGGCCTTGGGATGGAAAGCGTGCCCGTGTGATGGGGCTGGTCACAAAATGGTTTAAAAAGATCTAAACAGGGAATAATCCCCCCAGTTACCCTGTGGTGCTTCCACAGGAGCAGGGGTTGCTGTGCTGGCTGGGGCTGCTCGGACACCCCGGGCTCAGGTCCTGAGTGGGAACACGAGCAGGAAGGTGCTCAACTTCCGGGAACCTTCAACGACACAACTTGAGCCAGGTCTGTGTGGTCAGAAGTGCCTGTGTTGCTGTGGCTGTGTGAGCCTCGTGGTTGAGAACTCAGTGTAAATGGGTTTGCACACTCAGAGATGAGTTCTTTCCTGAGACTCTGTCAGGGGATGTCTTTGCTTTGAGGTTGTTTTGGGTTTTTTTAAAGGCTGAAGTACATAGCTCATGTTTGTAGGATCCTAAGTAGCTAAATGTCCAAAGATTTAGAGAGATGACTTAGAGGGTTTCAGAGTTGTCTTAGAGCCAGCTGGGTTCTTACTGATGCTCTCAGTGATCTGTGCATCCTGTTTCTTGTTTTTCTCCCTTGAGAAGCACAGCAGGGCCTGGCCCCAGCCCTGCAGAGCTGTCAGGACCCTGGAGCAGCCCGGGCTGGGGGCAGTCTGGGAGCAGCAGCATCCCTTCCTCACTGGCAGAGAATGGAATTGGCTCTTGCAAACTGGCAGCACTGAGAGCTCTGAAATCCTTTGTGTTTCTGAAACGTTTTCTGGTTTTTTCTCTCCAGATGGCAGCTCTGCAGAGTCCCTTCTATGGAGATAAAATGAACCTGTTTTCTCTTTGCCAAAAAATAGAGCAATGTGACTACCCACCTCTCCCAGCTGAACATTATTCAGAAAAGGTAAGTTGGATGTGTGTTTGCAGGGGAATGGGATGGAGGTGGAGGGAAGTTGCTCCTGGCACAGGGGAAGAGAACTCAGGAAGAGAATCCCCCACACCCAGGGCAGAATGGGGGATGGCCAGGGGCTCCTGGGGACCTGGCTGAGGAAACAACTGTTGTGAGGTCTGAATATGCACAAGCCAAACCAAGGCAAAAAACGTTTCTTGAGGTGGGGAATATTTTGAAACTGAAAGTCTGAGGCATTGGCAGAAACCAGCAGTGAGCTGTGGGGTAAGCCCTCTCCTTGCTTCCTTTCCCTTAAAACAAAATTCCATAATACAGCACTGAAATGTCTGTTTATGAAATCTTCAGTGTGTAATGAAGGGGGGAGGAAATTTTTTTGAGAGGAGAAGAAAAGCCATTTAGTTTAATGCAGTAAACATCTCTGCAGCAGTTGCACGGGGCTCTCTAAGTCTGTGCATCTGAACGTGAGGGGTGGGAGCAGCAGCTGAAGCAGAGTGTAACCCCCACGATGCGCCTGTGCCCGCTCAGCCGTGCTCCCCTCCAGCTGCAGACACACCTTGGGTTCCTCAGGGCCCCTGAGAAGGGCTTTGCTTCTTTTCTCCCTTACCTCAACAAGCAGCTGGTTTTCCTTAGTTCCTCCTTCCTTGTAGTTGCCTCCTATTCGAAAGGAAATGGGTAATGGAATTTTAAATGTTCACTATATCCTGTGGGGCTTTTCTTTTGTTTGACTCCACCTCGGAGTCCTGAGGAGCGGGGCAGGATGCCTGGGAAACACCGGGAGCGGCCGGTCTGGCCTCCGCCCCGCGAGGGACCCACCCTGCATGCTGTGTTTTGCTCAGTTTTTACTTGCCAAGTAACTCATGCAAAACGATGCTTTGAGAAGTGAATTTTGACATTTTCCCCCCGAGCTGCCGCGGCAGCCCCGGCCCCACACGCTCCCTCTGCCGCGCTGCTGTAGCAGCATTCGGGATATGCCTGCTGGCAGCAGAATTAGCGTAAGTTGACAGATGCGTTTCCTGTCTTTACAATTACTGTCTGTTTGCTTCCCTCTGGCAGCGCTAAAGAGCGCGTGTAGTGCGGGGATGCGGCGCGGGGTGCGAGGGGTGGTGAGAGGCTCAAAGGCGCCGGGTGCCAGGGAACTCGGCTCCAGATGGTTCCTGCACCATTCACGGGCTGCGGGTGGAGCTGTGCCTGTGGCTGCAGCTCCGCTGCTGCTGCTGCTGCTGCTCACGGAAACAGCAGGAGCTTCAGCTCTGGGAGGGTTTCAGAGGGGCTGCCCCGTGAGCCTCCAGCGTGGGGCTTCCTCGTGAAGATCGGGTTAGAGGAACAGGGCGGAGCGTTTGGGGCAGAACCCCGTCGTTAGTGGGGTTTCCTTTCAGGGATGTTCCTCTTCTCTGGGGCCTTTTGTGGCTCACCAGTCCAGACGCTCCCATGAGCAGTTGCCTGCTGCTGGTAGCGGGAGGAGGAGCTGGGACTGCAGCCAGGCCTGGTTTTCTATATTGGGAGCAGATTTACTGGAAACTGGAGATGTGGTTGCCGGTTCTGTAGGTACTGGGGAGATGCCAGCGAGGGCAGAACCACCGGGGCTGCTCCAGGACACGGGAGCTCCTGGCCCCACCTGTGGTACTGATGCCACAGGCTCAGGGCAGAGCTCTAGGAGCATTTTGATTTGTTTGTGGGAGTTTTGTGGTGGTCTTGGCCGATCAGGGCTGAGGTGCTTCTTGAAGCTTTAGGGTCTCAGGGTTACAAAGGCAGTAACATCCCTGCCCTCAGGTCAAAACAAAAAGCCACCAGAAAATGGGGCAGGGCCAGGCAGCAGGTTTGGGATGGGACCTTGCTCCATCCAAAGCTGAACACCTCAAGGATGTTCAGTTAATGCAGCTGAAGCCATGTGCTTGATAGCTGTATGGTCATGCTTTTAATTACTGCTAAAATAATTGGCACTGTGGCTACTGGGAGGATGTGAGAAGATCAGAGGCTCAAGGCTGTTTCCCCTGGTGCCTCGGGGGTACGAGCAGCTTTCAATGCCTGTATAATTAAAAGCTACAATCTTTCATGTGCACAGTAAAGAGGGCTGGGAGGTGGGGAGACTCCAGCCCTTCTGCATTTTATTTATTAAACATAATCAATGACCAGTCTCTCTTCTTCACAAAGGTTTTTAGGAAACACCAGGGTCTCACAGCCATGTCCAGTAGCATAAGATACTCAAGTGCTGGTCACACTTGTTACAAAGGCTGGAATGGGTTTGGTACCAGGACGGGTGTGGGAAGGGCAGTGCAGTTGTTGTGCTGGGGGGCTCTGCTCAGGCTCCCCGTCCCTCAGAGTCCCTTTCACTGGCAGGTCCATCACCTGCCACCTCAGGCACATTGTGGTGGATATCTCCTTTTGCCTTCCTTCATCCACGTCCTGCTCCTGCCGCCGGTGCCTCCCCCTCCCTCTGCCCTGGGGGCACACGCTGGGCCAGCTCCATCTGCTCCTCTGCGATGTTCAGTGTGCTGGAGCCAGGGCACACCGAAATCTGCAGCAGAGGTTTGGCAGAGAGGGTTCTTCCTGGCCTGTTTGGAGGTGGGACACACACGAGGTGGACACGTCCTGGCCTGGCCTGCAGAGCTCGGGCCGACACCACTGCAGCCTCTCCCGGTGACTCATCCCCATTTCCCCGTTTCCCTGTCTTGCAGCTGCGGGAGCTGGTCAGCATGTGCATATACCCCGACCCCGATCAGCGGCCTGACATCAGCTACGTGCACCAAATAGCCAAACAGATGCACGTCTGGACCTCGAGCACATGAGGTGCCAGCACAGCTCAGTCTTACTTGAATCCTTTTCTCAGCCGAAAGCGACCGTGCCAGGTCCCACGGGGAGGCTGAGCACTCGCAGCAGAGGCTCCAGCATTTGCAGGTTATTTGACAAGGACTCTTACAGGTGGTCGTGCTTTAACGTGAAGATTCTGTGAGGTATTGCAAGTGATTCTTTTATTTTTTATTTTTAAGGCCAATAACGTTACGGATGTAGATCATTTAAGGGTCCTTTCTCAAAACTGTCGTGTGTAATCTAGGATAGCCGATAGTACCATGGGGTTGGCACTCGCCAGACCTTCTCTCTTAACTGTAATGTGAAATATTGAAATAATTCCTTCAGTGAAATCACTTTATACTAATGTAAGAATTACCGTAGATTTTGTGTAATTTGTATAACTGCTACTTTGCCTCTTCTGCAAATGGTTAATAGCAAATTCAGTTTTTACTTGGTGTATTTTAAAGCAGCCATTTATGTGTTTTTATTAATTCCCTCCTCTTCAGACTTAGAAACTGGGAAGGGTCCGGGGGGGGGGAGGTGGGAAACACTTTTGTTTCCTTTGTTTGGGTTTTTTTTTTTGTTTTTTTTTTTTTTTAATTGAAAACTGAGTATTTTGCTGATGCATTTCTCTGTCAGAGATGAGTTAAACATGAACCTGGGGAAAAGAGGCCAAATATGCCAAGCAAACCCTTGCAGCCTTGCTCCTGCAGAGAATTGCTCCTTACCTTCATTTTCCCTTCGGAATGGTTCTTCTCAGCCTCCAGGTTCTTGTTTAAAACCAGTGTTTATCGAAGCCAATTCGATTCTGGTGCAGAGACTTTTACATGTCCAATAGTATGTTGGGTAATATAAGTGGAACTTCAGCAGTGTTTTAAACACTTGGAAAATTTTTAAAAAATAAATGAAATGCTCTGTGTATGGAATTCTGCATAGGATCAGCCCCGTCTCAAACTGTGAAAACTCATTACAGAATGTGAATGTTTATAAAATCTCAACCTGATCTGAAGGAGTCATCGTCTCTAACTGCATGAAAATTGTCAACCAGCTAAATTCATTCATTGAATCAATGATTTGTTCATTACTGTCGATGGAAATCTTCCCTGCCTGAGGAACAGCCGTGGATTCACGTTCCAGTGTCTCCATTCCATGTGCCTGCCGGGGGCGGGGCTGCTCCTGCCAACGTGTACATTTGTGTGTGACAGTTCAAATGCAGCCTGTGCCTCTTTGGGTTTTTTTCTTAAGGAAAGCTTACAATCCTTAATTTTTTTGAACTAAGATTAGGGTTAGAGGGTTACATACATATATGCTTTTAGTGAGTTTTTTTTAACCTAATTTGCTCTACTTAAAGGAAAACTGCAGTGCCATCTTCAACTACTTCCTGTCAAATCTGGGAATATTTTTACAGTATACCAAGAAAAGCCATTAATTGCTGTGAATAAGGTTGGTATCGTTAATGCCAGGTGCCATTTTATTGAGGCTTCTCAGCAGAAAGCTGAGGCTGCTGCTGCTCTCAGGAGCGGGCTGGGAAATTCCAATCAGCAGGAGAATGTTGTGGGGGCACCAAAGTGCTCCCCCCAACCCCATGCCAACAAACTTGGTTGATTTATAACCGACCTCTTTAGCCCTTGGCAGGTTTCACCTGAACCTGTCCCCTTGCACTGCAGCTTTCCTTGAGCCAGGGTGCAGCTCCATGGCCGGAGGGAGGGGGTGACACGAAAAGGATCTGTGGCTTCCAGGGAAGCTCAGCTCAAATATGAGGATCTGGAGAAGTCTGGTCACTTTCTTGCTACATAAAATTTCTTAGTGCTTATAAGGAAATGTATTTCAAAAGGTAATTTTTTGCAATTGTGCATTTTTAGATAATAAAAAAAATTATTTCAAAAATAAACACCTTTGTTTAAAAAAAAAAAAGTCCACTATTAAAGGAAATAAAACAAACAAACAAACAAAAACAACACAAAAACCAACAAAAACCTCCCCCACCACAACATGAAAACAGGCCTAAATATGTGTGAAACTGCTCCTTACAGCTATTTTATGTAGTTGCTTTTCCAGAAAATGGACAAAGGGAGGGAGACTGGGGCAGTTGTCTCAGTGAAAAACCACAGGAGAGCCTTTACCCTCTCTGGCATTTTATGGGGTGTTTACTGCAAGATGCCAAGGCTGGGGACTGGCACTAGTTCATCATTTCAACCTGTCAGTGCTACACCTCCCCTTTTTATTTAAAAAATAACTGCAAGGGGTTCTGCTGGCTGTTTTTTTCAGGATTAGGTGGTGCTGTATGAAATGGTCTGAAGTCAGTTTAAACTCAAATGGTACAAGCCCAACATTTTAGGACAAAACAGGTCTAAGTGGAGGTGAGTAACAAGACAGTCAGACATTGAATGATGCTGGATCCATCCTGTGTCCTGCCTTTACCTACAGAAAACAGGGAAGAAGTAACAAACATCCCCTGATGCCCAGTGTTACTTCCCTGCAGTGAGGTAGCAGGAGAGCAGTGTCTGTTGGAGGTCAAGGGCAGCACTTCAGAACCACCACTGCTCACTATTTTCATACCTTTTCCTGTTTCCATCAGGAAAATAACATTATATTAAATTAATGTTTGCCAAATTAGGCTTACACAGAGCAGTTCTGCTCCTGCTGTTCTGTTCCTGGAGTGAGGTAACAAAGCAGCTGGTTTTCTGCCCCCAGTGCTGGGGCAGCCTCACGTGTCTACAGTGCAGGAATGAGCAGCACAGACACAGTGGGGAGCATGGGCAGAGCCCCCTTTATTGTGCTGGAGCTGCAGGACAGAGCCATGCCTGGAGGAGCCCGGGGGGCTCAGGATGTGTCCATGGTCTGCACAGTCTCATCCAACACCTCAAGCTCCAGGTGTGCCACATTCTCTGTGAGAACTCCAGTCGTTCCTTTTTCACACTTGTACCTGCCAAACCTGGGAAGGAAGTGGGGGGAAATCAATCTGGAAGATGATACAGAGGAAAACTTCTATTTAAATTCTACAGAATCACAGAATATACTGAGCAGGAAGGGACCCACAAGGATCATTGAGTTCAACCCTTAGCCCTGCACACAACCATCCCCAAGTCACACCCTGTGTCTGAGAGGTTCAGAACTCATCAGCTTTAGAAGTTTCCTACGAAAGTCCAAAATAAGTAAAGGAACTGTGCTTACTGTAAAATCTAAGCTAACTGCACTAACTGACAAAGTCTCAGATAAACCAGCAATTTCAGAAAGCTATGATTACAAAAAAAACCCCATAAAATTTCTACATAACTGGAAAGGTCTTTACAGAAATCAGTGGTCCATCAGTGTGGCGTGGGCAGCAAAGGCAAAAACTCTTGTTAGTTCCTCAAACTGCCAACAACTCCAGAGGCCTGGTGAAACTGTGGCAGAGGAGAACCCCCCTGTTCCCTCCACACACCTGCATGTGCCGCTGACAAACAGCCTCTGTTCAGCTGCAGGTACAGCCACTCACCTGTTCGGTTTAGCTGAAATTCATACACAGACTAGAGATCAGCCTGACAAAACTGAATATTATGGAAAATAGGAGCAGGGATGACACACAACTTCAGGATCACTGACCTTTCCCCCTTCTTGTTGGCCACGTCGTAGGGACGGAGGAAGTCCAGCTTGCTCTTGCTGATGACACAGATGTCGATGTTGCTGCCGGAGCCCAGGTCGTTGTAGATGCCGGCTGCGATGGCATCACGCACGAGCTGCTTGGCTTCCTCCTCCTGCAACAGGGCAACTGGCACTGCCCCTGCTGGCACTGCCCCTGCTGCCACCCCCAGGGCTCTGTGGCCCTGTGCCCGCAGGGCTCAGCTCACAGCACTGAATGATGCACCAAAACCTCCTCCATCACCAAAGTACCGCACGGGCTGAACAAGGGCCCTGTCCAGGGACAGCCTTTTACCCTACCTGTGATCCACCACCCCAGGGTGGATCAACCTTGGTTGAGACAGTCTAGGAAGCAAAACTCAGACTTACTATTTTTACATGATGGAGAAGATAATTTTTACCATTTTTAACTTCCAGGCTTTTGTGCATGTTCCAGTTGCCTGTTATGCCCTCTGTGTGGCAGCTGCACACACATCAGTCACATAATGTTCAGGTACAAGGCTAACCTGGGTCAGGGCTATTTAACCAGCCTGCAGAGCACCAGAATTATTCCTACGATTTTGCAGCACGGCTTGGTTTGCAAAATGTATCTGCTCATCCTAACAGGAGCTGTGGGACGAAGCAGCCCTGCTCTGCATGGAGCTGAGCTGGAGAATAGCTGTAATTCCAGTCCTGAGCACAAACACAGAGAATTTAAAGAAACCTGCTAAAAACACTGGTCAAACAAGGTACTGCTGTCAAAACACTGCAATTAATTTTTACCATTTAAGTGAAAAAAGGAAGCCTTGCTACACTAATGGATGTAACTGAGATAGAGTTACTATTCAGAGGTAAAACAGCCCAAACTAGAGTGCAACAGTGCTCATGTTAAACAAACAACATTCACATGAGTGTCATTTACATGGAAATGTTTCATATTCATCAAAATACCCATTAAAATATTTTATCAGATCTCTACTCATCACATTCTCACCTCCACCAATACAACGAGACTGGTATAGCTGTGAAGGCATCGGGAACAGTGTGGGACTGACAGTCTTCCCAGGTCATTCCAGCAGCACTGGCTCCCTCTGCAGCTCCCAGCAAGGCCATGTCCTGCACCCCCAACTCCACTGAACCTGTACCTGCCCCACTCACCTGGCAGAAGTGCCAGCATGCAAGGAAAACAGGCTGTATCCATAGAGATATGGACATCCATATACACACCAACCTTTTCAGTATCCTCTGAAGTACAAACCAGCACACGTAAGACCCTGACTTCCTCTCAAAGGTGTATAAGGTACTGACTAGAGCTGCCTGAGCCAGTACAAAAATAATAAGACCAAAACACCCACTGGACAGAAAGGTTGGGATCTGTTTTGTCCCCAGGTTTGTGCAGCAGTTGCAGGGACTGGAGCAAAGCACAGCTTCCAGTGAAAGACAGAAATAGCTGCAATTCCTACTTCACTCCCACTTCTACCACCATTACTCTCTATTAAAAAAACCAAACAATGCTCCCTACTAAGCTGACTAGAACAATACAGCCACGCTGTAAAAACAATCCCTGTACCTTTTCTTCACTGTTTTTGGCAATAAAAGCCTGATAAGCAATTCCTCACTCAACTGCTAGAAGACTGTCACTGATTTGTTGCAGCCTAAGGCTATTTTAGTAGTGCAAATAAATAAAATAAACCAAAAAAGTATGTGTAGATCTGTTTCAAAGATTAAGTGGTAGGAAAACCAGAATAATTTTAAGCTACATTGAGTGTTACTGTAAGAAAAGCAGCTTAGGAACACTTAGGCACACAGATTGGTGGAATCTATTCTCCCTTTTAGTTTCATCACTTTAAGACAACACTGTAAATCTCATAGACTCCACTAATTTAAATTTTATTTGCTTTTAAAAATGTACTCTAGCAACATACTGTTACCAACATAGTTCTAAAAATACCCATTAAAGTACAATCAGCAGAGCTGAGATGTAGGTGCACTGAGGCAGCCACTGAACAAGTCCAGGCTGTAATCTCAGCTCCTTCACTGGCACAGTGCAGCCCAGTCTGTGAACCTCCAATATTTGTCATTTTAGAAAACCCTGCCTCGGTGCTGTTCCCTGCTCCTCTACAATTTGGAAAGCTGACCAGGATACCCACAAGAAAAACCCCACAGCATTCCTTACAGAGATCCTGCACAGAGTTGAGCAAGCACTGCTATTTACAGTCACAATATAGGGGGTTAGCAGGAAAGTGCTGACACAGTCTGAAGTACAGGGGCCTCAGTGAGCTACTCTAATAATTAATCTTAAAAAACTCTAAAAGTTCAGAGTATATAAAAGGAGCACTTCCTGCTTTATGGTTGCAAAGACCAAGCTAACTGGGAATATCCTCCTCTGGGGCCCAGAGTGCCCCTTAAATGAGCTTCCAGCAGGTGATGGACGGCCGGGCGGTCAGCGGTGACAAGCGGCGCTTTATGGGGCGCTGTGTCTGTCCCCATCACACCCCACAATGTGTCCCTGGGCTCCAATGTGCAGCTCCATTTACCTCCGGGTGACAAACGGGCAGGGCTGGGCCCGGCCCCGCCGTGTAATGGTCAGCACAGCTGGGCTCGGGGGGAGCAGACCCCAGTTCATTACACTGACCAGTAATGGGGCTTCCAAAGGGTGCCTGAGGAATTGGGCAGTAAAGGCTAAAATAAATAACTCAGCACGGAAGGCTAATCTGAAATGGTGTTTGATAAATTATTTATAACACAGACAATTGTCTGCATTTAATATTGGTGCTACTGGTGGCGTCTTTAAAAGATGATTTATGTGTTGTAGTGCCATTAAGCTTTATATGAGCCCACTGCTGGCTATAAAGTCTGCTGAGATTTAGAGAATGAGTTTTAAACTGTCACTGCAACATCACAGTAGATAGAGCCTGTATTAAATCTTTACTTTAAACCTGTTATCTGGAGAGTTGCAGTTTGCAGACACTCAGAGCTGATGGATTACCTCTCACAGCTGCTCTTGTGCCAGTCCCAAACAGCACCGAGGAGCAACTTTTACACATTATTCTTGTATATGACTTAAATCAAGTTTCTCTTCTCACTTAAGCAATTTCCAGATTTCAAGTGCTACTGGAGGAGAAAAGAGACTTTCCTACAGGAGATGAGGGTATTTCTACATTACTGTCTTTACTAATAGCCTGTAAACAAGTTTATCATTATGCTCCAGGAGCAAAGGGAGCAGCTGGAATGGCTTTGTGAACATTATTTCCTCAACATATTGTAACTTCATAAGCAAGTTAAACAGGGGATGCCTTTTCCAGATTTAAAAATTCCAGCAATTATTGTTTTTTTCCTAATTCTTACCAAAGTGAAATTAATCGCTTCTGCAGGTCACCAGGATGGAGCACACAGTGCAGTTCTCCAACAGCAACTCTTACAATTTGAAATGTAGTGCACTATCAATATTACTATAAAACAATATAAAACAAATATAAACAGGCAACTATTTCTGTAAAAGTAAACAAATGCAATACTTATCACAACAATGAAATTTCCTCAAATTATATAATATTAAAAAAAATTGATCCTACTTCAAGTGAGAATCCCCAAGACTCTCGTCGGAAGAGAAAGGGAGGAAAAAAATCAGAAGCTTCAAGAAGGACAATGAAAATATAAAAAGTAAATCCATAAAGGAGTGCTGGGAATTTGGGTGTAGGAAAGCAATACCTCTTGAAGGACAAAAGCACCTACAGAAGCATAATTAGACTTTGGAAGAGCAGTCAGCAGTGTACGGGGGGTGAGAGGCTGTGGGGAGAGAGGAGCTGGGGTGGAGATCAGTCTGTAATTGGAAGAGATGCTGAAGTCTGCTCTAAGTCCAAACAGAACAAACCTGAGAAGCAAAGTTCTTGATGTTTCCTGCAGAGGAGGTTGGGATGGTTCCAGTAGTGAGAATGGATTTGGTTTGGCTGTGCTGGAAAGGGGCTGGAAAGGCTCAGAATTACAAGTCTTTCCCTAAAAGAGTGTGCATTTCCAGGGCTGCCTCAGAAGCAAGGAATGACAATCCTTGTCTCTTAATTATTAATTGGTTTTTTGTTTTTTTTTTGTTGGGGTTTTTTTTTTAATATTAGACCTATGGATTTTATTTTTCATTGTGACTAAAGTGTCAGTAAATATTTATTTTTCTAACCATTTTCTACTAAGAACTTTCCAAACAAACTGCTTTGTAGTACCTAATTATTATTCTCAGAGATAACAGTTTTTTCCTGTTCTGAGGAAGCTGCCTGTGAGCCCTGGCTCGTCCCCACCCCCTCTCTGATATCATACACCACCAGTATAATAAACCACGTTAATATTTCATACCAGGGTGAAATATGCTGGAGTATCAATTCAACATCTGCTGTCTTTAGGGTACTGGCGTCCCGCAGAGACACTTTCAATTTGTAATTGAGTTCTATACTGAATTAATCAGCAGTTTATCTTTTTTAGTAAAATAACGTCTTCCCCACTAACCTGGATTTACATTAACAATTTATGTCAAATTACCTGCCAAGGCAAGAAACTTATATGATTCGGAACTACTATTCAATAACATTAGTTGTTGTATGTCATTGCCTACACAGGGATTAGTACAATCCATATTTCCAATGGCACAGAATTAAATTAGAAGCTCCTTTCACAACTATGGGATTCCTTTTAATACTATTCACATACTCTGAACTAAGAACGAATACAAAAAGTCATTTAATCCATCCCTTCTTACATATGGTTGAATTTTGTGTGTTTTCAGGGACTTGACTCAAAATTTGAACTCAACAGTACCAGAGCTGTAAATCCTGCCAGGTTGCCAGTTCTCCTCTGACACTGGGAGAGCCTCAATTTTCTGTGCTGCTGTACAGTAACACGCCAACCCTCACCCATCCTGATATGCAAACCCTGCAAAAGACTACAGTTAAAATTACTTTATATTACTGCATATAGAAAAATTAGTAACAAGCAATAACACGTCTGCTTTCAAATAAAGTAAATCCTTGTTCATATGACTATTGCTTTACCTCTGACAAAAGGAGGGAAGGGAATGAAGGTCAACATTTTATCTGGAAAAGAAGCCTTGGGCTTTCTGGTAATTTATCCTCCCTAATACAGCAAAATGCTCCCCAAAGCCCAGGCTGGCTCCCAGCTCTGCCTCATCCCCATTCCCTCCCAGCAATTGCCCTCGGCCTGGCCGGCCTTCGCTGCGGGAGCGCCACTCGGGCTCTGTGCCATGTGAAATATTTTCCACTACATTTTGCTTGTGTTCTGCACTTATGGGAGATATACAAACTGGAACAATTTAAACTGGAACACCTGCTCCTGAGAAATGCATCAAAAATAATTACCTGTCCTCCCCCTACCCTGTGCAGTGAAATGATCTCTTAACACAGAACCCTGCTTCTGGCCAGCTTGTCTACATTATTATGGACGAAGTTTAAGTGTTACTTCCATAAAGGTGAAGAAATTGTTGCTCTCTGTCATGCAGCAAGGCCCAATTTACACAAAGGTAACATTTATTCCCTCGATACAGTTTGCAAACAGCAAACTGGAAGGCAGCACTACTGGGAATCACTGGTAACTCAGCCCGGTACTTGGGCAGCATCCCACCAACTTCTGGGCTTTCTGGCTTTCCCCTTTTCACTTCCAAACACTTCATCTGTAATGCCAGCCATTCCAGAGCACACCCAGTTGGCACACTCCAGATCATCCCGTGTTTCCTGTTAAATACCAGTTCCACAAAGGAAATCAATCCAGGGCACAGTTCTGTGAAAGAAGATGAAAACAGTACAAACTGTCCAACATGTCAGGCAGGAACCAGCTTACCACAGGATAATTGTTATCTAACCTAAGAATAAGAAACAGGTACGATAAGCCTTTATTTTCTGGCTGACTGTATGCACTAACACCTGATATTTACCCATGAAAATCCATGTCTCCAGGAGACACTAACACAGCTATGTCAAGAAAGCTGAAAACTGCAGTGCCACAAGCTCTGGCAGCAAGCAGTGAAGATATGCCACTAACAGCCTCAGTTCCTGTCACTGGGTAATGAAATACAGAAGGCACAGAAACACAAAGTCCTGATTTTTGTTCACCCACTCAGATTTCCGGCCCCACATTTACTTAATCTTCGAGTTTGACACCAACAGAGGTTCAAGTATCTCAGGCAGGCTCTCCAGCCTAACTCCCCCAGCCTGGCTTGATCTCCATGGTGTGCTGCAGAGCTGAGCCCCCCGCGCGGCGCAGTCATTAGAGCGGCGCTGTCAGCCCGCAGGATCAGCCACACCTGAGCCCGTGGGGCGCAGCCACTCTGCTCTCCATGCCTAATGAACACGGGCTCATCTGCAGCCTGTCACTGCTCCTGCCCCGGCACACACCCAGGGCTGCTCACAACTACTGCTGAACAGCAGAGTTCTGACAGATTCCAAAAATAGCTCAGTATTATTGTTGGTGGTTAATAAACAAAAATAATTCCACCATATTGAGGGACAGTAGGAAATGCGAGCACAGGAACATTGGAAAGATCTATGTGTCAGCTGCTTAAAAATGGAAGAAAGTGACATGTTTTCATAGTATTTTGTGCTGTGCCCAATGCATTTTTTACTGAAATAAGAGGTACACAATGAAAGGTACACTGAGGCTGCTTCACACTTTGGGGCAGCATAGATCCCAGAGCACATGGAGCACCCAGAGGAAAGTGTTGTCCATGCTCCACTGAGGGATAAGGGCCTGCTCAAAGCACCTCAAAAATCACTTCTCCCAAACCTGCCCACCAAGCTGCTCACCAGATTGCTCCCAACCCATGCTGATCCAACCCAAGCAGGTGAGCAGAAGTCATCACTGCAGAACAGCCACCAAAGGAAACCTGACCAACAGGGAGGGGAAGGAAGGCACCTCTCTGGTGGAACGGCAAGCTGCTGGTTTCGGGACAGCAGAGCTGCTGCAGGAGGTGAAGAGCTGTGCTCCACGTGGAACACAGAGCAGTCCCCTCTGCTTTTCATCTGTTCTTACCCTCCAGGGTATTTTTGCTTTCATTCAGTACCACCTGATTTCCTGCCACACTTCAGAAATGGTACAAAAAATGACTGTAAATAAAATATCACATATTTGTAGTGATCTATCCTAGAAATAATTATTAAGTATCTGCCAGACTAACTCCTTTCATTTTTTCCCACCTATTCTGTGCTCCTGAACTCATTACTCCAAGATTTACTTCCTTTTCCTTGCAATAGCTCTGCTTTCTGTGGTTTCTACATGTTCTCTTCCTTTTGGAGCCTCTTTTTATTAAACCTGGCTTTTTTGATGAAATTCAGAAAAGAAATGAAGTTACAAGCAGCCTATTTCCTTTCTTAAACAAGAAGGCTACCACACAGCCCCACTATGGATCAAGTAATTCTTCAACAGACAAAAAGCTTCTACTTTTCAAACACCAGAAATCAAATAGCAGAATAAAATATATCCCCTCTCCCCATCTCCTGAGGAATTCAACAACCACAGGATAGATAAACCCAGAATTCAAGCACTTAATTCTGTAGACACTTTTTTTCCTAGATCACGAAGGTTTAGATATCCAGTATTTCTTTGCTATTGTTTAACACCAGAAGGCACAAATGGATTTGCAAAATGACTGTAAGGTTTAAAAACCGTGTGGTGACTCCATTGGAAGAAAAATTGGCTGCAATGAAAGATCTGAGCTCAAAACACTCCATTAGATGTGCTGTTCTTCCACTTATGTTTTTTAAAGCAGATCTATAGCTGCCCACATGACAGATTAATATTGTTCCACAGTAGTTAGGTGCTTGGCACTACATTTTTGAAGCATCTACAGGCCTTGAGGGCTGAGAGTGTTCCCATGCTCAGCGATGTGTGATGGTTCCTCTAGAGGCCAGCACTGGATCCCAGCGAGCCCCTCCATCACTCGGGCTGCACGAGTGGCAGGGACTGGCAGGGACGGTGGGTCAGGAGCATCCCCAGCACTGCAGCCAGGGAAAGGACCATCAGCTGGCACTGACAGAGCATGTGCTACTGAAATCTGAAGACACACTAAGTCTATGGAAAAAAACACATCCTGCTGGTGTTAGCATGCCTCAGGCAGTGGGAGAAGCTTCAGCAACTCATCTTCAAAAGGCAGAGAGCCAGGGCTCTAGAAACCTGCAAAAATTGGCTAAGCCTGCAGTCTTTTTTTTTATTTTTTTTTTTTTTTATTTTTTTTTTTTATTTTTTTTTTTTAGTTGAGCATCTTCAAAGTCTACGATTCTAACTGTAGGGCACAGCAGCTGCCACTGCAGATTTGATCCTCTCAGCTTTTGGCAGCTCTCAACTTGAAATTCTAGCAAAAGAATTTTTCAAGTTGCTATTATTGCCTGTCATGGATTTATAAATATTGTGCACTATCTGCTGTGGCATGGCTCTCCTGGGACACCAGTGCATGCCAAAAGCATAACAGAATGAAAAACAGTTCCTATTCTTCAAATAAATGCTAATTTTTTTTTTTAACTGTGCTCACACGATGCGTTTGGTGATCAGCTTCAATAGTACAGAATATATATCAGAGGCAAAAAAGCTGATTGTCTTTTCCAGTAGTATTCAGCTGCTACTTTCATTAAGCTTGTTTAATTACATTCCAGATGCTAATTTGCAAGTTGATACCAGAGGGTGCAGGACAGTTTGCCTTTGAATCATTTTTCTGTGATGTGATGGTCTTGAAGCACACCACTACCCTCCAGTAGCCCTAGCAAGATATTCTGACAATTAGTGCAAAAGAAAGGAGCATTGATCTTGACAGAAAAATAGTAATTTTCTATCTATTTTATTAAATTAATCTCCAGGAATTTTCAGTTTATCTTCATTGCCATTTCATAGTAAGTTTTGTGTAAAATAGACGTAGTGTACTTTAGATTTAATTTGGATTGACTTCAACAGAAATAAGGACTATTTTGCTAATTTACTGTAAAAAAAAAACAGTTCTGACTTAAAAGGTAAATATTATAAGTTGGCAGCCATAAAAGAGTATGAGGAAGTGCTTAAGAGTACAGCTGAGCTTTATCACCTGAAACCCTGCTGGTCTGGTGAACACAATTCTGGAATGGTTATAATGGATTATCCAGGAAAACCAAAGGAAGGGTTAAAGCCCGTGCAAGTCTCAAAATCTAAATATCTATTTCAACAAATCAGTAGGCTGCATTTCTACATGCCTGTTATACCCATAAGTGGCAGCTATCTGCTGCCACTTATGGTTGTGTGTGAAGACAGTTTAATGAGGACGACCTTTCTAAATAGGAAAATTTGGAGATTTACCAATTTTTGGTGCCTTTTTCGGTTGCTCTTATACAAAAACTGACTTAAAACACAAGCTTGAAAACTAGCTGAGAACAAGATGAAAACCTTAGTTGCACGGCAGAGCTCTTTGACATTTGTATCTTTGCAAGAGGACTGTTGTGGTGGAGCTGGTGGGTCCCAGGATGTGCAGTCCGTGTTTTCAGAGGAACATGCCAAGTGCACAGTCACACAGGAGGCTGGAAAAGGAGACTCTGCCATTCTCACAGCAGCACGAGGGGAGAGGGGAAAACACAGAGTCTTCCTCTCCAGAGCGCTTCTATCAGCCATCTGCTGTAATGCTCCTTCCCAAAGGCACTTGAGAGCCCATTAAAAGTATTCCAGTATTTCTGATGACATTTATAAATATACTGAAGGCCAGAGTGTTCAGATACTGCCCAAACTGCTGTGGCAACAAGGAACCCCGACCTCACTGTGTGTCCACAGCACACATCTGCACACCTACAACTGCTGCACAAGTCCTGACAGGAAAGGAGCCAGGCAGAGTTGGAAAACTGCTTATTTACTAACACCCCAGCAATCAACTCAGGGCAAATTTCTCAAAGTGGGGCTCTTTGCACCATTTTAAATCAACTGTTATTAGACATCTTACTCCGTCAGGATGGGTAACAGAGTATAACAAATCAAATCACATTTTAAACCTAATTTATCAGCTTTATGGAGAGGAACTGTGTGGACTGATGGGACCATCACCTGAAAACAGTGCACTTGAAAGGGAGGAAATAACCCACAGCAGCTGCATAACAAAAATGAGGAACATCTGAAGACTTTTGCTGATGTAAATTAACTTTTTCTTTTTCCACATTCCTCAGTGATACTGAAAAGCTGCAAGATACATTTTATCTGCATTTTAGACTGAAATGATTGTGACTGTTAATGTTACAAGTCATTTTAATGGGTTCAATTTTCTATTTTGTGTTCAATTATCATGTTTCTTTACTGTGGAATTATTAATCAATTGGAATGAGAAGAAATGTTCACAGAAAGTCTGAAGAGATTAATGCGGTTTAAGAGAACTTGACATTACTGAGGCATTTTATAAAATGCAGTCACAGAACGACCTGTAATGGTTTTGGGGTTATTTTCATCAGTAGTGGGTCTGCAGATAACTGGATTTTCAGGGTTTAGTTTAACAGCACAGAACATGGCACAACCAACTGTAAGGAAATACTACAGAAAATACAAAAATAATGCACTGCACCCATTTGGAACTGAACAGCTTGCTCTGATCTGGACACTCAGCTTTGAGCTCTCCTGAATGATTCCCCCTAACAACCAACCAAGTATTTTTAAGTTTTTACCAGTATCAGCAGCAAAACACAAACCCCACAACCTTAGGAGTCTTCTGGTAACCAACTTTAAAGTAGATACTACATTGCAGACACTAGTTCTGAACACATCCAATCAAGCAGAATTGCTTCACATCCTACTTGAACACTTTTTGTAGCATTCTCTTTTCAAGACTGAGAGAGAAGGACTGACTGACACAGCAATACTGACTGTGCAAGGGCTGGTAAATTGCTGAAGTCGACTATAACCAGTAACCTGTAGGTTTTTAAAGTTTCCATTTACATTAAAAACACCCATTTTTCCATATAGAAACATAGCTTCTTGCAAATTGATTTACTTTACCCCTCAATTTGTACAGCTTTACAGTAAGCTTGAACTAGTACATTTTAACTGCAGCAAAACCAGAGCAGATTTAACTTTTTTAAAACTTCAAACTGCTTGAATTCTTACAATCATGGGGATTACTGAGGGAAGAAGCACAGAATTAAAAACTCAAGATTCTTACCTCCATGTCGATTTTGTATTTATCCTCAAACACTGCCATGGCTGCCAGTGACCCAGAACCTGTGGTGACAACACCAGGACACTCCTTAAGCCAGTGGTTAGATTTGGTATTTATTTTAGAGAAAAATCTCATAAATTTCAGCAGCACAAACCAGAGTGAAGCCTAGTTTAGCTTCCCATACACTCTGAAGTGTCTGTGCTAAGTCCAGCACCTGATTTAACCGCAGAGGTGCAGCTTGTGTGCAGACTTGGCACGGGCCTGGCCACAGAGCCTTTTCCTTTTGACCAGTTTGAACATAAGATCTGAAAATGAGGTCAGAGAAGAGATAATGGAATCCCTAGTCCTCACTACTCCTGCCCCACAAGGGATGGCTCGGTGAGCTGCCCTACAGGTGGGGATGGGTAACCCAGCCATGGGAACAGGGCAGGTGGCTCTGCCACCCCCTTAGTGCCCCTATGGACGTGGAAACAGTCCACTGTGCATTTACTTTGGGTCATTATTTTTACAGTGAATAATAAGAGTTGAACAAAGTGAAGCAGAGGAAGCCATGAGTTTAACATTCCTTCTCCAGAAGGGATGAGGTGTAAGCGCAGGGATGGAAAGGAGCCATCTCTGCCCAAAGCACTGTGACTGCAGGGTTATGAATATGCTTTCCATGAATGAATACAAAAAGCAGGCCAATACTATTTGAAACTGTAAACTTGCTTTGTTCAGAGAGAGTGAGCCTTCAGGAAGATTATCTTGTCTGTCTGTGGCCCTACCCATATTTCAGAGAGCACTACTTTTGGGGAGTGAATAAAGTTACCAGCAATTTTTTACTCCAATTAGAAGATTTTTTGGCATTTATTACTTTTTAACTTGTTTTGCATACTGCTATCTGTTTAGCTGGGTCACAGAGAAAGCCATATTTCCTATTTAAAATGATTTGTGTATATCGCTTGACCACCTCAATGGTTTAGTGAAAGCAAAAGGCAGCGATTAAACAGTTTCAAATGAGGTGTCCTGCTGATTTTATCAAGTCTGCTGAATGTATAATGAAAAAGGAGAAGCTGACAGTGACACTGTTGAGAAAATACAGACTACCTTAGCTGAACCATTTAAGGAGGTCCAATTATAGATCAAATTTAAAGGGTTGAAACAGCAGATTTACAGACACAAATCAATGAACATGGTAATCCCAATGAATATGACAGATATTCCTGTTACAGAATATTGCTGTGGCTGAGGATCATTACCTTTACAGTACCAAATACATCACATCTAAAAGCAGTAGGACACTCTAAGTGTGTACTTGGATTACAAGCAATGACTATTCATTTACACCTCGGAGCAATACACAACTCCATTTTTTAAATGCTGAAACTGGGAATAAAGCAGATTTTTAAGCAGAAATGAACTGCTGATACAAACAGCTGATATCACAGAGCAAATCACAAATAAAAGGAATTTTACTGATCCTTCAAACAAGGTCAAAATAAGGTGTGTGCCAAAACAAATACAGGACCTGCATCATAAACCAGTAATTCTTCTGGAATGACACAGGAACATTTCTAATGAGGGGGGAAAAGAAAATCTGAGCTATGGTCTCAAACCAAGCCCACATTCTTTCTACACCCAAATGAAGGCCAGTCATGGCCAAAATGGAAATCCTCAAAGCTGGAAAACAATCCTACCCTTGAAGAACGGTTATTTGACAAAAATTAGAGTTCAAAGACTAAAAAATATGCAAGAATGAAAGTATAAAAGGTGTAAATGCACAATTTGACTGAAATGAATACATTACCTACTGAGTTAAGAAAAAGTGGTCTTAATTCCTTGAAACTTCTACTGACAAAAATTAATGATAACACATTCTCATACGTGGCTCAGGCTGGATTAATTCCTCCACCTCATTTTAAAAAGAAGTTCCCAAAATAACCGATGGGGAGGAACTTAGCAGACTTAAAGATGAAGGAAAAAGAAAAAAGCAAAAGGTAGGGGGAACCTTACATTACAGTACGTGAAATCCTTTATACATAAGGAATTGCACTTAATTATTTATCTCACTATGTTACCAAGACACAAATAAATGCCAAATCTAGTATCAACTTTAAATAACTAAATACAGACAGTCTTATAACGTTATTTTTCAAAGACCTGTTAAAAGCCTTAACTTAATAAAACCTACATGTAGACATTTACATCTGAAAACTCAGTTCCTAAGGAGGTTCTAACAGAACAGGAAGTAAAGCTAGAAAAGCTGAATAAACTCGTTTGCTTTTGTCCCTAGTGCTTATAAATCCTAAACATAAGCTTTATAAGCTTGCACTTAAAAACTGCCTTAGCAAAAGCCTCCCAGCACAGCTAAGCATTTTCTGAAAGAACAGATTTTTGCAATCTTAAATAACACAATGAAAATTCTTCACCCTTCCCAGCAGCCGATGTAAGCCTGGTGTGTTCAGAAACACCAATGGATGAACACTTCTGAGCGTCTCCATCAAAACAAATCACGTGCTGTTTGACAACAGCAACGGGAACTGTTGTGGAAAACCCTCCTGGCG
The DNA here is from genome assembly GCA_013399695.1 of Formicarius rufipectus. Taxonomy (NCBI): domain Eukaryota; kingdom Metazoa; phylum Chordata; class Aves; order Passeriformes; family Formicariidae; genus Formicarius; species Formicarius rufipectus. The sequence goes on from VXAU01001866.1 coordinate 963,082, forward strand.
TGCAGACATCCAGCTGGAGCAGAGCAAGCAGGGGGAGCCCCCCTGCCCTGCTGGGCCTGCAGTAGCCGTGGCCATGAGGAGCTGCCCATGGCACGGGCAGTGCCTGCCCAGAGCAGCGTTGTGCCCGGGCACCGACTGCCGCTGCCCGGCAGCCCCCCACACCCCCAGCATGTGCCAAGCACTGCAGCTACCTTGTGAAGGCTGCATTGTAACAGCAGAGCAGGCAATAAAATCTGGGAACTTAAGTAAACACTGCAAGAAGGTTTTCTTATTGCAGTTTCTATAAAAACACAGAAAACTTGGATATTAAGGGTCTGTGGAGAACTAGTTTGTGTGTGTGGAAACAGCTGCTCTCCTGGCCGTGCACTCACACAATAATTCATTTTTAACAAGCATGCTTTGCCTTTATGTAGAAACAAGCTTCACAATTCCCAAACATAATGTCTGGAGAAAGATAAAATCCAAACAGGGCAAAACACCACCCATTAGTTAGGGATGGATTTCCCACCCATACACACAATAACTGATTCAAGTCACTACAGTTCAGATTTAGCCCTCCGAAGGTGCAGTTCGACCTCAGACCTACCAGAACCTCCAGGACAGTGTGCAGGGATGTGTTATCACACAGTGCCTCCACCTGAGCTCAGATTCAAAGTGACCCCAAAACAGGTGTTTATCTTGGGTAAGATTTCAAGCTAAGGTTAACACACAGCCAAGGCAGAAATAGGATATTTCCTTTGTTGGATTTTAATTCACATGTTTAAAGTTTCTCCCTTCTGTGCATAAACAATAAAAATTAAAACAAAGGATAATTAATAAAGTTAACATCTATTTCTATTGTATAACATTCAGGAAAAAACCCTTTCAGCTGGATCTTTAAAATCCACTAACTGCTAGAAATGATTACAATTAACACCCTTGGAAATACAAGCACCAAGAAGAAAACACCATCTCAATTACAGAGAACTTTTTTGGCACACATTTTCAGTAAGCTACACTTTAGAAACAAATATTCAGGAAGTATTAATCTAGTATCTAAACATATAAAAATACTGGCTGCCAAGCAAATTCTAAAGAACTACAGAAGCTGAGAGATAAAGTTCTACTCTGAGGTAAATGCTTTTCAGTCTGATTACTGGCATGAACCAGATAAATTATGAGACCATAAAAGATTTTTTTTTCTTAAGTAAAATTGGTAATTTCCTGCATTTTCACAACAAAGTTACTAAATTTCCTGGATGCAACTGTAATAAATTCACTTTAAAAATACCATCTGGTCTTCACTTGAGCAGTAGTATACCTTCAGTATTGATTTAAAGCAAAAGATAATTATTGATACATAGCAAAAAAATTCAGCTGACAATAATTTTCACTGTGTTTTGTAACTGCAGAAGCTTTTTTAAAACAGATGAACTGGATCTTTTTAGCAAAACCTTCACTGAAGACAAGTTCTTACTGCTAAGTACAGTCCATTTCCTCACCCAAGGACCTGTTTGCTACCCCACCTGCCACACCGGAGGATGTGCAGAGCCTTGAGAGAGCAACATTTAGCACTTCCTAATCCATCACTGCCAGGGCTCCCTGACAGGGCATTTATTCACATGCACTCATTGTTATTCAATTTGCTGTTCATCCCAGGTAAAAATTCTGTGATCTCTGCAGCCCCACGGACTGGGATCATTTTTCAGCCTGGATCCTGGCTGGGGGCTGGCTCCCAGCAGTGGGAGTGCTTGCTCTGCAGCACGACACTGCCAGTGCATGAAGAGCTGATTTATGAATATGAAGCACCACTGGCACCAGGGGAGCAGCTCCAGCCCCCAGAGACTCCGGAACACTCCGCCTGCTTCCGACAGCTCGACTACACACTCCAAGTGCTTTAATGTTATGCATGCATTTCATTACAAGTCTTGGCCAGAAGCTCTCCTAGACAAGCCAAGCCATCAGACAATCTTGCATCGTTTGCTGAAATCCAATTTTGTCCTTTGTCAGCATAAACAGTTTAATTTGATGTTCTCATTCCTGAGTAAGCACCAAGCACCTTTTAAATTTCCCTTGCAAGGCAGGACACCACTCTGTCCATCCACAGACAGACACCAGCACACCAAAATGAAATCCGACTTCTCATGCCATTTAATACTGAATTTCCAGAAACGGACTGGCCAAAAATACCTACCCTGATTTAAACAAACTGCCTCCAGAACATTTGGGGAAGAAAACAACAAACAACAGAGTAGGCTAAATAAGACAGCAATACAATTCCAACTACTATCTATGATTTGACTTTTGGTAGTTTTTCTGTCTCAATTCTATCTTTCATCTATATGCACAGGTTCATTTTTTACTAATCATATCCTAGTCACTGGAGAAGTAGCAGTGCACCTGGTGTGGGAGGGTGAAGGCCACTGATGCTGAGGTCAGACAAAGGTCTGACAGCCTGGCCTAAAAGAACACGTAAGCACCAGCCAGACCTAGTACTGCCAGCAGCAAATCAAAGTTTAAGATACAAGGAACCTATTCTATTGATATTCTACATCCTGCACGTTTCAACGTAGTCTGCTACTATGTTATTTTTGTCGAGGGAAAGAGGAGTGGCCAGGATTTTCAGAAATGCTACATTTTAAAGCAAGAAAATTACAATGTGCCTAGTGGAAACCGTGCGGCTTGCTGCAAGAAAACAAGCCCGGCAGTCCAGGGCAGCTCAGCTACAATGCCACCAGTCCAGGGCAGTCCCCGTTCCCGGTGTCCCCGTGGTCCTATTCCCGGTATTCCCGTACAATGCCCGGGGCGGTGGCGCCACCCAGCGGCCGCGCGCCGTCGCTGCAGCGCTAATTGCGGACTCTCATCAGCGCAGCTCACACAGCGCTGCAGCGGCCAAAGGCAAACCCCACCGACTCCAGCAACAGTGTTCCATCCAGAGGGGCCAACCAGCAGCAGGAAAACAGAATGAAAATACAAATGTAAGTCTTCCCATCACACAACCAACGTAAGAGCAGCACCAGGCACGGGCTGAATCTGGTTTACTGACCCAACGCACCACATTTGCAGATCAGTTTTCTATTTATTGGGACTCTCCACGACAATTCCATGGTTCTACCAAAAGTAGGTTTCCCTTTAAAATTACCCAAGTCTTCCAAAGGAAACACAAAGTCCCCAAGTGAAATTTTTATGAACTAGAAATCAGGACAACATGCAAACCATGTTTCTGAGAAATTATTTTTCTCTTTCACCACATTTTTGGGAATCCCACAATTATTATGCTTTAAGGTGGGGAAGACTCACAGCAACGCTCCTAATACCAGTGTTTTGGCAGCTGAGATTTAAAGACTATTCCAGCTCATATTTGTAAAGAAACAGAACAGTGCAGCTGCATTACAAATGCAGACACAACTTTATCCTTGCAGCCCGAGGCACATACACCTCCCAGCAAACTCTGGCATTTCAACAAACCCACTGTGAGCAGAGTTGGCACTGCTGCGGTGGTGGCACTCACCCATGGTGACGTAGGGCAGCTTGTCGGTGGAGCCGTGGGGGTGGATGCTGTACAGGTGAGGGCCCGTGATGTCCACGCCCCCCAGGACCAAGGAGGCACCGATGTAGCCTTGATACCTGGGAGCAAGGTTTGTCTGTGAGTCTGAAACCCCACAACACAGCTGTGCTTTTGCTCAACACAGCACAGACACTGGAAAACTGTCCCACAGCTACCCCAGTACAGCTCTGAACTAGACAGGCTATTTTTACCAGTTGGGAGCAGAAAATTAAGGAAGTTAAGAAAACACAGTTTATTTCAGTGTCCAGCAGTCATCTGAGGCAGTGATTCTATTACAAGTCACACAGAATTCCCAGTTTTACAAGTTTGCATATTATACTACCAGCCCAGCCATCTCACCAAAGACACACAAGTTTTTCACGGGTGTGATCAACAGTCTCTTAAACCAACACCTCTCTATTCCTGCACCAATCCTCTAAAACACCACTGACTTGATTCCTCTTCCATCTCAGTGCAAAGGCCCATGGAGCAAAGAGCAATTAGGAAGTGCATTGTGAAGGTTAAGGAGGCTGAGGGAGGATGCTCCTTAAGCATTATTTGCAGATTTTACCAGCACTGTCACTGAACAAGAAGCCTGCTCAGTTACCTGAACAGCATCTGCTTCAGCATCCGGTTGGCTGTGACAACCCTTGGAAGTCGTCCTGTGGACAGGGAGTGGAGCTCCAGGTTGGAGGAGATCAGCTGCGTTGTCATCTCAGTGTCTGCAGCTGTTCCAGCACCACAGCAACTGAAAAACGTGGTGAGCAGATTAATAAAAGGTGGGGAGGGCAGGGGAAGCAAAAACCTCTGCTTTACGAAACATGTAGAAATCGTGTTGCAGAACTGAGAAAATTAAGTTCTCTTACAGTATTTTCAGAGCATGAAACACGATAGCCTGCTTAAGAGTAAATAGAATACCACAAATCCCCAAGCCTTGCTAATAAATTATCATACCAAGGACACAGCTAAAAACCCCAGTGCCATTACCAATACCACCGCACAACACCTACACAGCTAACCATTAATTACACAACAAACAATACCAACACTTACTAGATATTGGGGGAAATGAAGTGTATTTTTGAGCAGTTCTTGTCAGCAACAACCATACCCTCGGTTGCTCTCGTATCCGCTCCGAGGACGATGCCATCCTGCAGGAAAGGAGAGTTACAGTGCACAGGGCCGGGCCCGGGGACGGCGGCGGTGACTCAGCAGCAGCAGCGCGGAGTCTCCCCCGGGCCGGGCCGGGCTCGGGGCCTCCCGAGGGGTCTCTGCCGGGCTCAGTGTCTCCCCCGGGCCGAGCTCACCTTGAACACGACGCCGGCGATGGTGGTGCCGGTCTTGCGCGGCGCGGGCACCCGCAGCCCCTTCTGGGCGAGCTCGGCCTCCAGGAGCGAGTTCCTGCAACACCAGCGGAGTGAGGCGGGCGCGGGGAGTCCCCCGATCCCTCCGCGCTTCCCCCGCACTCCCCCGTTCCCCTCGGTCCCCCCCGGTCCCTCACCGAGCGCAGTTGTGGAAGCTGAAGCCGCCGGCGGGCGCGCTCAGCACCGACACCGCCGCCATGTTCCGCCGCGCCGGGCGCGCGCGCCGCGAGCACTTCCGGGTCAGCGCCGGCACC
>VXAU01001866.1:978460-1021526 GCA_013399695.1 Formicarius rufipectus
GTGCGGGGTACGGGGCTGTGCGGGGAGAGGAGCTGTGCGGAGTGCGGGGCTGTGCAGGGAGCGAGGCTTTGCGGATCTGTGCGGAGCTGTGCGGGGTGTGGAGCTGTGCTGGGCTGTCGGAGCTGTGCGGGGAGCGGAGCGGTGGTCCCGGACCGACCACGGGTCCCACTCTCCGTCCCTCCAGACGCCCCGAGCCGCGCTCGCCGCCCCGCGGGGCTCTCGGGCTCGTCCCGCCGCGGCCGTGCCGGGATCGGCCCTACCCGGGGTCCCCAGGGCGGTGTCACTGTGCTGTCCACATTGGGTCACCGAGCACTCCCCACTGCCCTTTTCTTCCTGTTCAAACGGGCCCCCAGGTTTCCTCTGCACCATCTGCAGGGTCCTCCCCGGAGAAGCGCAGACCTGGGGCCGCGGGTGTGGGGTGAGGAGCTGGGGTTGGTGCTGCCGTGGATCCGTCTCCCGTCCGGCAGAGTCGCATTCTTCCCTGGAGGGCCTGGAACTGTGTTCGGGGTTTCCAAAGTCACTGCTGAACTTTGGAAGACTGTGAACACAGAGCCCGGGCTGCAGATCCGATCTCCGTAGTCCCTTAGCAGCAAAGTGCTTCAATGTGCTTTTACTGCGCACACGGCAGAGCCCCGCTGAGAGCGGGGATTGCTCAGGGCGGGCGGTGCCAGCGCCCACAGACAGCTTTAGGGCTTGTTTGCGCTGGTGCTCGCATTGCCAGTTTCCATCTCTGTGTCTCTATGTACCCTTATCGATGACTTTACTGGATGTTTTACTGCCGCAGACTCAGGGTTCCTGGGGCAGGGGTGGGGTGGGGGGAGCTCACCGCCAAGCCCTGACCCTGCGGTGCTGGGCTGTGTGTTTGGGCTCATGGAGGGTGGGTTTGCTGCTCTGCAGGGTCCGTTCTGGACCTCTGTTCCTGAAGATTCTAAAAGCAATGAGAAAAGCTGTCAGTGATACAACACTGTTCAATGATGCCATTTACAGCGGCTTTTTTATTTAGTTAATGCAGATAAAGAGGCTCTGTGAACTTGCCTGATCATTAATATCACACATTTGTATGTTTTACTTATTTTGTATCCTGCAAACAAATGTTAAACTGAGACCTAGAGTTCTTCAAGAAGAATTGGGAATTCTTTGGGTAAGATACTACCCAGGACAGGTATTTCAAAGGGATTCGTTTTCTCTTTTTTGATTTAAGTCTTTCTGTGGAAAACAGCTTTGTCTGGGAACTGCCTTTCTGCAGAATGCTTCTGTCTCTGTGATGCATCTCCAGTAATATTTTGTTTATTCCTGCAAAAAGTGAAAGCTTTCCACCTGGTCAACATGTTCAGAAGATACTTGAGCCTTAATTCTTGGCTCCTCAGCTTTCTGGTGAGTTTTGCAATAATTTTTATTTCAGTATTTGAGATAGTGTTTCTACGAGTGTTACAATGCATCCTCTCCACCAGGTCAGTCTGTTCAGGAGTCTCCTTGCCTTTGCAGCCCTTGCCAAGAACCAGACTTCTAAAGGTTAGTGTTTTTATCAGCACTCTCTCTGTGTTTACAAGCACTATCCAGCACAGAGGAAAGAAACAAGAGGTATCCAGTGGCAGAAACAAAGGTAAAGAAACTTTTTCTGTTACCCTGCTTTGTGCCTGAAATGCTGTTTGCAGAGCTGAGTATTTGCCAGGCTGTTTACTCAGCTGCTGCTCCGTGTGCCACTGCAACTGCAAACAAAACATCATTTTGTGCCTGCAAATTGCCATCTGTAAGTGCAGAAGCTGGGAGGATCTGCGAAGCGGGGATAAACCGAGAACATTTGTTTGTTTATAAGTGCTTTGAACTAGCTTTCCTGAGGGCCCTCCCCGGGTGTACCACAGCGAGCGTTTCCCTTGGGCTGAGCTCGGCATGGTTTGTGTCCCACAGGAGTGTGCCCTGCCCCATCCCTGCCCCACTGGGCTGCTTTGGGGGCAGGCTCACAGGTGTCCCTCGGTTTGGGGCCAATTTAGTCTGAGCTGGTCTGTCACACTGTGCCCACTGAACAGCCCAAGGGCTGGATGGGGAGATGGCTCCTGCCACAGCTCCTGCAGGATGCACCAGGCAGTGTTTGTGACTGCTTGGGGATGCTGTGAGAGACTGACCCTGGGTGTGGCACGCAGGTGGGTCGGAGGGGCTTTCTGTTTCCCCACATTATGTGTGTCTTTCTCCAGGTTTTGCTCCTGTCACAATTGAGACCTCAAGACACATGTACGAGTATGTGGCCACTGCTTTGGACTGGTGGCATGCTGACAGGTACTGTGAGCAGCACTTTGCTCAGCTGCTTTTTGAACCCCAGGACAGTGAGCAAGATTCCTTCAGCAAACTGCTGCAGTCCCACCACATCAGAGGTTCTGTCTGGCTGAAGGAAAGAGAGGGTGTCCTGCACAAACCAAAGAGGAGACGTGAGTATAAGTGGACATGGGCTATTTGGAGACATGTTTCTTCACTGCTGGATCCTTTCCATTCAGAAAAATCTTACTGGAAACATTTCACTTGTTTTTTATTGTCACTCTATTGGCCTTTGCTTCTTCCTTCCTGCTAACTGAAATTTCTCCTTCTAGGAGGCCACACCGTACCAGTCCTGGTATTCAGAGACAAAACAGACACGAAGTACGTGAAGGTGCTCTCTGACTTCCCAGCACTGCCTGCTGTCACAGCCTGTGCCCACCTGCAGTGGGACACCAGGACCCAGGAGATTGCCACCATCTTCTCCTATGCTGTGCCTGCCTTCATCAACGAGTTCCAGCTCCGGGGCTTTGTGGACGAGGAAGGCTTTGTTCGCTTTGCCCTCATAGTGCACGGGCACCATTCCCCATACCTGCCCGTGTTCCGTGCTGATGGGCAGTGGCATCACTTCTGTGTGACGTGGCAGCAGGAAAATGGGACCTGGGCCATCTATGCCGATGGGAAAAGGAGAGCTTCTGCCAGTGGTTTGTGTGCTGCGGGACCATCTGCCCCCCAGGCCATCTATGGCCAGGGGACCTTCATAATTGGGCAGGATCAAGATTCCCTGGGGGGCACCTTCAGGGCTAAGGAGTCCTTCAGTGGGAACATCACTGACTTGCACATATGGCAGAAAGTCCTCAGCATGGAGCAGATTGAGAAGGTTCGGTCGTGCTGGGTTATAGAGCAAGACCATGTGTTTGGGTGGAGCTTAAATGCTCTGGAGCTGGAGAGCACCATCCAGACAGTGACTGCACAGCTTCTTTGCCCAGGTAAGTCTCATTACACTCACTGAGGGGTCAGCATGTAGGGTCAGTCCAAAAAGCCAGCCCCATTCTTAGAGGGGGACTTTGATGCAGTTGGTGGCCTGATGCTTCCCCTTGGGGAAGAAAAACAGAAGCACATTCAGGGCTGGGCTGGGCGGTTTATGGATTGTACTTGAAGTCATGGTCATCACAAAACCCTTGGTGGAGGCCCCTGCAATGCCCCTGGCATAGATGGCTGCTTGGATATCCTGAGCTGATAATGGGATTTCTCTTTTACTGAGAGAAACATCTCCCTTGGCAGGGATGTTGTTCCCCAGGGTTTGCACCTGGTGCTTCAATGCTCTACTGGGAGGAGGCACTTGGGCTCTCAGCCAGGCTGAGGTGACAGTAGTGGTCAGCCATGAACTCAGGACCTGGCACTGCCACCTCCCAGTTCCTCTGCAGAGGAGATACCCGCTGGGAGCAGTTTCTGAGCCCAGTCCCTGCTCTGCTCTGGCTCTGGGGCCACTTAAGGTGCAGATCACAGTGTTTGTCCTGCTGGGGTTTGTGGATTGCTGCAGGAAGGGTGATACCTGCTGGGGATGGTGTGCTGCGGGGAGACCTGGCCCCTCTGTCTGTGTGTTTCCACAGGGCCTGTTGAGGAATGTGGGGTTTTGGAAGTTGGCAGCAGTGGATTCGGTTACGCATCTTGTTTGCAGACTTTGCCTTTCATCTGTCACTACAGAAAGGGTACAGCATCTGTTAGTTATTTATTCATTACTTCCACCACATGCACTCCTGGAGGTCCAAGCTGGGGTGATGTCCAGTGTTGGGAAGGACTCGTGCTTGCTCTGAAGGGATCACATGCAAACCCCTCTGCAGCTGGGACTTTGCTCCAGTTGCCTGTGCTCTGACAGGGAGGTTTGCTATTCCCCAGCTGAGCAGAGGTTGTACACATTGCATGGCTTCTGGATGCAGTGCTGTAGAGTGCCTCTCAACCAGGCATCTCCACACTCGTTGCCTGGGGGGACATGGGGGAAGGCAGAAAAGGAGCGTCACAAGTTTCTCCAGATGTGATCTCACGTTAGAAGTAAAATACAGCTGTAAATCTCCTTGTCCTGCCCATTCTGCAGACTTAGGCACCATCTGAGGACCATTCCCCAGGCTTTGAACATGATGTGTGTTAACCACCCTGTTGGACACCACAGCAGTGGTTCTGGTTCTGGTTCTGTTCTGTTTTGTCCTCAGATGCATACTGGCAACTGAAAAGAGCTCAGCTGGAGTCCAGCCACTTGCTTGTCAGCCGTGTGAACACACTTGCAGCGAGGACTGTGGTGAGTCCTGCAGGCCCAGCACTGGCAGGTGACACCCACAGCAGGGAGGAGCTGTCAGGGTGACCATGCTGGCACCTACTGCTGTTTGAGGTCACTTTGCCAGCAGTTGTGCCTGTGACATCTCCTGGGCTGCTGTTGGAGATTGTGGTCAATACAGCTGTAACTCCTGCTGAGACCAAGCAAGCAAAGCGTTGCCTCACTTGTCTCACTGAGGCTGGGAGCCTGGACTAGACATCCCTACCCCCAGGATATGCCTCCTTGGCCACATGGGTGTCTTGATGCCAGCGAGGGCATGCAGAGCATTGCCTAGGCACAGCTGAGTCAGGGCTCTGCACTGAAATAAGCCATCTTTTCCATGGCAGATTCCTGACAGCACCTTCATAAGTGATGTCCAAGACATGAACCTCTCTACGGCTCTTAGTGCTCTTGATGTCTTGGCAACTGTTCTGAGGGAAGGAGAAAAGTCTGTGCTTGAGCCCTCTGACCTCCTTGCAGTGCTTCAGTTACTAAAGCAAGTTTCAGATATGGAAATTCAGGAGGGAGATGAGCTGGAGATGTTGGAGCAGTTGGGCCAATATTACATGGAAGTGACCGAGTTAATCCTGGAAGAGCAGAATATTGGAGCGTGGTCATCAGTCAGCCAGGTAATGGTGTCATGGTGTCACCAGCAGCCTGACTGCCACGTGCCACCTCTGTTCATCTCGTGTGTGTGTGCAGCTCCTTGGCCTGCTGCATAACCACAGGCTGAGGATCTGTCCTTGCATGGTCACCTGTAGCCTTTGTGGCTGTACTTTGGAGCACGTGAAAATGCTGCAACATGGGCACGGGGCCTCTTTGCCAGCTTGGTAAGGGCCAGCTGCTTTCCTGGTGCAAGTAAGTGCTCGTGCAAACAAGTGCAGTGAAGAGGTGCCTTTGTGCCTTCCTTGCAGAGTCCTCCAGTGGTTGACTCAGCTCTCTTCAAGCTTCTGCACTTTGTCAGCCTGGATTTACAGGATTCACACTGTGTGCACATTCCCAGTGCTCCCACATCCCGTTGTCTAGCAGGGCAATGCCCTTTCCTTTCTAATGTCATGTGTTTTCCATGAGTGGGCTGCCAAGGAGCTGTTGGTCATCAGCCCCCACACTGTTCAAAAAACCATCATGCTTTGTGTGAGGGATTTTCATCATCCCACCCCCGTTAGGGTTTTTCTCCCTTAACTTCTTCTCTTCTCACATGTGTCTTTTGTGCCTCTTGCATGGTCTGCAGTCTCCATCTGTCTCTGGGAAATGTGTGACAGTGTCTGGCCTGGTCAGTGCTCCAGGAACCAAGCCAGAGGCTTCCAGAGATGAAAGGATGCTGAGCAGTTCAGAGTCTACCTCGTTGCTCACAGTTGCTCAGGTCTCCATGGCCACAGTTACTCACAGGTTCCCGTTAGTGGCATAAAACCAGTGCTGGCCCAGTATAACTGGTGCAGCTGATACATCTGCTGAGGGAGAAGGGGTGGGAGTTGAGCACTACAGAGGTGGTACCTGGGCATCCAACACACACAGGACCTTGAGCAATGGGGCCAGTCTCCTGCTGCCCTTCAGCAGTGGAGTCTATTTCTGGATGAAACCTTTTCCAGGAAGAGCAAATGGTTGTTCTATGGCTTGGCAAAAAACAGGAGTCAGGTCTAAAGATCAACTTTCTTTCCAGAAGCCTATTTAGTTATTGATTTCCTTGTTATTTTAATGACTTTTTATAAAGACAAGCAAGTTCCCCTCATTGCCAGCCTTGTCTCCTTGCTGAAGAAACAGGGAACATCATGTGGGGAAGAAATCACAGAAAAGCAAAGCCAAAAGCTTGAGTCTCCACTTCTTATTTTTCTCTGCCAAGGACCAAACATTTAAGAAAACTTTTGTGAGCTGTGGGGAGAGCTGGTGCTGCAGGGGCTGGTTTCCATTCTCTCTCTGTGTGTGCAGGTCATCAGAGGGCCCATGGCTGTTGTTGAGCTCTGTGACAGAATGGGGTCACTCTTAGTCCCGCTGCTGACTGCAGGGAGGACAAAGATCACGATCCAGCATGGGAATACTGGTGAGTGGCATTGCAGGAGCTCGGGGCAGTATCTCACCCAGACCCAGATCAGTCACCCTGCCTGATTCCCAGTCCAAGTCCACTCCTGGCTCCTCTCCTCCTGTGGCTCACCTTGTCCTAACCCTGCAGCCTGCTCCCCGTTGCCTCCACGCAGAGTGTCACACTGTGGCATGCTCTGATGCTGTGGATTGCAAGAAGATTGTAACAAACCTTTGGGCACAGAAGAAACTGAGCCCAGATGCACATGATTTGTACTGAAAGGGACCTCTCTGCTGCTGCTGCTGCAGGTCTTGGCTGGTGTTATAGTGTCCTTGTGGTACTTTGCTGCAGCAGTAGCCCTGGAGGAAGGCTGAGCCCTGGTTCACCACCTGATTTTACCCTTCCCAGGGATGGAGGTGAGGGAGTTGGAGCTGAGTGGACAGGAGCTGATTGGTGAGGCATACGTGGTCCAGACCCCTGAGAAAGGCTGGCATGACTTCATTGAAGTTCCTGCAGAGGAAATGCAAAGACTGAAAACCAGAGGTTGGTTATGACGCTGATCTTCCCCGGGACTCCCCTTGGCACTTTTTCAGCACCTTCCTTCGCCGTTTACCCTAACACATGTGGTCTGGAGAAGTGTGGGGAGGGGAAGCACTTGGTGAAAGGGAGATGGGGCCGTGGGAAAGAAACCGTCTACAGCCTCTCTACAGACACATCTTGGAGCTGAGGGTGTTCTGGACCCCCAGTATCATCCCCCCCAGCTTAGGGCAGTGGTGCCCAGAGCTGCCCTGTGCCCACGCTCTGTCCCTCCAGGTCTCCACAGGGTCATGGTGAAGAACTTGTGGTTTGGCTACGGGGCCCTGCAGCGCTGCCTGTCCAGCAGTGCCGTGTCCCAGGACGTGGCTGCCTCTGATGGGGGACACAAGTGAGTGACAGCCCCCCCTGCCCCGCAGGGCTGTCCTCAGCAGCACGGGAGAGCTCATTTCTCTCTGCACTGAGTCTCAGTCCCTCGGGTTTGGGGTCACCTCCACCCTGCTCCATCCCACCCCGGGGCTGCCTGCGCGTCAGGATGCACCGCGGTGTCTCCTGCGTGCCTCGGGTTCCCCTGGGGTCACCAGCTGTGCCGGGGTGGTTGGGGACAGAGCCCGGGGGGTGGGTGTCCGTGGAGGTGCCGGTGGCTCCCGACACTAGGTGGGGATGGCCGCCCGCACATCCCGCACACGCTCCCGCGGCTCTGCGCCCTCGGCCGTGCCCGGGGCTGCCCGGCCGAGCCGCTCGGGATGCCGCCGGTCCTGCCCGCGGGGTCAGCTCCGGCACTGACGGGCGCTGAGGGCGTTCCGTGTGCCCGCTGCCCCCCGGCACATCGTGCCCCGTGCCCAAGCCCCGCGNCGGCATCCTTTCCTGGCAGGGGCGTGAGCACCGCAGTGGGCACTGCTGTGATCTCATCCACCCTGCTCGGCGACCACCAGGAGATCAGCACGTCTGTGCGCTACCGACTGCAGCACCGAGCCCAGGTACCCCTCGGAGGGGCTGTGCTCCCCAGACACCCCCAGCACAGCCCAGGTACCCCTCAGAGGGGCTGTGCTCCCCAGACACCCCCAGCACAGCCCAGGTACCCCTCAGAGGGGCTGTGCTCCCCAAACGCCCTCAGCACAGCCCAGGTACCCCTCGGAGGGGCTGTGCTCCCCAGACATCCCCAGCACAGCCCAGGTACCCCTTGGACAGGCTGTGCTCCCCAGACATCCCCAGCACAGCCCAGGTACCCCTCAGAGGGGCTGTGCTCCCCAGACACCCCCAGCACAGCCCAGGTACCCCTCGGAGGGGCTGTGCTCCCCAGACATCCCCAGCACAGCCCAGGTACCCCTCAGAGGGGCTGTGCTCCCCAACCACCTCCCACCACCCTGACTCAGCTGTCCCCAGCCATGGCTCAGCACCCCACAGCTTTGGGGTGTCCCATGCCCCGGGCTCTCCCCTTGACTCCTGTGTCCCTGGGGAGGTGTTTGTTGTGTGCTGACAGACCCTGGTACAGCCCAGTGAGTGAACTGCACCCATCTGTGTACAGCACGTGCTGTGTGACCTCCTCTGTCCCCTCTCTGCCTGCAGGACCTGCCCAATACACTGGTGTGGCCCATCTGTGCCTTCTGGAACTTCAGCCTCAGGTGCCTTGCTTAAATTCATCTCTCCAGAATCATAAGCTTTTATTTCCACTGGAAAACCACACATCACAATATAAACACAATGGTAAGAGTAGGAATCTGAAATTCTTTGCTTGCTGACATCCTCTATCTTCTGGAGCAAAGTGCTCTCCTGGAAAAATTTCCTTTGGAGAAGTCACTCAGAAGTGAGTGACCTTTAGCGAGGTATCCACAACTGAAATGGAAAGCCCTGGTTAATTATGATTGTTGTCCATGTCAAAGAAGAGTTGGTCCAAGATATACGGCCCAAAAACATGCAGGACTCCCAGCCTCATAAATCCTGCCTGGCATTGGGATGTGTTTTTGCTGAATGTCACCACAGCCAGAACACTGAGGCAGTGATATATTATGGATTGGTAATTAAGTCATTCAAGTGCAAAAAACCTCCTTACAGTCCCAGATTTGGAACAGGCATGAAACAGTTTGGGGAAGGTGGGAAGAGGGTGTTTTTGGAAGCCCTGATTACTGTCCAAATGCTCCCTCCAGCCCTGCTCTGACCCCGACCTTCCTGTGGCACTGGGGACGCTCAGGGGGGCAGTGCTGCCAGTGGGGACAGAGCTGGCCCACTGCAGCCACGGCCCCTGCCCAGGGAATTCAGGTGGGGAGCTTTTCTGGATGGCTTGGACAGGCTGGCTCATCCTGAGGATGCAGGGGAGCACACAGGGCTTGTGGCAGGCTGGGCTGGGGAACATGCTTAGACACACCTGGCCCAGTGATGCTCTCGATGGATGGGCTGTACAGGGAGCTCTTCCCAGAGCTTTGCAATTGCTGGCTTCTCTTTGAAGCTGTGATGGCTGAACTTTGGGGTTAGTCCACAAATAGACACTGGGTCTGTTTTCCTTTGTGTGCCTGCTGGATAAGGCAAGGCTGCTGAGACACAGGATGAGCCAAAGGGAAGTCTGTATGAAGACCTGTCTCTGATATCCTTGTCTTCCTCCTTTCTACACTCCTGGGAAAATGAAATTCCCCTCATGCCTTGGCCTTCAGTGGCAGTGGATGGTAATTTCTGTGCTTTCTCTGGTTCTGCTGCATGTTAGCCCAGACGCTGGTGGGATGTGGTCCACAGCTGGCTGCTCTGTGGTGACATCTCTCCAGGACTCCACTGCCTGTTTTTGCAACCACACCACGAATTTTGCCATCCTGCTCCAGGTGTCTGAGATGCAGGTAAGTGAGGAGACTTTCTCTGCCACCCTGTGGGATGTATGCCAGGACTGCAAGCAGTCTGTGGTTAATTCAGGGGGCTTTGTGTCTTCTGTTGTTTCGTATCTGGAGCAGATAACCACCAAGGAGGAGTTCACACTGCAGACCTTGACTTTTATTGGATGTGGAGTTTCCTTCTGTGCTTTGATAGTCACCTTCATTTTGTTCTTGGTACTTCGGTAAGAAAAGTCTGGGAACTTGTATCCCTCTGTGGTTTTTTGCTTGATATTTTACTTCAGAACCTTTGTCAAGGGAGTGGCTGGAGAGAGAGTGCAGCCCTATTTGTTTCTGTGGAGATGCTCCTGTGAGCTGCGCACACAACTGTGTCCTCATGGCAAGATTTAATCAATGACAACGTTTACCATAAAAGCTGCTCTGCTAGAATTAATTTTTGTAAAATAAATGGAGCAAAGGCAATGTCTTTTATTGTCAAGCCTGTGTCGTTTGATGAGCACAGGGATCTGCCTCATGAGCATAAAGGTGGCTCCCTCCAGCTCCTCCTCACTGCCTGGAGCCAGGGCCAAGGGCTGAGCAGCTGTACCCAAGTGCATGCCCAGCAGGGCAGTGCCTTCCTCCTCAGACTGCTGTCCTTGGAGTGAGAGGCAGAGAGGTCACAGGTCACCCAGGCAGTGAGGACAGGGAGGACATGTGCACCCTTTGGTTTGGCTGCAGCTCAGAGCTCCCTCTCTCCTCCCTCAGTGTCCCCAAGAGTGAACGAACGACTGTGCACAAGAACCTGATCTTTGCACTGGCTGCAGGAGAAGCTCTGCTCATGTTCAGTGAGTTGGCCAAGAGCAACCAGGTGAGTTCACCACGGATGTTCTATTCAGCCAGCAGGACCAGGCCTGCTCCATCGTCATTGTCAGAGCAAACTGAACAGAAGTATAAACCCTTTTATTATTGCTTCATTAATTACCTGTAACTGGCATGGAGGATAGAATTGTGTCTCTGTGTTTATGTACACATTGTGAAATCCATCAGGAAATTTACTCTTTTTTCTGACACTTCATTTCTGACAAAACATCCTTCCGGAAATTTCAGTAATTATAAGAGAGCAGCACACAGTCCTGTCCCTTTCTGAGTCCTCTTTCATGTGGCTTGTCTCCTCTCCAGGTGCTGTGTTTCATGGTCACTGCCTTCCTGCACCTCTTCTTCATGGCAGCCTTCTCATGGATGCTGGTAGAGGGGCTTCTCCTCTGGAGCAAAGTGGTGGCAGTCAACATGAGTGAAGATAGGAGAATGAAGTTCTACTACGTGACAGGCTGGGGTATCTGCACACTCCTCAGCCTTGGATCCCCAGGAGAATGTTCTCTTTTTTTGACTAGTGAAAGTTTTTGTAGGAGAGATTGCCGTTTCCTACGAGAGCTGAGTGCCACTGCTCTGCAGAGGCTCTCTTGAATTATGTGTCAAATTGCCAGTCTTAGAGTACAGGTTTAGCAGCATTTCTGTTGTTTGCCTAAATCCAAAAAATGCCAGGGGAAATTCCTGGTAAGTTCTTGTTCTTGGAGAGCATCACTACTGTCTGCTAGTAATTAAAATATAAATACCTTTTGACTAAGCACCCTTTAATCAGAGGGAGCCCTTTAGGGACATCAAATTATTTAACAAGATGAGTTTTGTGTTAGAGGAGAATCTTTAGGTCTGTGCTTCCTCACAGAGCAACTGATTCAAGTATTTTGGATTATTTTATGTCTTTGATTGTCCATTTTGTTAAAAAAGCAACTTGAAGAGTAAATTGCTTTGGTCAGGACTCAGGACTTGGAATGCTTTATACCTCAGAGAATGACGCTGGCAGCTTGTAAATCTGCTCCTGCAGAGCCAGGAGAGATTTCAGCTGCAGTGAACTGATGCTGCTCGTGGGGTTTTGCAGGCTCCTGCTGGACTGTGTCTGGCCATGGGGGGTTTGAAGCAATTGCCTGGTGCCCAGTGCCCTGTGTGGGGCATCTCTGCTCTCCCTGGGGCTTAGCCTGTGGTTTTTTCTGCAGGCCTTCCAGTCCTTATCGTGGGGGTAACCCTGGTGACTTCCTTTGACAAGTACGTGGCAGGCAACCACTGCTGGCTGAACGCACAGACCAATGTCATCTGGGCCTTTGTTGGTCCTGTGCTCTTCATCCTGGCTGTAAGTGCCAAACCCTGCTGGGAAGGAGTGATTCCTTTGGGTACAGTTGTGGAAAAGCAGAGCCAGGGGTGTCAACACCTGCTCAGGGCTGGAGCTTGCAGGGCTCATGCCTGCTGCTCTTATAGGAAAAATGTTGCTATGCTTTATACAGAGTTTCAAAACAAAAATAAATCTCTTTAATCAAAGCATCTTTTTGATGGGAAAAGTGTTTTAAGAAAATTTTGCTGACCAGTTCTTGTGTTGGCTGTTCAATAGAGAATGCAGATAAATGTGTAGGTTGACCATGACATTGCCTTAGCTAAAGGTCTGATTTTAATATGAGAATATCTAAATCCTTGAAGTAGTATCAGTATCTCTATAAAAAACATTGCAGCAGAAAAAGGGACATTGTTTAAGGGGTCCAGATACTTAACAGGGAAGACATTCTGTAGAAGAAGTTTTGGGATAAGTTTTCTAGGTTTTATACATGTGTAGATAGCTTCGTGAAGTCTTTCATTCACTGAGAAAAGTGCTGATACTTTTCTCACCAAGTTCTGGCACCAGTTGGCATCAGAACAAACCTTCCTTGCCCTGTGGAGCTGAGCCCACAGAGGGTCACTGTGTGCAATGGCTCTGCCCTGGCAGGTGAACACCTTCGTGCTGCTGCGGGTGGTGCTGGTGACCGTGTCCAGTGCTCGCAGGAGATCGAAGATGCTGACGCCCAACAGCAGCCTGGAGAACCAGATTGGAGTGCAGATATGGTGAGCAGGGAAGGGGGTGCTCTGGGTGGGAGGAGTATGGAAGACATTTGTCCCTGTGAGGGTGGTGAGGCACTGGCAGGGATTGCCAAGAGAAACTCGTCCAAGTGAAAGATCGTGGGAGTCGGGGCAGAAGGGATTCTCTCCCCCAGGGTAACTGTGTCTCACCCAAAGGCAGTTTGGCTGCTTTAGTGCCTGTGCCACTGAGAAGCCCGGCCAGCACCTTCAGCCTGGGGAACCTGGTGCTGGACTCCCTCTGCACTCACATCCCTAAATCTCACCCCCTTGGGACGGGAGACCCTGGACAATGCAAGCCTGGGACTTGGTGGGCTGAAAGTAAAGCTGGTGGGGTTTACACACACAGGGAAAGAGGGAGTGCAGACTTCTGTAATCAGTCAATATTGAGAGACCTCTAAAAAACTGCTTCTTGAGTCATTACTTTATCATCCCCTGTGAATCTTTATTGTTGTTTGCTGGCGCCGGATACCCCTGCTAGACACGCATTGTTCCCCTGTAGCATAAATAAATTTTCCCAAATTTACAGAAGTACAAAGATAGGGCATTGCTGGAGGGCAGGGTGACATCCATGTGCAAATAAAACAAATACAGAATCCCTCCTTGTGGCAGAAATTGGGGGGAAATAGCTGTTTTCTCATGGCGAATGACGTCAAAGAGCTCCCTTCTTGCTAACTTGCAGTGATAAAGGAAGAGCAGGGGGCCACACTAGGGGCTGGGAGGTGAAATGTTTGGTTTTTCCCATCTTAACTTATTTTCTTTGCAAAGGAATGTGTTCCACAGCTACCATCTTGTTAGTGTTTCATCTCTGAAATGTGCCTGGGTAACCCTGAGCCCTTCCTCCTGCCAGGGCCACGGCCAAGCCCATCCTGGTGCTGCTGCCCGTGCTGGGGCTGACCTGGGTGTGTGGGGTCCTCGTCCACCTCAGCATCGTTTGGGCCTATGTCTTCATCGTGCTGAACTCCCTCCAGGTGAGTCCTGCCCCAGGTGGATCCCCAGCTCACAGCCAAGCATGTCCCTGCAGTTTCTTGTGCTTCAGTGGACTCTACCTGGCCTCGTGGCCTGGGACAGTTGGCAGCCCTGAAGCCAGCCCAACTTTCTCAAGCCACTGTGATATTTTGTCTGAGGAAACTCAGTTCATCCTGCCAAGATATGAAATACCACTCTGGACACTTTGTTCACCTAGTGGCCCTTCGGTGCCAGTCTCCAGTGTCCTACTGGTGCCACAGCTTTCCAGTTCAAATCTTGTTTCTCCTGGTAGGTTTTCTGACATCAGCATGGTTTCAAAAAGGCAGTTACAGACCGACTTGCTTGTAGGGAACTTCATTAGAGTTTTTATTTGCCATTTAATGGCTCATTAAAATGGTACTTGTGCAGTCAAATGGAGCAGACGTCTCTCCTGCTGTTTGGCTCTGTCCTGCAGGACAGGGATGGGCCATGGGTGCCAGTATCCCTGTTAGAGCAGAGCTGCTCATGGAGAGATCCTCAAAGGTCATGGGGGACACAGGACTGCCATGTGGGCTGGTGATCAGAGCCTCACACAGGACATCTGGAAATGTGGGGGCTGTTTCGAACTCTGACTGGCAAGACCCTGGGTGAGTCATGTCATCTGCTTCAGCCTTTTCATTCCTCTTTTGGTAGCATCACCTGCCTGCATTTTTAAGGCTCTTTGCTTGTCTCTGTGTCCTGCAGGGCCAGGGCTGTGACTGCTGTATTTCAGAGTAATGTTGTTAATAAGTTGGTGTTAATAGGGAATTCTGTAGCACAGAAAGTAACCCTGATGCATAAAGCAACACTTAATATTTACTTCTGAGTTCACTGTTTCCATCAAGAGACTTTAAAGCTTTAACCAGCCTGCACGTGGTTAAGAGAGCAAAGCAAACTGCATTAGTCACAGCAGCCAGGAGCACTCAGTTCTGCTCTCGGCTAGGACTGCTCTCAGGACCTCAGGATAGCTGAAACTCAAGGACACACGGTGACACAAAGTCCTGGAACGTGTGCTTGCCACCTGCCATTCAGAGCGTCGGCAGAAGCTTTGTGAACCTCGAGAGGAGGCAGCTGTAGATGGAGCTAGAGAAACACCGATCAACACCACCACCACCACTGCCCGCGTGGTCCCAAGGGGAACACAGACCTCTCTGCAGGCAGATACTGACTGACAGCAGGGACCCGACCAGAAGGACACACGTGTGTGCTGGGTCCCACCCCTGGGGAGAAGTGTGTGCCTGCACCAATAGTGCCCCGGGGTACCCCCGTGGTCGGTCCTGCCTCTTGGCCCTGGGTGTTCAGGGTCCCTTGCCCAGTGCTAGATGACAAATCCTACTCCAGGGCCTCAAAGTTAAGAGAGCAACTGGGAGCTACCCTCCAAACCACTGGGGTGCAAAGACTTTTCCACCCCATCTCCTTTTTTGTCTTTGGACTCAGCAGACTGGCTCCTGCTGTAGCTTGTGCTCTTGGAGCAGCTCGTGGTGCTTCCCCCGGCACACCTGGCCAGTTCCAGCGCAGCACTGGCCCTGCTCTGCCAGGGTGAATCCAGGCACCATCCCCATGTGCACGGGATGGGTGGTTGCTCAGGGATGTTCTGCCCGTGGCTGGCACTGGCCCAGTGGTCGGGCGCTGCTCACACACGTCCATCGGCGCTCCGAGGGGATGGTCCGAGGCCAGGCAAGGGCTGCCTGTCCACATGTCCACATCTCCACTCCTACAGACAGTAGGAGGGCAGCAGGAGGCCTGTCCTAGTGGTAATGAAGTATAGCATCAGTTTGCTGTGCCACCTCATGCCGCGCTTGGCATGACTGAGCAGGGGAGAACCCAAGGCTCAGTGCTGTGTGCACATGACTGTGCTGTGCTCCTTTGCCTCTGTCCCTTCATTACCAAGCTCAGGTCATTCTGCAGATTATCCCAGAGAAGAAATGCTGGTGGGAAGCTGTGGAGTTAAAAGAAAAGCATCCTATTTCATCCCCTTTTCTGACTGTCTTTTGGACGCCTTGGTATTTCCTTTGAGGCCAGTGTTTCTTCACACCACAGTGCAGTGTTCTGCTGCTGGGCTGTTTGTTTGTTTGCCTTCTGTTTGTCTGCGGAAGCCAAAGTCTGTCTTCAAGGCTACTCTGTGCGTAGACACCAAACACGACAACTCCTTCTGCAGCCAGGCAGTGCAGGAAGGCAGCCAGGACGAGCGGCAGCAGGGAGGCTGTGGTGCTGTGCCACAGGAGGCTGCCGGGGCTGTCCCGAGGCTGGAACCAGTCCCCATGCTGGAGGGGGGGCACCAGCACCCTGCAGAGCACCCAGCGCTGTTCAACAGTGTCAGCTTCAGTGGAACTTGGAGAGCTGGAAGGATGGTCCTGAGGCTGGGTGAGGGCAGGGGCTTACAGAGCAGCCCACCGGGAGAGTGCAGGAGGCAGGGGTGTTGTGCCCAGCTGGGAGGTCACAGAACGTGGCTGCTGGACAGATGGATGCCAGGCAGGAGCATCCATCCTGCTCTGCAGGTCCCAACACGTGCTGTGCCTTTGCCACAGGGGCCAGGGCACCGTGGGGCTCGCTGGGAGGAGCTGGCAGGCTGGTGGGGGCGAGGATGGCAGTGTGGGTGGGAGGGCTCCTCCAGAGCCACATCTCCCCTCCCGCCGCCGCCGCTGCAGCTGGGCCTCCTCTCCTTCCTCGCTCTGCTCCCAGCCGACCTCTCCACTCCCCCCTCCCCACGCTCATCCAGAATGATTCTTTCAAGGAAGACCTGCCTTGGCAGCCTGGCCAGAAATCTGGACTGGGGGAGTGACCAGCATTGCTGGCTGAAGGACAGGTCACGGCACGGTGCCAGGGGGCTGCTACCACTGCGCCTGCCAAGAGCTCGCAGATGAGAGCAAGGCTCATTGAAGACAAGATGAATTGCATCTCTTGCTGCAGCTGATTTATCTAGCTGAGATAACAAAACACCCCACAGATACAACATAAATCTGGTGAACCAGATAGGGCTGCTTTAAGGCCAAAATCGTTGGTCTGGAGCTGTAATTAGCCCCAGGCTGTGGCCCCCAGGCAGTGCTCGCTCCCCCCTGGCCCGGGTGCTTTCCTTCAGCACATCTCTCCCCGGCTCTGCTGTGGCCCAGAGGGTCATTGCTTGCTGGTCCTCGCTGTGTGAGAGAGGCGCTGCTGCTCTGGCAGGCAGGGAGGGTGGCCAGGACTGTGCTGGCAGAGCCCTGGCGTGCTGGGGGGCAGGACTGCCCAGCCTGAGCCCGAGCAGAGCCCCTGGGTCCATCCCCGCTGGGTTTGGGTCGGAGGGTCCGGCTCATGCCGTGGTCTGTCCGCGTGGGACAGAGGAACCACCCCTGGCATCGTCCCACGTGGGCTGTGGGAGGCTCCATAAAGCCCCCCAGGGTCAGTGCTTGGCAGAAAGGGAGGTCTGCTCCCAGATTTCAGTTCCCCTGGCAATTAATTCCTGCTGGTTTCTGTTTCTGAGAACTGCAGGAGGTGTTTCCTGCGGGGTTTTGCATTGATGAGTGAACGGGAGTGTGGGAGAGCTTTGAGTCTGGGAAGTGGAGTGCCCAGTGAGAGATGCCCCCTTCTCCCAGATGAAATGGGAGGAGGAGAAGGAAGAGGAACTGGGGCAGGGACTGTCTGCTTTGGCCTCTCTGTGAAGAGCCTGGTCTCAGGTGTGGAAGGTCCTTCCTGCCTGGCTGTGCTGTGCCCCCTGGCTGTGCCAGTCTCACCCATTTCAGTGCTCCCCAAACCCATTTCCTCCACTGAAGGAGCACAAACCAGCCATATATCTTTGACCCTCTGCTCTCTCCTTTTCAGGGCCTGTACATATTCCTGGTCTATGCAGTCTATAACAGTGAGGTAAGAGGTGTCCCTGCCTGGGTTCAGTCACTCATCACAGCAACTCTTTATTAGCAGTTTGGGGGTAGCTGGGATTGTAGAAGTTGCAGCAGGCAGCACAATCCCAACTGTGCTCCTGGAACAGTGGCTGCTTTTTCTCTGTGACTTGCTGGAGAATCTCTTACTGTGATAGAGCTGCTCTGGCCCCCTCTGATGTCCTTGCTCTGCTCCAGGTGAGGAATGCCATCCAGAGGATGAAGGACAAGAAGAAAGCCCTCTCTTTCACAGTAAGTTGGAAGGAATCCCCACCGCCCCTTCATCCCTCAGGCACCCACTGCAGAAGGGTCCCAGCTGTACCTTTGGTCTGGTTTGAGGAGAATATGTTGGAAAGAAGTCTTTTTTTGGCTTTTGTCTCCCTTTTTTTCAGTCCTGTTGGACAGCACAGACCCAAAGATGATCTGTCCTGATCAGGCAGCTGTGCCAGGGCAGGGTGGGAGCCAAAGGCCACAGTGCTGATGAAAGTTGGATCTGGATCTGGCAGACTCAGGTTGCAATATCCACTGTCCTGTATCTCTTCCCTGTCATTACAGAACTGCTCTCATCCCATCAACTACTTATCAAGTCCAAGAAATACAACCTCCTGGGACACAGGGAAGCTGAGTCCTGCAGCTGAGACTGCCCTGCCAAGCCCTGTGCAGAAAGACCCTCCAATGAAGACCATCACCACCAGAGGTGGGATTACTGTCCCTGTTAGCCCAGGCTGTGCAATAACACTCACTAAAATGTTGTTCCTGATGCTTGGATTTTAGTGCATGTTCACCTGGCACTGTGTTAACCCATTTGCTCCCTGTGCCCATGGGAGCACTGGGGGTCTGAGCTGCTGAGGGGGTCCTGGGGAAGGCAGGGTCCTCCTGCAGGGGGGTCTCAGAGGGGTCAGGGCCCTGCAAGCTGGCTGGGCACAGGGAGGGGGCTTGCAGCATGTTAGGCATGCTGCATTCTCTTGAGGCAAAAATGCATGTTTGTGTCTTACAATGAACTTTCTGCAGAGGGACAGGCAAAGGTGGCAGTAGGAAACAGTGGTCAGCTTTGGGGGAAAAGTGTTTTGCATTCTCCAGCCAATTTGTGGATGCAATGATCCAGATAACCTCTTTGGTGCCTTTGCTTCAGTGGGAGATACCTGTGGGACACAAAGCACCAAGCTCCTGGTAAAGCATGAGTTTTCTCTTCTCTGCTCTCCAAACTCATTGTGCTGTTTCACCCCTTAGGAAATTTTGGAGCCAAAATTCCCATGGGAATTTCATCAATTATGTCACCGGAGAGACCGGTATGTGACACCTGTTTTGCTTCCACCTTCCCCCTCCCACCGGGCACAGCAGTTTTGTGGGGATGCCCCCTGAGCTGGGGCTGGCCTGGGCAGGGACAGGCAGCGGGGTCAACAGGGGAGGGCACATTTCCAAGGGCAGGAGAGGAGGCAGCCCCAGAACAACCCATGTGCAAGGCAGGAGCTCACCCCTGAGCTGATGGGGAACCAGCCCCTCTGCATGTCAGGAGGGTGGGTATCGCAGGGGTAGGCAGGAACTGAAAGTGCCAGTGACTTTAAGCCATAAAGCATCAAACTGAGGTTGTCATGGATCAAGGCAGGAGACTTTTCACAGGGACTGCATATTAAATCAGTCAGTGGGAGCTTGCTGTCCCTGCCCTGGGCAAGTTGCATCTGTCTCAGGAGGGCAGGCTGGGTTGTGCTGCCTGCAGTGGGATGGAGAGCTCACTAAGGCATGACCTAAAGTAGGAAACAATTCAAATTTGACTACTCTGCTGCCACTTTCATCTCCCACTATTGAAATGATCATCGGTCCTTGTGCACTTGACATACAAGTGCTGTAATTTCTTCAGAATAAAATCCAACACTACTTTCATGAGTCTCTCACTGAAGGATCTCTCTCTTCCTCTCTAATATTTATCCTTTGAAAACCTGTGTCACATAGACAGCTCTTATTTATCCAATAGATAATACTTCTATAGCTGGCATATCGTTTTGAAGCCACTCAATAAAATCCCTATTTCCATCTCTCATGATTTATATTGTGGTTAATGCTGCTCCTCCCCTCACGCTGAACAACAGCAGGACTCAGGTGCAGGTGATGCTTTCTCAGCCAGCCAGGTGCTGGCTGTGTGACTGGGGCCAGGGCTGAGCCCCACATCTGAGCTGTGGGACACAGGGATTAGCCCAGGGCCCCGAGTTCCCTAAGGCAGGAGCATTAGCAGACAGCAGATCTCCTAAATGCCAAGGCCATGGCATTTCTGAGTAGGCAAAGACAGCAAGTGCTTCCCTCCCTGTGAGGGTCACCGAGGGCTTTGCTGTATCTGTGCTGCATAAACATTGCATTTTTAATGCTCTTGTTTCCTTTTTGGCTGATGTGGGTGCAGCGAGGGCTGGGGCTGGTGTGGGAGCCCTGTCCTGCCCCGGGGGTGCTGGGCACACTCGTGCCCCACGCGGTGCCCCCCTGTGCTGGATGGGGGCTGCCTCCTGCCTGCAGGGGGGCTGCTCCTGGGGCTCCTCAGTTGCATAAGCCAGGGCTGTTTTCTCCTGCTGAGTGAGTCATGCCACTCGCGGGAGCGGCGAATTCAGAATGTCACTGGCAGCTGCACAATAGTTTGGATGAAGAGAAGATGCTACTTAAAAACGTTTGAAAACACTTAAAATGACAAAACACTGAGCGAGTGAAGATACAAACACAGACAAGATGTTCTTCGTGTTTCAGCTTTTTTAAATGTTGTTTGGTGGTGTTTGTTGTTGTTGCACTGGGAATAGGAATTCCACATCTCCCAGAGCATTAACCATCCTTCAAGCAAAGAGTACAGGCTGTGCAGGCTCCTTCTCCCACAGCACAGGGGGACAGAGCTCTCTCTCTTCCTTTCCTAGATTTTCCAGTGGTCTCCAGGGTGGTGTCCAGCCTGGTGGGGGCTGGAAGGGTGCCCAGAGTGGGCGTGTGGAGTGGGGTGTCAGCTCTGCCAGGGGCCTGTCCCTTGAGGACAGGGATGAAGGCTCCAGGTGCCAGTCTGTGTGGTGGGACGGTGCACCGGGTGCTGGGGAGCCCTGCCTGGCCCCAGGCAGTGTGGGGAGGGGTGACCAGCAGCACAGCAGTCAGACCTGCACCTTCTGCTAACACATGTTCTCCCCTCTTTCAGGCCGTAGAGTTGACAGCATTCAAATCTTCAGGTAACATTTGCCTACCTCATTTTCTGTGGCTTTTGTTACTGCTGATGCTGGGTTGTGTGGTGCAGGGCTGTCCAGAGGGCAGCTGGTTTCTCTCAGACTTCAAGAATAATTTTATTTCCAAACTGCCCTGATGGGTCCTACCCTGGCCAGACTGTTGGGACACCTGAACAGGTGGATGAAGAGGTGGGGGGATGTGGAGCCCCAGCAGCTCTGCCAGTGGCACTGCCTCTCCCAGCAGCACTGGTGGCTCAGCTCAGGGTCCCTGTCTCAGGGCACCCACCTGGTTTCTCCAGATGTCTCTGCATCTTTCTTGGGCAGGCAGCAAGGGGGCAGGGGGGACCTGCAGGTACCTGGTGCTGAGCAACCCCCGGCACAGCAGCTCCTTGGGTGCAGCAGGGACCTGTCCTTGCTGCTGGGAGGACCTGGGCTGCTTCCAGGGGTGGCAGCAGCTCTTTGCTGCCCTGGGGTATTGTGAACCAGCAGCTGCAGCAGGAAATGCTGCCAGGTGTTGGGAGGGCCGTGATCCCAAAGAAGGGAAGCCAGGGAAGGTGGAGTGTTCAGACAGAGCTGGATTTATGAGCTTAAAAGCAGCCATTTAGCATCTTCTGTTTCAGGTTGCAGAAAGGCCAATGTCACCATGGAGGTGGGTAAAATTAAAACCAGAAATCCCTCCTAAGCCCCAGAGCTCTGCTCAGTGGCAGCACTGGGGAGAGGCCAGCCAGCCACAGCTCCCTGCTCCTGCCTCAGCTTCCCACGAGGCCTGGGCAAGTCCTGGCTGTGGGCAAGTCCCCAGCTCCTCAGGAGATACTTGGAGCATATTTAGCTTCATTTGCTTTACCAACCACTGCTGGGTACTCCCGGTGCTGCCAGTGCAGCCACCGGACGGGGCCCCTCAGGCAGCCAGTGCAGTGGGCATGCCCTGGGGGTTGAATGATCATACTCTTTCTGCATTGTGATATTTTCTTCTGTCGAGGGAAGCAGGGCATTAGCAGACTTCGGATTTTGCTCCACACGAAGTGTCTAAGCAGGGCAACCTCAGACTGTTTTCGAGATGATTCCACCCAGAAGCAGTGCAGCTTCCCTCCTCACATGGACACATGAGAAAGGCAGAAGCAGTGGCATCCAGGAGCAGGTGTGCCACAGCATTTTGGGCATAGGAACAGGATCTCAGAGTCAGTGAGATCTGCACCCAGCACGTGCATTTGTGCTCTGAGCCACCCTCACCTGCTCCTGGATATTTTATGACCCACATATGTTATTAAACTCCAGCTGTGCAAAAAGGTGGGTTGTTAAGTTTGGGTTTATTTTCTCAGGTAGACCCTCAGTGTGTTTTTAAAAGCTTGGGTCTGCCCAGAGAGTGATGGAGAAGCCCCGCTGGGCTTGGTTGCTGCGGGAGCAGCCGGGGGTGCAGGGAGTGCTGTGCACAGCCACCCCCACGAGCAGCTGCTCCCACGCCCCGGGGCAGGGTGCCCGTGGCTGGGCAGTCCTTCAGCCCGGGCTGAAGGAGAAGATCTTGAAGCAGAAGAGCTCTCCTGTGTGCCCCCGTGCCCCTGTGCCCGCGTGTGCTGCAGCAGCGGGGCGGCTCCCTGCGCTCAGCCACCAGTGCTCCCAGCCCTCCCAGCACACAAGGAGAGGCCCCAGCACCCACCTGCAGGGCACTGAGGGCTCCAGAGCAGCTCAGCAGCACACAGGCTTCTGCCTTCACTGCTTGTGCACGGGGCAAAGTGCTGTGGAGCTCTTAGGTAAGAGCTGCAGGGGTCAGCAAACCCAAACCCACGAGCTTGGTGATCAGATCATCTCAGCACAGACACCAGCCCTTCTTCTACTTGTTGTCTCTGAAATAGGCTAATGAAGAGTGACATATTTGGCCTCAGGTATCTTTATTTGAAAGTTGTCAGCCAGCTTTGATGTAAATGGTGCTGCCAGCAGCAGAAGCTCCGGCAGAAACCCAAGAGAAGCCCACCTGCCCCTCAGGACACTGGGAAGGGACGGGGGCAATTCATGGGTGTGCTCCCTATCTCCCAGGAAAGTTGTACTGGATCCGGGATGGGGTCCAGCTCCTCTCTGCATCAGGGCCTCAGCCACACTCCTGTGAGAACTGTGGGCATCACACTGGCTCCAAGCTCAAGAGATGGCCAGAGGGTCCATGGGGAGGTGGGAGGTGCAGTGGGTGAGGAAGAGGGCAGATAAAATCCAGGTAAATCCCAGGCCAGTTTCAGAACCAGAGAAATGGGGATTTCTGCAGCGTGGTTGTGGCCAGAGGCAGGCATGGGCTTCCCCTCCCAGTATTTGGGCTCCCCCCACAAAGGCTGAGCTCCCAGAGCATTCTGCAGTAATGAGCTCCATCCCAGCTGTCCAGAGCTGCCCTGTGCAGAGGGTGCTGCTGACTTCATTGCACTCTTTTTGTGAGCAGGGGATGGCTGGGGGGGTTCACATATTTGCACAAACAATAAGTCCCATCTTCCTTGTCTTGGCAAACAAGGGCTCCAAGAGGCTTCCACATCCTCCATCCCCTCAAGTGATGGCTGCTTTGTTTCCCCACGATAATTTCATTATTCTGTTTGAATACGTTTATATGTTGCTAAGCCACACATAGCAACATGGATCTTGTCTCCACGGCCCAGCCTTCCTCTGATCAATACTGAGGAATTCTGCAACTCTCACTGTATTGCATTAAACAAGATTGGTTTGAGAACATATAGAATTTACGAGTCTTTGAGACTCAAAGCCAGGAAATCACCTGAGTGTCACGGGGAGAAATGCAGACACCCCTCTGCATGCCAACCCTGGTGGGCTGCCCTGTGGTGGGACCACTGGTGGTGCCACAGTCCTTCCCAATGGGCAGCGGGTCCCTTGTGGAGGAGGAGCAGCCCATGTGCCATCAGTGTTTCCTGCCACAAAAGGGCTGTTTTATTCATTGAATCCCATTTAAAGTTCATTCTTCTGTGCTTTCAGCAATGGGTGCTGTGCCCAAGCTGATGACTGAGTAGGGAAGAAGAGGTTTCTCCTACAGCCATGGCCCTGCAGTAAGGACCAGGTTTCAGAGACCCCCAAAGGGGCAGGGGGGTCCCTGGGATGGCAGAGCTGTACCAGTGACAGCCTGTGCCAGACCTGCTCTGTCCTGCAGCAGGTTTGGGCTGTGCTTTCTGCCAGGGTGCTGCGAGACCCACCAGTGCTCCCACTGCCCTGGGGGGGACCCCTGCCCTCCCCTGCTGCCAACACAACTGAAATTGTCTCTCTTTTGCTTCAGGTTTTTGAGAAGTTCCTGGGTGATGAGACACAGCGCCGAGGGGTTTCCAGCAGCTGGGGAGGGTGGCAGGTTGGAGGAGCTGGCTTCTCTTGAAGGGCTGTCCAGCCTGGCCAGAGCTGCTGCCCTTCCCCCCAGCACCACATGCAGACAAAACCAAGGCAGGACTGGGGTGCTGTAGGGTCTCCTGGGGTTTCCTCAGCTGCTCCTCTCCCAGGAAAGCAGCCAACAGCAGGTACTTGTCGTGCTGGGGTCCCTGTGGGTTGTGCAGCCTCTGCAGGGCGGCCAAGCCTGGCCTGGGGCAGTGCCCCATGTCACCAGAGGCAGTGCTGGCACCATGGGGTTGTTCGTGTGCACTTGTTGCTGCCAATAGGGCTCGTTTAGCCCGAGGGACCTGGAGCAGTGAGGCAGGACCAAGCCCAGCTCTGCCCTGGCAGCCGTGCCCACGCTCTGTGCCAGCGAGGACGGCTGCCCTCCCCGGCCCCACTGCTGTCCCGGCACACCACTGTGCCAGGGCACGGCTGGGCACAGGCTGGGTAGGAAGCACATGCACCAGGGAAGCCACCAGCTGGCTCCAAGCCTTTTCTAAACCAGCTGACATCAATAGCATCTTCTGCTGTTTATGATAAAAATCCCCTCCCTGCTCCTGCCTGGGCTCCTGCCCGGCTGGCGTGGCCCCGGCCAGCTGGGCTCGGTTTGCCCTCCCTGTTCTCCTGTTACCTCTGTAGTGTTTAGAGCACAGAAAACGTGGTGGGGTTTTGCTGATTATGATGACAGTAAATGCTGATTTTAAAGACAACCTTCTCTCCTTGTTGCACTGTGTCCAAGGGAAGGGCTCTTGCAATAGCTCTGTGTAGCTGAGCACAGTGGAGGGGGTTTGGCACAAGGACCAGGGCACTGCCCACTCCCCTGTGCCCTCTCTGTGTTCCCCACGCTCCCTGATCCCAGCACAGCCTGTATTTCTGTGCTGTTGGGTCCTGCAGTCCCAGAGCCTCCCTGTGCTGGGCAGGGAGCAGGACTGGTGTGTGACCACTGCTCCAGGTACTGGAGTCAGCCCAGCAGTGTCTCCAGCTGCCAGGGACGGGGGGCTGGGGCTTGGGGCACCCCCAGCACCAGAATCTTACAGACAGTCACCACGTCTGTGGCAGAGCTCTATGGCAGAGCTCTGTGCTTTGCCATGGCTTTGCTCCCTGCCATGGGATGTGCCATGCCAGGGGCCACGGTGACCATCAAGATCTACATGAAAAATCCAGGACTAGGCTAATTGCCCATAAATGTTGCTGTTCATGAGCTCACTTGCAAAACATCCTGAGAATCAATATGGGAATTCCCAGCAGCACTTTGAGCTGAGTCACCAATGCCTTGAGTCACAGGGCAGCAGCAGCCCCATCCCACAGCCACAGTGTCCTGGTCCCACAAAGGCAGGCAGCACCCCAGGAGTGGGCACCTGGGGCCAAGCAGTGCTCCCCTGCCCATGGGGAGCTGGGGAAACACCAAACAGGAGCAGCAGAAAGACAGTCAAAAAAGACAAAGTTTGCCTTTTTAAATGAACTGCAAAATTTATTACAGTGGTTTGCTCCTGACAAGGAAGCTGGTAACCTCCTGCCTGGGAAAGAAGAGGGAGTAGTGGGGAAGGGGAAGGATGAGAGGAAGAAAAGGATGTGAGAGACAGAGAGAGAGAGACACTTAAGGACACTTTTCATTTTCTGAAAATAAAACATCTTTACCTCCCAAACCATTTTCTCCAGTTCTTAACGTTCACAAAAAGAAGGTGAAACCAAACCACAGACTTCTGGAGGAAAATGCACAAACGTGTTAAAGCAGAGACAAACATACTCTTCTGCGTCTAACAAGCTTCACAAACGGCGCTGCTCCGGGGGCAGCCTCTGGCTCCCCGAGGCACCGGCTCTGCAGAGCCACGGCGGGTGAGGGACCCCCGGACAAGGAGCCCCCCGGCCGTGGGGACAAACCTGAGCAGCCCCGGCCGGGGGGGAGGGAGGAGCCTGCGGAGCCGGGGTCGGGCAGGGGCTGTGCCAGGCTGCCTGCTGGGGCAGAGGAGAGGAGAGGACAGCACGGCTGAGCCCGAGACAAAGCAGCAGTGAGAGTCCAGCATGTCCCAGTTGGGGGCCTGCAGCCCCCAGTGCTCCCAGTCCTGTTTGTGAGCCCCTATCCCATGGTGGGAAAGGAACGGAGAGCTCTGTGCCCGTGGCACAGCATTTGCCATCCCCTGGGGACATGGGCAGACCACAAGAGGTGGTTTGATGGCCCAACATGAAGGACACGACAATCCTTGTTCCTCCTTTACCCACACAGTTGGGCAGGTAAATGCAGGGAGGGCGTTGCAGGGCTCCCCAAGCTTCCCCAAGCTCCTGGGCACGTGTCTGCACCTCCCTCCTGCCTGCCTGCTCTGCCACCATCACCCGGGGGCAGGACAGAGCCGTGCTGCCCACGGACAGCTCTGGGCACTGCGGCTGCCACGGCCTGCAAAGCACCAGCAGGCGCTGGGAAAAGGAACCTCAGCTGAGGGCTCTGCCCTGCCCACCCCTGCCTGCCCTCGTTTTGCCAGGACAGTGCTGGGATGCAGCATGTGCACCTCAGGGTCCTGGTGCAGCTGCATGGGGCCAACATCTCCGGACCAGCTCCAGCTTTGGATCCTCTGTGTACTCCCCCAGTGCCTGGAGACGTCCCAACCACCACAAAACCACAGCCCGTAGGGGGTTCACCTCACCTCTCCCCTGCCCTGTGCACGAGAGGCCCTGAGACGTGGGGCAGGGTCGGGGAGGTGAAGAAACAGCTGGCAGGGGTAGCAGGAGAGCAGCAGAAATGGGAGGAAAGCTGGGACAGACTTCATCCTTCCTTGGTGCTGCTGAGCCAGGTCTGCAAGTGACGGGTTTGGGCACCAGGCGTGCAGTGGAGCCGGGGGTCAACGCTGCCAAGGGGGCAGGCCGGCAGCCAAGCCCCCGGCCCCGCAGCCCTCAACCATCCTTGCCGTGTATCGAACCATCTGGGACGTTTCCAATAGCAGAGGTTAAATAGCATCACTGAGGAAGGCAGGGCGGAAGGCAGCCAGCCCCGGGCACCAGTCCTGCCCCTGCCACGCTGCCGGTGGCACTGGGGCCGCGCTCAAGTCCGCTTGGCGTGCAGCATCTCGATGAGCAGGTTGTTGCAGGGCACCTCCCCGCCCAGGTGCTTGTGGTACAGGTACTCCTCGGCCTGCATGCTCAGCGCCCGGACCTCTGCCAGCCACAGCAGCAGCTGGCGGAACTTGTCCGTGGAGTGGGGGTAGTGGCACACCGTGTACTCCAGCAGCGCCGCGTTGGCCTTCTCCTGAGCATCCTTAGCCAGCGTGTGGTTCTCCAGGTACTTCACATCTGCGAGGAGGAGGAGGAGGAGGGGCAGGAGGAGGATGAAATGGTCCCAAACTCACATGTCTGCCCCATCCGTGCCATGCTGTGCCGGGTGAGTTAGGAGGGACCCACACTTCTGGGTCAGCGCTCCTCACGCATGAAAACAGTGCAGGAGGGGGCCCACACTCTGTCCCTGTGCAGCCACGGGCTGTCTGTCCCTGCTCTGCCTCCCCAGTCTCCCCTGATGCTGAAGGCAGATTCCAGACCCCCTGGCAGCAGGACCGATGACCCCCTGCCCTCGCTGCCCAGGACTCTGCAAAGCCAGAAGGTGCTGCCAGCTGGGACCACACACCAGGAGCCACTGCCATCAGCCCTCTTTAATTCCTGAAGGCCAAGGAAGCGGCTGAATTAATTCCCTGATAAACCTGGTCTTTCCAATGTGGCAACCAGGCTCATCAGCCTAGAAACCCTAATCCTCCGTGCCTCACCAGGGCCGCAGCAGCTTCCCACCCTGCTGGCTGCAGAGCTGGCAGCAGGATTATGGGAAGCAGCACAGCAGGCAGTGGCACCGAGCTGCAGGCAGGGTCTGGCAGCAAGAAGCTGCTGTAGTCCTGAAGGCAGAGCTGCAGGAGCCGGGGCAGGCACAGCCCCAGGGCAGCAGTGGTCTCCTGTGACTTCAGGGACAACCCAGCTGGTGGGTTGGGGGTTCTGCAGGTTTTTGGGGCGGCCTGAGCTGGGGTTTGCTCTCCAAGGATGCTGCCTCAGCACTCAGATTTCCCGGAGTGCTCCGTGGTGAAGTGTTGACTCCAATCAGCCCAACATGTTGCTCAACCAGCTCTGCACAGATTTCGGTGACTTTAGGGAACAATGCCATACATTGCCCCATCACCACCCACAGCTACATACACTGATGGTGCCAGGCCAGCCCAACAGAGAGTTTGTTCCCATCCCTGACCCTGAGCCCGGCCTGGGCAAGGAGATTCAGTGGATTTACTGTGCAGCACGAGGTGCCTGCAGCACTGCCTCAGTCACAGCCCTGCCAGCTCTGCTGCCCGTGGCCAACAGCTGCTGATGCACAGCCACATTCAGGTCCCACCTCCCAGATGGAAATGGAAATACGGGCACGGGTTCTGGCCAAGGCAGTTGGGAGTTTGGGAGTTATTTCTGGTTTTGGTCCCAAAAAGCTGGGGAGCCAAACGTGGCTGTACCCAGAGGGCTGAGCAGCATTTGGGAGGGCAAAATGCAGTGCTGGTGATGGAGATGCCTGAGCAGGAGGGAGCAGACGAGACCCCTGCACCACTGGGTGGGGGTGTCCATGGCCCCACAGGGCTCCCTTGAAAGGGACTATGGCACCCGAGGCTGGCACAGCCCAGCACGGCCAGAACCCCCCAGGGGTCAGAGCCTGGGGAGTGGAGGTGCAGATGGGGGGACTGCAGAGTCCCCGGGGAGCAGAGGCACAGCCAGGGGGGCTGTGAGTCCCTGGGGAGCCCCAGCCTCTGTCCATGGCCACGGCCAGGACGGGCACTGCGGGTGCAGGCACAGAGGGCACAGGTTGTGCCAAAATGCACTTTATCAGATCACCCTTCCCTTTTCACTCCGCCGGCACATTTGCTCCTATTGTCTCCTCCTACCCGGGTTCTTGTTATGAAATCTCTTTATCTGCATAAGGTTATTGTGCATGTCATTAAAAAAAAGAAGTTATATTGATAAATGTCAAATCTATCCCCTGAGTTGGCTCAACAATAGCTAGTTCTACTCGATGAACTCACCTGGTTCTCTGAAAGACCCTATTCACCGTTTAATTGAATATTTGAATAATCTTTTCATTCCTGCAAGGAATAAAGAATGTTGTCCAAATAACATTGACTCACTTCATTTAGAGACACTGCAGCAGTTGCAAAGACTGTCCTGTGACAAAGCCTCCCATCACACATACAGATATGCCTGGGATTATTTCTATGCCCTCAAGTGTTCTTCCTATTCACAGCTCCTTTTGTTTGGGAGAAGCTGCTGATAAATTGCAAACGCTTAAGGGAATGTGGGCTATAAAAGCCTCTCTTCCTCCCCTCCCCAAGAGTAGCTGCTTCATGAATGTAAGTCATGAAATCGAATGATAGGTCAATCCATTAAGGCTCTATTAAGCCCTTCTGTAGAACAAAGCTAACCTGTGCCGTCCTCATAAATATTGCTATTTTGAGAAGCCCTAATTTTAATTAAATCTCTTTACCTGCTCAGGAGAGAAATCTATTTAGAACTCAAATGGCAGCTCTTGTGAGCAGGGCTTGGCTTTGACTGTGCTGTGGCAGAGTGGTAAATGTGGAAATTCTCTTGTTAAAGGCAATTACATCCTGCACATAATACACAATCCTGTCCTCTACAGCTGAGCCTGCGAAGGGCAAATTACTCCAAGTGAGCTCTGCAATATGGAGAGAAAAAGTTGCATTTGGGGCAAAAGGATGTCTGGGAAAACGCAGCTATTGGATTCCACGCCCTCCCTGAAAGCCAACAGGGTGGACGCTGCTCCTGTGCCCCGTGCCGCGCTGTGCTGAGCCATGCCAGGGGCCAGCGGGGGCACAAGGCAGCACGGTGGGACCCTGCTCTCCCAGCGCTGAGCCTTCAGGGCAGTGGCTGAGGAAGGTCCTGGCTCGGGGTATGAGTCCCCCTGCTTCTTCATTTCCCAGCCTGGGCACTGTTTGTGCCCCACCTTATCATTGTTTGAGCACTGGATTATCATATCTCATTTCTCTGGATTTCAAAACAGCTCCAGAGAAAAGGAAAGCTGAAGGAGGAGATGCTGCAGGTGCAGGATGGGATGGCAGCGTGGCTGGGACAGGATCCCACGGGTGGAGAAGGGCAAGCACAGCCCAAGGCATTGGGACAGGGGCAGAGACGGGTTAGGATGAGGATGGAGATGGGTCTGCCACAAGCTGGACTCACCATCCCCACACCAGCACTTGGTCACTGCGGGGATCCCAGCTTCCCCGGGGACATGCCGGTGGCTGTCCTGTCCCGGTGGGTGCAATTAGCAGCCCCTGAGGAGGTGTGGGAAGGGAAGCAGCCGTGGTGGCAGAGGTGCGAGCCCGGAGTGCGGCAGCCAGCCGAGCTCCGGGAGGAGAGATCTGCCACCGAGGGGAAGGTGCCAGCCCCCGTGATTATGGCAGCTGGGCACCCTGGGGCCCCTGCGGTGCTCAGCACCACCCACAGCCGCACCACCCTGCCCAGGGACGAGATCCTCCAGTGGGACCACGCGGGGCATCCCTGCCTTGAGGTGAAGGCTGTGGGGAGCGAGGTGCATCCCTGGCTGCGGTGTGCGTGGAGATGCTCCCTGCAAAGGGGGCGACGCGGCCAGGGTGGGAGGGCACGGGAGAGGAGCAGGAGAGGAGCAGGATCAGCGTAGGAGCAGGGCAGAACCAGGGCTGAGCCGCTGTGCCACCCCAGGGACGTTTCAGGCTCTGCCGACAGCGCCCGCAGCTCCGTGTTATTTAGTCTGGGTGAGGCCGCAGGCTCCGGGCTGAGCCTAATCAGGAGCTCCCGGTTCCCGTCCCGGGGCAGCTCCCGGGCCTGTGACGCACACCCGCAGGGAGATAGGGCCGCTCCGCTCCGGCGCTGCCGCCCCTCGACGCGCCTCGTCGGCCGTGCCCGTATCAGCGGCTGTTGCCCTGCCCGCTGTGATGGGCAAGCGACCAAAGCCGGCTCCTCCCGGCCAGCGGCGGGGCACTGTCAGCTGCACCAGAGCCCGGCCCTGCAGCCGGGGGCGCTTCAGGACCCTGGTGAGGGGGCAGAGGCAGGTCCCAGCCCGCACTCCCGGCTCCTGATTTAAAGCCCCTTCATCGCACAGCCGGGCCCCGAGCTGTGTGTGCTCACACCCCTCAAAACCCCTCAGCCCGGCACAGACGTTCCCCCTGAGAGCGGCCGCCCCCCGTGCCGGTGCCCCCTGCAGCAGCGCTCACCGAGGCTGAAGAGGATGAGGAACTTGAGGCAGACGAATTCGTGCCGGTCCACCTGCAGCGAGTGCAAGTGCAGGACGAGCTCCTGCGCCCGCAGCACCAGCGTGTTGAGGATGGAGCCGGCCTGGGCTGTGATGGTCGACATGTCCACCTGCAGGGATGGGGTTGGCATCAGCTTAGGAAGCCCCAGATCCCATAACCTGCTGCAGGGAACCCCACACAGGGCAAGAGCTGGGAAGCAGCCCTGAGCGCTGACTGAGAATTGGGGTTGTCAAAAAAAAGGCTGATGAGTGAAGCAGGAACCCCATTTAAAACAGGGGGCCCTTCACAGGGTGCTGGTGTAGGCATTTCATCTTCAAAAGCCACTCTCAGAAAGGGAAGGGGTCCCTCCTCACATCCCATCACTGAGAGTAGAGGTGGGGCTGTTGATCTTTCCGTGAGAAACATTTTTCTCCAGAACCAAGAGCTGCGTGGCAGGATGGGATGGGACCTTCTGCACAAGCAGACCGATAGTGTAACAAAACAACTGGTCTGCCCTGTGCCTGGGTGGCCACACTGGGACAGAAGCAAGAAGGTCACCCCGTGCCCCCAGCCAGCCCCCACCCCTTCACAGCCCAGCCCCCATGGCCCCTGCTCACCTCCTGGCCCGTGACCAGCAGCACACTGTGCTCCTTGCCGTGCTGCAGCTGCCGGTAGATGTGGTCAAACACCAGCAGCTCGCTCCAGCAGTTCTGCAGCAGCTTCATCTGGTCACCCACCTGAAACAGAGCAGGAGCAGCATGGCTGATACCCACCACACTGCACTGCACAGCACCCACGCTGTGCCTGGCACACATCCCACCCCAGGTGGGTCCCCTCGGGTGAGCAGGGAGAGCTGGAGCTGCAGCCCAGAAAGGGACACCCTGAGCTGGAGGAGAGGAGATGGGCAGGTGGCTGGGCAGAGCTGGCTTCAAAGCAGCTCAGAGTGTTTCAGTGGCACTTGCTGGCTCTTATCAGCACAGATTTTCCCCCACCAGGCACAACCTCCCCGAATCGCACAGAAATTTTAACAAAATGACTGGAGGAGGAACATGCAGCAGCTGCACAAAGGGCCTGTGTGTCCAGGCAGACCCTCTGGATACTTTAAAACCAAACATGACAGTGCCCATCCTCTCCTCCCTGCCCGGGATGCAGGGACTGGGGGGGCAGCAGGGCCGTGGGGGAGCCGGGGCATCGCTGTGCCCTGCAGCTGCCAGCCCAGCCCCTGCCCACGCACCCACACACACCATCACGTGCACATCCACACTGGAGCTGGTGTGTACGTGCAGGCACAGGCCCAAACAAACACCTGGGACTGCCCCTGTGGGGAACTTGAGCCAGGACACAGGCTGGAAGGGTCCCCAGAGGTGCTGGGGGCTGCAGGCAGCACCAGTGACTGGCAGGACGAGCTGCCAGAACCCACAGCTGCATTTGGCAGAACTAAGAGCTCTGCCAGGCCCCTGCACCCACAGTCCTGGCAGGACACGGGGCACACTCCTGTCCCAGCACAGCGAGCTCAGCTGCCTTCTCACCACCCCGCCAGAACCACCACGGCTCACCAGCTTCATCCCCTTGGCACTGCTTTAATGAGACCCCAACACAGAGTTGAACCCCTGTCCCGCCTGGACCCCCCCTCTGCTGCAGGGCTGGTGCAGGGAAAGGGCTGGGATTACGGTACCAGCTCCCTGTGGAGCAAACCCAGTGCAGGCAGCCGAGCTCTGCAGGGCCATTGTGCTCCCCTTTTAATAGAGGGAAGACAGATGCAGCATCACAGGGCCGGATAATGCCCTCGTTTTGCTGAAGAGGCTGCAATAAACCAGCGCTGGGAGATTGCGAGAGGAATAGAAGCCAGATGAGAAGGAGCTTTATGGTCTCAGAGCCTCAGAGCCGGCGCTCCCCGTGAGCCGCCAGGATTTGTTTCTCAAGTGCAAAGGGTGGTCGTGCGGCAGCTCCGGGAGGGGGGTGAGGTGGGAAGCGGCGGGGCTGCCGCAGCCACAGCTGCCCGAGGGCACCAACCCGCCCGCAGGGAGGTGCGGGGGGCACGGCGGGGCCGCCCCACCGCCCAAACCCGCCGCACAGGCTGCGACGCTCCTGCTCGGCTGCTGAACAAAGAGCCGGGCAAAAGCTCATTCTGCACCAAAACAAACCGGAGATTTGCTGCAGCCGTGGTGACCCCTTGGCAGGGGCCGGTCCGCGGCAGCAGCACGCTGCCAGCCCAGCTGCACCCCCGGCCGGCCCAGCGCCTCCGCTCCGCCTGCGGCGGGGCGTTGTTTTGGAAGCGCCTTCCTGTGCCTCATTCCTGAGCGAGATGAGCTCCAGGAGGGACAGGCAGAAGGTTCTGCCTTTAAAGAAGTTCTAAAAGATTTTGCTTTTCCAAAAGAAAGCACTTCAACAATTTTGAAAACTTTTTTTCTTCCTTTAAAAACTGCTAATCAGCTTCTCCCGAAGCCCGTGGGGTGCTCAGCTCCTGCCCTGAGCCCCCTCAGCAGCACATCTCACCCTGGGCGGCTGCTGCGGGGCTGTTCCCGTGCCAGCGTGCTGCGGTGCTTCCCGGAGCATCGCAGTGCACCAGAGCCACGTGGGAGGATGTGGTTGGGAGCATGATGGGGTGGGCTGGGGGCTCAGTCAGGGCTGGGTCCCACGGAGAGGTTCCCAACACCAAGCTGGGTGTCCCCGTGCCCTGTGTTGGGTGGCAGTGGACAGCCCCCGTGGCACTGCAGCTCTGCTGCGGGGGGCTCTGGCTGGGGGTCTCCTGGGTGCCCCCCACTCTGGCCTGGCCTGGTGGCAGCAGTGGGCTGCTCATGGAGGGGCACTCAGAGCAATCAATCCTCCCAGCGAGGCGGCTGCAGTCACACTCACGCTAAAAGTTAAGCAAAGGATCTTCCTCTTTTAATGTCAAGGCTTTTCCTCAGAGTGCTTTATCAAGGGCCTCATGCAAGCTGTCTTTGAGAGGCAATTTTTATCCTCTTTCTGAAGCAAGCATTTAACCCATTCACAAAATGCCCATGCTGGGGGGGCAATCCCCTGTCACTGGGGCTGCTGATGGGCTATGACCCACAGAAAATGCAGTTCCCTGTGGGAAAGTGCCTGGGATGGCACGTGGAGTCAGAGATGGACTGGCATGAGGGTTTTAAACCTCCTGCAATGCTCCCCGTGGGTTCATAGGCACAAGGTGAGGAAGCCCTTGAGAGCGTTGGGGCCCTCCAAAATGTGCTCAGGCCACGTGGGGACAGTGGACCCCACAGTGCCCACTGCTCCTTGCACGGCTGGTCCAGGGCAGCCCCTGCCTTGGGCACTGCTGCTGCCCTCGAGCGTCTCTGCAGTGTCAGGAAGCAGAGTGGCCCATCAGCTTGGACAGCAAGCCCTGAGTGGGTCCCGGGACACTGATCCCCAGCCACAGGCATGAGGAGTGTTTGGATGCCCCTGACCTGCCTCCTCCCCACAGGTGCTCTCCAGGCAACCACCCAGATCTCAGGCGCAGGATTTGTCCCACAACCCTTCACACAGGTGCAGGACACACAAGAGTGCCCCGAGTTGCAGCCCCAGCAATTATTGGGTGTGAGCAGAACCCAACACCTTGGCTACTGAGAAGTGTGAAAGTGGATTAATTTCCACCAGCCACCTGCAATTGAAACCCTACACAAGTTCAAGTGTTAATGGTCAATACATATCCCCATCCCCCTGCCCAGATACCACCACAATGGGCATCTTAAAGCAAAAAAAAACATCAAAACTGGTGCAGCTGGACTAGAATCTCATCTCCCTGCTGGTTCCCATGCTGCTGTGGTGCAGGCTGCACAGGCACCGTGACAGTGCATGCAAGGCCAGGGTGCCACAGGCAGGGGAAGCATCACATTTCCCCCAGTGCATGGGATGCTAAACATTGCTGCAGCATCCACGACCAGAAGGAGATTTTAGATCTGCCAAAAACGCTCTGGCCATTGGCCAGGAGATGGGGTCAAGATGACCCACACATGCTAAAGGCAGAGAAGGAACTGACTGCAAATAGGCCTCCTCATGGCTCTGAGATCTCTAACGAGGACAGAGGGAGAGCAGCCCAGCAGACAGACCCAGTGACTGCAAGGACCCATTGGTCCGTGGGAAATGTGTGCTCTCAGCATCCCCCCATCACTGGTGCTTGCCCATGGATGGAAGGGCAGTTTGCCCCTGCCCCTTGGCACAAAGGGGCCGAGAAGAGGGTCAGTGTCATCCCACTACCCCTGTGGCTGTGCTGTGCCCCTCTACCAGCACAGGGACCCACTGCACACCCAGCCCAGCCTGGCCTTCAGACTGGAACCGTGGCAATTTGTTTAACATTCCTGGCTGCTCATCCCAATCTAAAGGTCACTGCAACCCTATGTGCTCAATATTGATGTGTAGGTATGGCAGTGACACCTATATAAACCAGGCTGTGCAAGATGTGTGTATAAACCACTTTAAAACCAGACACAATGTGAGAGTGCAAGAGCGTGTGTGTGTGTGCACATCTCTCTGTCTCTCTCTCTCTCCATATATATATAAAAAAATTACATCTGAAAGGACAAAGTTGCCTGAGACTCACGACCCAACAAAATATATTTCACCCCCGGCCCATATTTTTCTTCCTGAAGAGATGCTGCAAATCTTCCCTCAGTCCTGACACATCTCATCTAGACTCAGTTAAAGTTCGTATTTATGGGCGTCAGCGCTGACCTCTCCCACCTCCGCCCGCGCGGCCTCGCGCCGCGGCTGCCTGGCCGGCCCTCCATAAACAGCCGGGCCCCCAAATCCCCCTCTGCCGCTCGCCGTTATTAGTCTCGCCTCCGAAGGCCAGCGCAGTCCGTAATTCTCCTCCTGGTGACACGAGATGAGCGCCGCGACATCAGTCTCCCTGCGGATTGGCATGGGGACCCTCGTTTGTCAGTGGCAGACTGACAGAATTACTGGCCCTTAAATGAAACGATATATCTGGGAAGTTAAATCTGTTTTCAATCTGACTGCCCCGCGCCTGCGGGCGGACGTGGCGTGTGAGCCGATGTCAAGAGGCCATTAGCCCATCTCCCCCCGCTCCTTCCCCGGCTGCGGCGACAGAACTGGGGGCCTCTCCCCAGCCTCGCCCAGCCCAGCCACCCCACCACGAGGAGAGGCAGAGCACCCAGTCTGCCCCTCACCAGCCTGCTGGGGCAGGAGCAAGACTGCCCAGCTCCAGGGAAAACCTGCTTCCACTGTCCCTGGGCACGGACCAAAGGCTCATCCTGGGCAGGCAGGAGCCAGCAGGTCCCCATGTCCCTGAGGGTTTACTCCTTGCTCTCCAGGCTCCCTGTGAGACCCTGGGGAGACATTGGCTCTCTGCAAACAGCCCTGTGGAAGCACATGGGTGCTGGGAGGGCTCGGGCAGGGCATGGAGTTCATGGGATCATCTGCCTGCACGCCCCTTCTCACCACCTCTCCATGCGGTGTCAGCCCTGTGTGATGCTCAGTCCCAGCACGGTGCCCTTCCACCCTAAATCCCCACACTGATCTCGGCCAACTGCCCTTCCCTGCTTGGGTTGGGGCCTCCTCACTTTCACACAGTCCTCCCCAGGGAATGGACAGGGCTGCTGGCATGCCTGCTCCAAGGAGCCCTGAGCACCCAGCAGGGACTGCCTCGACGGGGACTGCAGTGTCCCCCCATGCTGGTGGGCTTCAGGGCAGAGCCATAAGCTCTGTGCTAGGAGTTCATTCACTGCCCCAGCAGCCGTTTGCTTTTGTGTGCCTGCCAGAGCAGGAATGGGGAGTCAAGATCTCAGACCCGCTCCTGCTTCCCACTGGCTGCTCTCCCCATGCTCAAGGAGCAGCCACCCCCCTGCAACAGGGAGTTTGCACCATGCCAGGGGGGCAGGGGCAACCCCAGCACCAGCCTGGGGGGGATCCAGGCACCTCTGCTCTGTGCTGGGCCTTGGACCTGTCCCGCTGTGCCACAGAGTCAGCGCAGGGGAGGGAGCCAAGGACGACAACACCTCATTCTGCCGCTGGAGCCAGAGCGGGATGCGGGGTCCTGCGGTCCCTGGCTCTGCGAGGTGCTGGGGATGCACCCCACAATCCCCATGTGGGTGAAGGCAACAGGCCTGAGCCCCTGACATGGCAGTGACGGATGTGGATCCCAGGCGAGCTCCCATCCCTGAGCACCAAACCCCACACCCTGGGCATGGCAGGGGACGTGACCTGCTCCTGGCAGGACACAGGTGGACCATCATCCCCCACCGAGCCCCACGGCAGAGGAACACCCTCCAACACGGATTCACAAGCTATTTTGGTGGCGCAATCAGGCTGACAATGGAGTTACAAGGCTACACAGCAATACAGTTGGGAACTGAATTTACAGTGTTTACAATATCTCCTGGAAAACAACAACCACCCTGTTCCCAAAATCCAAGCTGGACACTGATATGATTGAAGCAGACCCAACCCACCCCCACAATGCCATTTCCTGACACTGTTCTGGCAGCTGGGGGCTATTTTGAGCTGTGAGGCTCGGCCACACTCAGGCCTGTGGCACCATGGCACAGGGAAGAGCCTGGTCCTATCCCACAGCACAGTGCCCACAGCTCCATGGGAAGAAGGTGATTTTGGCCAGGGTCAGATATCACAGCATCATGCTGGAAGCATGAGAAGGCACTCATGTCTCTCAGCTGCCCTAGGACAGGGCTCTCTGGGCTTTGGCCACATTGCAAAATTTTCTTTCCCATGTTTGCATGAGTTTGGGAACCTAAGCCAGTGCAGGGCATGAATGGAAAATGTCTGAAAGCCTGGCAAAGTGTGCAGGGTGGCAGAGGTGGCCCCACCCCTGCTAACCCACCGCCGGCCCCACTAATTGTTCAGGGACATTTGCTAAGAGGATGTCCTGATGGGATGGGGCTCAGTTCCGTGTCCCCCAGCCAGGCACGTGCGTGGGCTGTTGGCAGCAGATGTGGCTCTGGAGTGGGCTTGGTGGTGTCCCCCACCCCACACAGCCCTGCCCCGGCTGCCTGGCACTAATGGGACCCACCTGACCACATTGATTTTCCTCCTAAAGACAGAGGAGAGAATTGTCTCAACTATAATTCCTCAACGTTACATTTTTCAATTATATCTTGAGCTTGACACCACCGTCACTGTGGCGGCGATTGCCTCCACACCTGCCCCTGCTGTGAGGAATCTGAAATCATTAGCCCCACACAACAGTGGGAATCTCTCCGGCACCACAGCCGGGCCCCAGCGCCCCCAGCCCTGCCACGCAGGGGGCCGGGAGGGGACGGGGTGTGCCAGCACACCTGCAGTGACAGCCTGTGCCCACGGGTGCTGCCCTGAACTCGCAGCACCTCAGCCTCAATCCTGCCTGCCTCCCAGCACCCTCCCAGAGCAGCATCCCCGCCCGCTGCCAGGCTCCTACCTCCAGCTCCTTGAAGAAGATGCAGCTCCGTGCCCACTCCACGATGGAGAACAGGGTCTGGTCTGCCATCTTACACATGAGGCCGAAGGTGCTGAGCTTCTCGTGCCTGCCCTTGCCCTGCTCTTGCTGCAGGCAGGCCAGTATCCGTGCCTTCACCTGGGCCTCATCGGGCTCCAGCTGCAGCAGCTTCAGGATGACCTCGGGGATGTCGGGGGGAGAGCTGCCGGGGTAGGTCTCTGGGTACACGTAGGCGGGCACAGCCTCGTGCGCGTTTGTGTAGTGGTCGGGGTACTCGGACTTGATGGTGCGGTTGGGGAAGGAGGGGTAGTGGTACCCGGGCAGCGGGGCGTGGCCGGGCACAGTCATTCCCAGGGAGGGCGTCCCGTAGGGGCTGCGCTCGTAGTCGACGGGCGTCAGGGCAGCGGGGTTGGGCGGCAGCGTCTTGGCCATGGCGTGGATGCTGTGGATGGTGGAGGACAGGCTGTAGTCGCTCTGCACCGGGGACATGATCTGAGGCACGGTCTCCAGCTTGAAGCCGTTGGCACGGATCAGAGCTTTCTTCTGCTGCTTTAAGGCACGGTCCCGCTTGTACATGGGCCCAAACTTGTTCCTCCCTCCGCGCATCCGGTCTGCACGGACAGCTGGGGACAGAGAGAGGGCAGAGGCTGCAGAGCATCCTCACTGAGGGAGACGCACAACTTGATGGACAAAATGGTTTGTTGGGGCACCAGGGAGACCTTCCCAGAAAGTGGACAGCAGGTTGTGCCACTCAGCCCAGCCGATGTCATGCTGAGAGCCTCTGGCAATTTCAGGAAAGGAAGAGACATGTGGGTTTAAACATAAAATGAGCTGGGGGATAAAGTG
The DNA here is from genome assembly GCA_013399695.1 of Formicarius rufipectus. NCBI lineage: Eukaryota > Metazoa > Chordata > Aves > Passeriformes > Formicariidae > Formicarius > Formicarius rufipectus. The sequence goes on from VXAU01001866.1 coordinate 1,018,141, forward strand.
GCTTCCATCTCCCACGGGTTGAGGGGACAGCCCTTGAAGGCTGAGCACACAAAGGGGCTTGACACTCATTTTAACAACCCCTCACACTGGAGCAGCCCTGGGATTTCCTTGTTTCTGCAGAGCCTGGGACCACACAGCCCCCTTGAGACCCTGATTCCATCCAGGCTGCACATGCTGCTTTTTGGCAAATCTCTGCCCCTTTCTGGAGCAGCATGGCCAGCAGGTCCTGGTGGATGCACTTCACCCCGTGGGCAGGGCTGTGCCAGCCTGGGGCAGGAGGCTGCCAGCCCTGTGGGTACCAACCTCTGCCGAGGGTCTCTGCCAAAGATCCTACTGGCAGAGTCACTCCAACAACGCTACAGCAAAGCAGATGCTCCCATAAAACACCCAAAGAAACCCAAGAATGTGTCAACATGTGAGGGAGGCAGGTGCTTCTTTGCAGCAGGAGCCTGTCCCTCTGCACTGCCTTGCTGTGCTCCCAGGGGCTCCTGCCCTGTCATACCCCTTGGAGGAGCCTCAGGCTGCTGGGAGCCGCACGGCAGTGCAGAGGGATGGAGGAGCGAGCCAGCGAGAGCAGCTCACAGGCTGAGCATCAAAGGCAAAAATCCCTTTGCTGGTTTGTGTTCCTGCTGACAGCCAGCGGGTCTTGCTCTGTGTCTCAGCTGTTACCTCTGCCTCTCTTTCACCTACTTATCCTGGGGCGTGCAGCCAGCCCTCCCGGAGAGCCAGTGCTCCCCAGGCAGGCTGGAAAGGCGGGAGCGTGGTCGGGAGCAGCAGCATTTCCAGGACGAGCAGGAATGTGCTCCCAGGAGAGCCGCCCTGGCTTCCTCCCTCATTCTTTATTCATGAAAACAGCATCTCGCTGGGAGCGGGCAGCCAGCAGCAGCCTCGGGAGCAAGGGGTGCTGTGGCCCCTCAGCTCCTGAGAGCCTCCCCACACACCTCTGGGCAGCAGAGACCTGCCCCGGAGCAGTTTCTGACTTAGGGGCATGAGGACGAGAGGCGTGGCTGCAGTCAGCACTGTGCATACCCCAGCTGGGGTCTCCCGTGGGCAGACACAGCTGGCAGCTCCAGTTGGCACAGGCAGGCCTGGCAGTTCCAGCCACACATCCCAGAGCCAGAGCACACCAAAACCCTGAATCTCATACCCACTCAAGGTGACCTGTTCCCATCACTGCTCCACGTAGAGCCCAGAAATGCCCAGGGATCGCATCCCAAGCAGACTCCCATGGCACTGGGCAAGGGCCAGGGAACCCCACTGATGCTGCCTGCACTCCTGTTTGGGACCCCAGCTGGTGCTGCCTGCACTCCTGTTTGGGACCCCAACTGGTGCTGCCTGCACTCCTCCCACAGTAAGAGGTGCCCACAGTCCAGTTTCAAAAACCCTCCCCAGGCAACCACATACATCTCCTCCCCTCTCCCACCAAGAACACAAAGGGAGAAGAGGCCTTTTAATTCTCTCCTGTTCTGCTTTTCCTGCCATTTGTGCCACACTTGGAATCAGGAACAATTTGCCATTTGCTGTGTCCCAGCTGGCAGCTGAGAAGGAAACGATGTGCCCTGACCTCCAGGGCAAGGGGGCCTGAGTGGAGCCACCCAGGAAGAGCCTTCACCTCCAGCACCACCCCCCACCAAAACCCTCTGCAGGTGAACCCCGAGCCGCACACCCACCCAGCAGCAGGAGGGGTCTCCAGCACCCTGCAGTCCCTCCTTTCCACTTCCACTGCCATGCCTGCCCTTGCCCCCATGCAGAGCCTTGGCTGGGGCAGGCTGCTGGCCAGGCTCTGCCTCCCCTTGCCCACCTCTTTGCCCAGGGTGCCCAGGGGATGAGCAGGGCTGTGGACAGCCTTGGGCCAGGGCTGTGCTGCTCCCTAGCCGAGCTGCCCTACAGCTCCCTTCAGGCATTTTAAGGGGTTCCTGTGTCAATACTGCCCTCAAAATCAATCACAGTGGGCTTGCTCTTGTCCTGTGGAGCTGGAGACTCACCTCCAAAGCATCCCCTCAGATGCCTTGCTCAAAAATACTACTAGGAGCTGAGGAGAGGTGTTCTCTACTTTTTACCACAGAAGAGACAGTTCCATGGGAATATCACCCTCCACTGGGTGATCTCCTTGGCTGCCCGGCTCAGCTAAGGGACCAACAGCAGGAAAATACACCAAAAAAAAAAAGGCTGTTTGGAACAGCCCTGGGACCAAAAGAGCTGCACAGTGAACAGTACAAAAACTGCTTGAAACGGCCAAAGTGAGGCTGTGCCTGTGTCCCCCAGCCACCCCAAGCACTGCCCCTGCTCGCTGTCCCATGGCCCCCAGCCCCTGTCCAGAGCCCAAATCCCCCTGAGACATCGATCAAAGCTGCTAGAGCATGCACGGAGTGATTTAGGGCACCAGTAACTCCAATCCAGGGAGGAGAGCAAAACTGGGATCTGTTTTGGAAGCCATCCCACGCCGGGAGTTTGCTGGGGCTGATTTTGCAGTTGGATGTTGTGTCTTACTCCTGTGCCTCTGCTCACAAGCTCCGACCCCGCTCCTGAAGCAAGCGGCTGCCCGGCGAGAACACTGAGGACTCTCTGATAAACCGCACTGCGCCCCGCGCAGCGAGCCCGGCAAGCGAGGGGCTCAGCCCACTCCCACCCGCTGCAAAACACAAACGATTTCAGGGCGGAAGAGCTGGGGGGACGGCTTACTCTGGGGTAGGTGAGCTCCTTCTGCCTCTGCTTTTACTCTGCCATCCCGTGCCAAAGACCTGTCCCTCAAATATGTTTCATTGTCGCCTGCTGAGCGTTGCAGAACCCACAACACGCGACTCGGGGCTATCGGGGACCGACTCTGCTGCTGGGATCGACTGCGCCGACAGGAGAGAGGCGGCGGCTGTGGGGCTGGAATTGCCCCCCCGAGGGTCAGAAATCCGTTGTATTAAATGTCACCGAGAGCAAAAAATATCATTCGTGGTGGGTCTGCGGCAGTTTTATTGCGAACCCCATAATTTTTAACGTTTTCCTTAAGTCTCGGCTTCTGGAATTATGTGCTTAAGGAAAACAATAATTTATTCGCTATTTCCCAACCTTCCTGCCAGAAAAAAAAAAAAAAAAATCCTGGAAAGTTGAAGCCGTAGCAGCCAAAACCCCGGGGAAAAACAAAAGCAAAAACCCAGAAAAAAACCCCAAAAAAACTCGAAACAAAACGAAAATAGGAAAAACAGAAGGCGACGCGGAAAAACGAATTTTTTCTTAACTTCGGAGGCGAAAACGGAATCGAAGCGGCGACGGGAATGACCGGCCCGGGGAGGAGGCGGCGGGGACAGCGCGACCGGTCCCGGGAACCGCACAGCCCCGCAGAGCCCCGCACAGTCCCCGCGCAGCTCCCGGCCCCGCCACCGCCCCCCCCCCCC
>VXAU01001866.1:1023027-1053888 GCA_013399695.1 Formicarius rufipectus
GAGAGCGGGAGGCTCGTGGCGGCGGGGCCGGGGCGGGGGCGGAGGGCCTCACCGGCCCGGGGACGCCGTGGCCGGGCTGGGGAGCAGCTCCGCCAGGCCTCGGAAGTACCGGGAATCCCCCCAGGGACTCCTCCAGGGACGGGCAGAGGGCACCGCTCTGCAGGAAGGGGCGTGAGACCCTCCTTGGTCCCCAGCACCATCTGTGGGGAACAAGACCCCCAGCCTCCCCGGGTATCCGGCTTGAGAGCAGCACGACCCACTGGGAAGCAGTAGTCCCGAGGTTGGAGCACAATTAACCGTGTCTGAGCATGAGCCCGCCCTGCCCTGGCCCCCCGGCTTTGGCAGAAGCCCTCGGTAACCCACACCAGCCGGCCCTGCCAGCCCAGGGAGAGCTGTGTGGAGAGTACCGGGGGCCGTGGAGGCTCCTGACACCTCCTCTGGGGCCACCACTAAGGAGGTGACAGTTCGGACCTAGCACCAGCCACCACACCTGGAGCACCCACTGCTAACAGTGTCCTTGTCTGCCCGTCAGACAGCAGGTACCGATTCAATGCTCAGGGATTCTTAAGGAAATGTTCCATGACGGCAGCAGACCGGCACGGGAGCACCCTGGCTCTGGGCACGTCCTGTTTATCGGAATGCTCCCAGGCCACACGGTTCAGGCACTAGGCCATGGGGAGCTTGAGACCCGCATGGGGCCAGGCGCTGGAGCTGAGCCCATCGCACAAGAGACTGCTGCCGACACAGCCTTCGGGCACGGGGGGCCGGGGCTGTGGGTGTCTGGAGCTCTGGCACGACCGAGGGCTGCGCCGCCGGCAGCGCCCTGCGAAGGGGAGCCACGGCCGATGGCCCCACATGGCTGATCCCACACGGCTTGTCCTGCAGGACTCATCCCACACATCTCATCCTGCCTGGCTCATCCCACCCGCTTGCCCCACACATCAGCTGCCGCCCGTGGGTGCGGCGGGTGGGAAGCGGCACTGGCACGGAGAGCGGCAAACAGGAAACGGGCTCGGCAGAGCATCGCTCCAGAGCCATCGGGAATGGAGCCCGGGCTAAGAATAGGAGCAGAGCAACCCACTGTGCAGGGCAGCCGCTCCTCGGATGGAAGGAGCACTCCCACCACCAGCAGAGCCCCTTGGCCATGGCCCCCAGCCTCGCCACGAGCCCCCGGGGAGCTGCCAGGCTGCCACAGAGCAAGGCCTGCCATCGGGAAGGCAAACCCAGGAGGGGCTGTGGGCTGGGAGAAGAACTGAGCAAACACTGCAAGGAACAAAAGCAACTCAGAGCCGAAGGCTGTGATCCTTGCCAGCGTGGGATGGGGACAGGACATGGGCTCAGCCAGCACTGGGAGACAAGGGGTCCCGGACACCTCGCATGCCTGTTCCAAGCTTTGTGGGCTGCCTGTGCTCCCATGGGCAACACCCAACCCTTGGGTGACCAGAGACCCCCACCATGAGCTGGCCTCCCCCTCCGCAGCTGATCTGCCATTTCTGGGCACCGTCGTGGCCGAGGGGCCACGGCCATGGCCAGGCCTCACCCTGCTGCCCGCTGGCGGGGAAGGGACGGGAAGAGGAGGCCCACACACGGCTCTCGCTTCCTCACCGAGCCCTCCTGCGTCCCCAGCACTGGCCTGGCCACCACCATGGCAGGGAGTGGCGGCAGTGGCCGGGAGAAGGGTGGGGTGGTGGGACTGTGATCCCCCCACGGGCTCGTACTCACCGCGAGGCGGCTGCACGGCTGCTGTGCGTGGGACCGGTGGGTGGGAGGGCCTCGCTCGGCCACCGCACACGAGCTGCGACCCGAGGAGCCTCCGTGGGGCGTGGGCACCGCTGCCCTGTCCAAGGCAGAAGGGGGGATTTATGGGACCCGTGTCCGCTGGGAAGGTGTCGGGGCTCTGGCTGTGCACACGCCGCCCCGAGCAGGACACCGGCCAATCTCCTCCCCATGGGGGCCAGGCTCAGCTGGGATGGACCCACTTTGGTGCCTTATTGGCTTCTGTGGCCACGTGACCATGCTGAAAACATCATAATTAAGCTACAAAATGCTGCCCATAAACTAGCATTAGAAAGTGACAGCGGAGATAAGTGGGACCCCTGCAGCAGATAAGGCGCCCCAGAAGGGAGACCCCGCGGGGAGCGGAGGGCACTGGCGGGTGGCAGGGAGTGCCCCAGCGCCCACGGCCACCCTGATTTACAGCCCGGGGCAGGAGGGAGGGGGCCGAGGTCATGGGGCAGGACACCTCTGGGAGGAACGTGAGTCCACTTCACCCACCCAGCACTGGGACACAGCCCAGCCTCCTCAGCCAGGGCAGGTCTCCCGTGGGAGTAAGAGAGGATGGGAGGAGGCTTCTCCACACTCAGGGCCCCACTCCTGGGTCCCAGGGGTCACCATGGCCAGCGGTCAGTGGCTCTGCTTGTGCCAGAACCGCACTCGCAGAAAGTCAGTGTCCCTGGGCCTAAGGCAGCCAAGCTCTGGCTGTGTTTGCCACATCAGATTCCCCCTGTTCCATTGCTGGGCATGGTCTTACCCCCGGGCACCAGGCCAGCTGCAGTGCTTGGGTTCCAACCACCCTGTGAAACACGGGATCGGTGATGCTGGGGCAGGAGGCTGCATGAGGGACCCCTCTGTCCCACCAGAGTGGGGATCTGCTGCCACCACCGGCCCCACTCTCCAGCCATCCATCACCACGGTGTCTTCCCACATGTCTGCGCAGCGTCCTCTGTCGGCTTTGTCCCTGTGACGGCAGCCCCGAGAAGGGGCCTCGAGCCCCACAGCAGCACAACGAGGGCTGTGCCACGCTCCGGGCAGCTGCTGGCAGCCAGAGTGGCACGGCAGGACTCACAATCCTGGGCTCGGGGGTCAGGGAAGGGCTCGTCCCCTCTCTCTATCAGCACAGCCCTGACGTGGTGCGGCAGTGACGGTCCCGGCAGTGTAGGACACCACGTGGGGGGAGCAGAGAGCCCCCGGGGCCGCGGGGAGAGGAGCGAGAGCACGGGCTGCACAGCCCTGCTTGTTTTTTCCTTGCTCTGCAGCTGAAGAGAGGAGAAAAACTAATGAAAACAGAGCTCTGGAAGAAGCGCCAGGCCCGGAGCAGCTTCCGCCCCGATCCCCAGCAATTATCAGCCACTTGCCAGATGTTCCGATGCGATGCCAATGTCAGGGAAAATAAATCTGTGGCAGGTTCAAGGTCCCTGCCGGGCCGGCCCGCAGCGGCTCAGCGCCGCCCGGAGCGGGACGGGGCTGCGGGGCAGCCGCTTCCTCCTGCCAGGCATTGTTCCCCCGGGAAGCCCCGGCCTCACACCGGCCACCGGCTATTTTTGCAGCAAGGTGCTTTCGGGGGTGAATACGTCCCCGCCGGCCTTGGGCACCTTCCTCTGCGCAGACCCCGGCCAAGGCTGTGGCCCAGCTCCGGCGCTGCGGCACAGCCCGGCACGGCCCGGCTGCCGGGTTTGGCAAGGCTGTGCCGGAGTGACCGCACAGGCATCGGGGAGAGACAACTTCCAGCAGCCTCGGGGGTCCCTGGCGACAGGGAGGATGCGCAGAGAGGTGACATTTTGGGGGTCGTAGCACCCAGGAGGGACAGATGAGGTGGCTCGTGGCTTCCAGCTGCACAGGATGTCCTGGGCAGGGGGCATTCAGGGCTGGGGATGAGCCCCAAAGTTGCGGCCCTGTCACAGCGTTGTCACAGCCCAGAGAGAAGCACAGCCTGTGTCTTGTGCCCCCAACAGGCCCAAGCACCGGCACATCTGTCACCAAAGCTCTGGCTGTTGGTTTGGTGACTTCCCTGCCCCGTGTCCTCCCAGCACGGCCGCGGCGCAGTTGGAGCCCGTGGATCCGCACCACCCGCCGCAGGCTACAGCGCGCTTTGGCTCCTCGCTGGTGCGCAGCCTTGATGCTCAGCAAAGCGTATCTCCTGCTCGGATTTTATCTCCATCCACTCAGCTTATCTGCGCGGGGCAGCCCTCCTGCCTGCGCCACGTTCCCGGAGCGTGCCTGCAGCAGGTGTGGCCAGCACTACCGTTTGCCAAAGCCGCTGCCCGCCCGCAGTCCCTGACTCCGGGGCCCGCGCCGATAATGCGCGTGCGGCGAGGACTTTGGCGATAGCGTCGCCGATGACATTACCTTGTCCCCCGCATTCTTCCGATGCCACGCGCGCCTTCGCTCGGGGCGCGGGCGGCCCGGCACATGGCGGAGGGTGCAGATGCTGCGCAGGCAGCGCCGCGAAGCGCTGGTGGTCTCCTCCCGGGGGGACTCATTGACATATCAGTCACATAGTTCTGCATAATTGGGACTTGGATGCAGCCTCTCTTTATGTTTCCTCTTGGCAGTTGCCAACAACATGAAGCACTCCTGGGTCAAAATGACAGCCTTTTGTTTACTATTCCTGCTTATGTGCCTCATTTTCTTCAAGGATAAGAGCTCTTTATAAGAATCTTTATTGTGATGAGGTTAGCAGAGAGAAAGATTTCTCTCCAGCTTTCTCTCTCTCTTTCACAGCTGATTAGCAGGGTCAGCCCATGAGGACAACGATGTGGAGCACAGACCCAGCGCTCGCCTTGGGTCCCCCCAGTCATGAGCCACATCCTCTCCTGCACAGTCCTAACCTGCAGGCCCCCCAGTACCCAGACCCACACAGGGTTCCCAGGACATCCTGTGGCACCATTCCTCTCCGGTTTGTGGGGGCTGCAGGAAGGGGATCCACCACCTGCAGCAAAGGTACCATGAAACCCAACCACCCCTAGGAGCTTGTGCAGGAGTTTACTGGGAGCACACATCTCCTCTCCATGCTGTTACCAGCCCAGCCCTGGTGACCTGTTCCTCATCTGACCTCTGCAGCCATGAAAAAGCCTGTCAGAAGCACCCACAAGTGGCAAACCAAGACATGAGAGACTTGTGATGGTCTAGTCAGTGGTGACCCACCAGGTTGCTGCACTCAGCAGTCTGATTTTCCAGGATGGTGGAAAAGCAGTCTGATTTTCCAGTGATGGGGAAAGAAATGAAGGGAGATGTGGGAGCAGTTGGTGACAATATGGGGAGAAGCTCATGGAATAGACATGGGCAGGGATGGGCATCAATGGAAAACCTTCCCCAACCCTGAAGAGGCCTCACAGGACCATCCCAGAAGATCCTTCAGCCATTGCTGAGCTGACCCCAACGCTGCAGGGAGGTGACCCAGGTGACCCCAGAGCCCCGTCCCAGCCAGTGCTCATGGGGTGACACTCCTGGGAACAGCCACTCTTGTCAAGAGGAAAGCAGCTTACCCTTGAAAGTTACTTTGCGAAGGCCAAGAGTGGGACTGTGACAGAGCAGCCTGACAAACGCATCTCCCGAAGTCCTTGGGCCCGATAATGTATGTCCCATGCAATGTTGACACTGGTGATCCACCAAAGATCAGGTTAACAAGTCTGACGTTAGTGACAGTGTGATTTGTTCCACGCTGGCTCTGAATTCATAGAGCCGCTGGCCTTCGGTGATGAACTATTGCACGAGGCTGTGGCAGTTGTCACCCGCCACAGCACCGAGATGAAAAGGAAGCAAAGCTCTAATCAAAATACAGTGGTCAGTAGGGGTTGAGCTGAAAATTAAAATGTGCTGGTATTTTTCCCACTCCAGCCCTACTTTCCCAGCAGCCCCTTGTGCCAGGGCAGGGTGAGGGGAAAAGCCACCTCGTCATCTCTGCGCAGCTCCAGCTTGGTTGGAAGGTGAGCACAAACCCATCACCCCACACGCATGGAGCGTCCTCCAACACCTCCCAGGGAGTCCCACCACTGCCAACCTTCAGGGCCCCTTCAAGGGGAATAAATCGTGGGTGGCACCATGTCAAAGCCACTGGAGCTGCTCTATGGAGGAGGGGAACACTGTCAGTAAGGAAAACCAGCACGATGAGAGGGCAGGAGTCTCGAGAGCACTCGGCAAGGAGTGGGGCAGTGGCTCGTGGTGGCACTGAAGTGAGGCCCCATGGGAGGGCCAGATGCTCCCTTGGAACTGCCTTTGTGGCAGCACCACAGCTCCTGAGTGGACCCCCATGTGCTCTCCCACGCACAGGAGTGCAACTGTGCAAAGTGCTGCTCAGGATTTTAACACACGCCCATCTTAGTAACACCAGGGGCTGCTGAACGATTCCTGCTGTCCCTCTCTCCGCAGTGTGCTGGTCAAGCACCTCTGGTGCGTTTGCTTGTTTGGATACTCCTCCTCCTGCTGCACCCCATGGTGACACTGACCCATCCAAACTGCTGCATGTTCTGGTCATGCCCTAGACTGTAACCCCTGGGTGACAGCAGTGCTGTGGCACGTGTGTAGGGGTGCAATGATCAAAGGAAAACCCATCCTCCTGCCATCTCTGGGACTCAGGCAGGAGTTGGGGACCACCACACACCCAGTGCTTGGCCCAGAGACCATGCAAACCTTCACTTTATGCACAGCACCCCTCGTGTCACCCCCAGCGTGCAGGTTCCCCCCAGCTGACCCTGCTTTCAGCAGAGGCCACTGCCAGACCCTGTCAGAGCTGCTCTGGGCAGGGCTTGTGCCTTCAGCCCAGTCCCCAGCTGCACCGACAGCACCAAGGCCTTCCCCAGACCCACAGATGACTCCAGGACAGCAGCAGGCACGGGCAGTGCTGCGGCTGTCACCCAGACCAGCCCTGGGCTCCCCGACAGCCACTGCTGACAGGGGCAGGAGCAAGGGAGCGGCAGACACCAGCGGTGAAGAACAATTCACATTTATTAGTTCATACAGCTAAACACTCGCTAAACATGCATTCAACACTTATTGGTCACATTTCCACAGGTAGTCAAGTCCCAGAGCAGCGGAGCAGGGGCGGGTGGGGCTGAGCGGGGCAGCGCCCCGGGCACGGCACAGTGCCTGCTCCTGCCCCAGCCCCGGCTGTGCCAATGGTCACCGTGTGTCATGCCGAGGCAACATCCTGCTTCCCTGATTTACACAAGGGATTGTGGGAAAAATGAATGGGAGAAACCATCACTTGGAACATCAGCAGAAGGACCCGACAAGCAGGACCAACCCCCTCGGAAACATCCCACGAGCCAGCGAGGGGCCGGCACAATCGCACACGGCAAACCGGAGCTGCTGCCTCCCCAGGACGGACACAGGAGGGGCTGCGAGGTCCCCGGACACAAACACAGCCTCTGCCCCAGCACTGAGCCGGCCTGGTGGGCACCAACACAACCAACGTGGCATGAGGCACAGGCTGCCCGGGCAGGGATGCCAGAGCTCAGCACAACAGGACAGCAGTAACAGGAGCCAAACCCCAGCCCAGGGGACGGGAAACAGCTCCAGCCATCGCAGCCCCTGCTCCTTGCTGGCGACAGACACTGGCAGCGTTTAGTTTTTCACACAATCCCTTTGAGATGATAAACAGGATGTCACACGAGGTAGTTTAGTTATGGAAATTGAGTCAATAATGTTATCAACTATTACAAGACATTTTACAAATTGAAAGAAAACAATGAATCACAAAAGGCTTTGTTAAGGTTGATCGTCATCTGGTTTCAATTTCTGTTTCTTTTTGCCCTTGGGGGCATTTCTGCCACTGAACCGTGTTGCTTCTTTCACAGACTTGTCAGAGGGCAGCAGTCAGAGGAGCTATTTTTAATTTTCAAGTTTTTTTTTTTTCCCAAGGGGAAGACACTGCCTGGATTGGCCTCCCCAGCTTTTGGTGGGCTGGTTTAAACTCAAGTTTGCAGATCTTGGCTGAGGGTGCTGGGAGGGGAGTTTCAGCCCTGCAAACTTGCAATCACTTTTGCTCAGTGCTGGCCCTGCCCGTGGCTGGACGGGGCCATTTGGACACTCAGACAGCAGCTGCAACCCACCAGGACCCTTCTCCAACAGTCTGACTGTGACTACAACCTTCTGACCATGGTGAGAAAGTTGTACTGATGAAAATTAAGATGTTGTAATTCATAAGCAACATAAGACATAGCCCTAGGACTGGCTGCCAGGGACACTGAGAAATTGTTTCTCCTTTTCCAGGAGCACTCAAACACATTTAACGCCAAAGTCAGAGGGATGAGGTAATGCAGGAATCAGACAAACCTCCTCCAGGCTCAGGAGCTGATGTGCCAGCAGCACCACCCACCTTTGGGGTGCTCTGCCATGAGACCACACCTGAGCCTTCAGCAGGCAAACTTCCCACAGCCAAACCTAAAGCTTTTCCCCCAAAATCCCCATATGGGGCTTTGGTCAGCTCTCAGACAAGCCCTGAAAGAAGCAACTGTTGCAACATCAAAACTAGGGTTTCTCTGGGTCACATTTTAAATACTTATCCCTGAGCTTCTGTGCATTGAAACAACACACCGTGAACCCAGAGAAACGCCACAGCTTGACACTGACAGCTATGCATTTCCCCCCACTTACACATCATCTACAAGTTAAAAATCAGTTTCATACTTAAACTAGTTCCCCAAGTTTCCCCCTTTCTCCTGCCTTTCATGTGGCAGGGATGATTGCCGCTTATTATCCTGAGAAATAACAACATTTTCACAGACACTGAGCTTCATAGCTTCAAATCAAAACCAAGAAAGAAAGAAAGAATGACTGGGAAATAGCACATTCACAGGAGAATATTTTTTTCTTTTTTTTTTTTTTCCTTTTAAAAAAATCTAGTAAAAGAAATTCAAGTGGTTTTTTTTTAAAGTTGGTTTGAAGGACAAGACAAACTCCTTAACCTGAGGTGGCTGTGGGTCTGTGAGAAGCCTGAAGAGCCAGGGCAGATCCTGCTGTGTAGGGCATGGGGAGGGATGGCAACAAGTGGCTCTCGAGCCTCTGCATGGGCACGGCCCCCCCCAAGAAGCAGGAGCAGTCCAGGAGCCCTGCTCACCCCGGGACCCCTTGCTCTCACGGGCTCCCTCAAAGCAACAGCCCAGCACTGGGAAAACGGGTGTTACCGGGGCAGCAGCTCAGCTGAACAGGCAGCTGATCCCACTGACCACCCTGAAAGCACCACGCTCCCACTGTGCTCTGTGGGTGACAGCAGATGGCAAAACAATTAAAGCTTTTAATGATTACAGAGGAGTCCAGAGCTGCTCCCTGATGACTCAGAGCAGGGCGGGCGTGAGAGGAGCACGACGAGGCCACCGGCAGGACTCACAGCTGGACAGCACCCAAGCCACCTGCACGGCAGGGGACAGGGAGCTCCTGCTGCAGCAGCTCTGCCATGCCCAGAGCCCACCCGGGTTGGGGTACCCAGCCCCTCTGAGCTCCCTGGCTGTCCCTCGTGCCCTGCCCTCTGCAGGGCTGGGCATGCTGAGCACAAGGACTCGCTCCCGACCCACGCCGTGGGGTCACGGAGCTCAAGTGGGAGAAAACTCATGGACCTTTCAAAAGCATTTGCTGAGGCCCTGGTCTCATGCTGGGACTGAGCCCCATCAGGTGGTCACAGCAGCTCCTGCTCTGCCCCTGGCCTGGAGACACTTCAACTGCACAACAGCAGAGAAAACCCCTCAGCATGGACCCTCCAAGTACGTGAGCCCGAGAGCTTCAAATTTATGTGCCAAATCTCTGTCTGGATTAAAAGTAACTCTCCAGCCTTCCATCTGCACAGACGCTTTGCAGGAGAGAAGGGGGTCAGCCAGCCAATTTATCTTTCAAATCGGGTATAAAAATTGACTTGTCATGGCAGAAAATTCTACCAAAGACTATTATTGTTGATTGATTCCTCTATGACAGAAGGTCAGATAAGCAAGAGCAGATAGGTACCAAAGATAATGAACTTCCCCCTACTAGCATTAAGCACAAATAAAATATGAGTCCCTGTAAACAGAATGTTAGGTGAAGAATGGAACAAAAATTCCAACCTTTCCAGGGTGTCCTTCAAACCAAATTCACAAATACATCTAGTGACTGACCTAATGTCTCTACATCTCTAGCTACATTCCTAACTTCTCATAATACCTGAGTTTGCAATGCAACACATTCACTTTACCCTGTTTAAAAAATACAAGTCATTAGAGGACTTGGTGCAGAAGATATCAGGAATGACTGGCCAGTGATTCTGTTCTGTTTGCTGCTTCCTTACCTGTCAGTTCAGGAAGGATTTTCCACTCTCTATAGCAAAAGGTTACCTAGGAAAGGATACTTCTGCCAACCAACCTTTGTAAAACTTGCTTTCTACAACAGAAAGTAGAACAATCATGCCTGTTCATCATCATAACTGAATTTAGGTTTTCGGTTGTTGTTGGTACAGCATTAGTCTTGGAAATTTTGGAAAACCACAGATTACCTAATAGATTATTTTTGTTGGATAGCTGGCAACAAGATGACTGCTTTTATGTACACTAAAACACTTATTCATCAACAGATTACAATAATTCAGTAACGGTAGAATAAAATTACTCCTATGCAATTTTAACAATTCCTTGAGTGTATAAAACAGCAAGCCAGAAATAACCCGTAATAAAAAGATCACATCAAGCTATTCAGAAATTAAACTCAAAAGGTGAGAAATACTTTCTAACTTACAAACAGGTACACTAAAATCTTCCCCTGTACACGTGAGGTATAGGCTGTATGCAGAAGGCTTTCCTGAGAACACACACGTCTCTCATTGTACTGTCAAAGTAAATGAGATTTACGGAACCACCTTTGGGTGTGAAGCTCCACAGAGCTGAGCTGCTGCTGGGCCCAGCAGCTGTTACCCGTAACATCCTGCTTAAATAATGAAAAATGAGCAGCTATGGACTTCTGGAGAAGGGAAGCCATGGAGCTGGAGGGTGCCCAGGCGGGGTGCCCAGCTGGCAGCGTGGTGTGAGCACAGCCATCAGCACCAGCACTGCCAGTGGGTCACAGCAGCTCTGGGCTGCAGCCCAGGGAGAACCCCCGGGCCAGGGGGAGAGAGGGAGAGAGGGAAAGACGACTTTGGTGAATGGGATTTGCCTCCTGTTCACCACCACATTCATCCACAGCAGCTGCAGCCCCTCTGGGCTGTGCTCGCCCTGTGCCACACCACTGTCATCAGGGCAACACAGAAAGGGAGCCACTCGTCCCTCCAACCCTGAGGAACAAAAGGTATTTCCCCAAATATTTTTAAATCAGCACTCAAAAACTGTGCCAATGTCAGATTTACATCTAAGGAGACAGGGAGGGAAATCTAGCCAGGGCTGTCTAGGAGAGTGACTGAGTCTCTGAACATTAATTCCTAATGAAGGAGATGAGAACAAGAGCATCTCATCCACCCTCCCCACCACGAGCAGGAAGCCATGAGATCACTCATGAGAATGCCCACGTTTAGCTAAACACCAACACCCAGCAATTGTTTCACTAATTAATCAGTTGCCATCAAACCAATTCCCTGGAGCGGTGGGGAGCTTGTGAGACAGAAAATCCAAGCCTTGTAACATCTTGGACAGAGCAGGTCAGCAAGTACTGCAGTAATGTCATTTTCCCTGGGATTCCACAGGCAGCAGAACAGTCCTGGCAGGATGTAACTATGGAACACACATTCCCTGAGTCCAGCAGAGAAAGCCATGCCAGAGGACACTGGAGTCCCTCACCCCATTACACGGGTCACATTTAACCACTGGGTACTTTAACTGCTCCCAGAAACAGAAACTGCTGCAAGGCAGAAGCCTCAAGAGTCAGGTACCACCTCAGAGGAACACAATAAGGGGGGCAATCCTGTCTCTTCTCTAAGTAGGTTTTTCCTGCTTTTGTGAACCTAAAATGGATGTTAAGGAAGTGAGGAGAAAGTACTTGCAGTTCTCTAGCAACAAGAGCACCTTTGTGTAACACCAGGAGCCTGCCATGAACACAATTTCAGTGGAATTAGAAGGCATTGTGGGAACAGTGAGAGGGCAGACTCCTGCCTGCAGCTCCCTGGAGGGGACAGGGGCAGCAAGCCCCTCACAGCTCCAGACCATTGCCATCCCACTGGGAAACCTGCATCTGGAAACTTCTGGAAAAGAAACCAACTGCCTAGACAGACTTCTCCTTCTCCACTCCCTGCCTTTTTAAAAATAAATTTAAAGAAAAAAAGGCTTGGCACTTCTCTACCACCCACTTCTCCAAAGTCGTCCCTTCGGGATTCGAACAGCTCTGTTGATGCAGTGAGGCCGTTTGATCTCTACAACAAATGCTTTTGGATACAAATCATGGAAAGAGCAGTGCATGAACAGCATCTTCTCCTTGAGGTAGTCTTAGTCATCTCGGTCCCCAGCCCCAAATACAAAAGAACTAACCCTAACAAACACTGTAACATTAAACATCTTCACATTCTGTAAACTGCTGGAGAATGCATCTGCTGCATTCCTACAGAACCATGTGCATCGTGTTGAAGATCATACATTCAACTCTGTCGTGAAATAAATATATAGGAAAAAGAGTAAAAAAACAAAAACAAACAAAAAAGATTCTTGCTACAAGGGCAGGGATGCCACTGCCCCAC
Organism: Formicarius rufipectus; assembly: GCA_013399695.1. Taxonomy (NCBI): domain Eukaryota; kingdom Metazoa; phylum Chordata; class Aves; order Passeriformes; family Formicariidae; genus Formicarius; species Formicarius rufipectus. The sequence goes on from VXAU01001866.1 coordinate 1,035,425, forward strand.
CTCCTGGCTGGATGGCGTTTGCCCCTCTCCTGGGTGAGGCAGCTCCCGGCCCAGGCACAGTGTAAGGCACTGGCCGGGCCAGCTGGGCTCACTCTTTGCTCACACTTGTCTTGCAGGAATGTAGAACGGCCTTAAAAAGGAGAGGCAGCTGCTCCAGGGGGACATTCACCATTTTTCCTGGTAAGAAAGAACCCAGAATTAGCAGCCAGTCCTGAATCAGATTTCAGAGACACCTAAGCCAGCAGTGCTGGAGATGGTCTTACCTTGAACCTCTCAGAGAAACAGTTAATCATCCCACAGCTACATTAGACATTTGATATTCATTTGGACACAATGTGATTTATTATTTAGTGAATAGAAAGCAAAATAAATGGGCAAAGTCAGATCAAAATGATTTGTCCACAATGGAGCAGTATTTATAGAAAGTGGGAAGGACTAAATCCTGTCTCTCCTCAAACCCCCCTGTTGATCTCCATGAGTAAATTACAAGAGCTACTCTGAGATTATTATCTAGTTCATTACGATGGAGTAGCATGAAGCACAGAGCCTTGACATGGGGAGGCAAGTATTCCCTCTTTGCCATAACATTCAGGAACAAACAGTTTTAGTAACATCAGACCTTGGAGATCTAATTAGTGACACAACTGCAGTTGAGAATTCACCTGCGGATTTCCGAGGTCCAGATGAGAGGAAACAGGGGGGTTACACTGCAGGTCTGCCCACTGCTCTGATCACCTTCTCCTTAACTCAGCAGCATTACAGGGATCTCCCTGGTTCTTATGAGGTAACTTCTCAAACCAGGATTACACCCTTTTGAGATGAAATGCCTCCGAGTTGGGATTGAAAGGAAGGAGAACCTGACCAAAGCACTTAAAGGCTGTCAGGTCAGAGCAAAGCACATCTTCCCAGAGCAGGATGTAACCCTGTGCCTACCAGCATCACCAGGACACCTTGCCAGGAGCCACTCTGGCTGGGTGAGCTTGGGCAATGGGTTGGGCTTAAATGTGGGCGAGAAGCTCCAACAGAAAAAGGTCCCACACAAACATCCTCCACCGAAGTCAACCAGAATTTCATTGTTACAAATTAATTTTCTTTTAAAAGCATATTTCATAACTTGCACGTGATCCCAGTGGTAGAAGAGCTCAAGCAGGTACCTGCAATGTATCGGATCTCTGGCAAACACATCATTAAATCCGGGAAGCGGTTTGGCTGGTGTGGGTATTTGTACTCTGTGAAGTCCTGGCAAACATACCAGTACCGCTTATTCAGCTGCTCCAGTTGGGATGCATTGGTCAGACCCCTGATGTCTGGAAGGGAATACAATTAGAGCAGTGAAAACATGACAAAAATATCCCAAAAGAGCACCAGCCTGGCACTTACCCTGCAGTTTGCACTTTCTCAGGAGGGACAGTCTGATTTCTGTCACTTTGAGCTGGGTCCCTGCTTTGGAGACTGGCTTCCAGCATCCAGTTAGACCAATACCAACATATCCATCTCCCCTCCTGCCATGCCTGCATCATGGATGTGTCTATACGTGCATGTCTAGATACAGGATTTTCCTCCACAAAATGGGAGGACAAAATCTATGCCCTAAGCTGCTCATCTGCAGCTCAAGGAACGCACTTGGAGACAACAGCTCCAGCAACCTGAAATCTCTGCCTGGTGCAACGTGGCTGTGTGTCAGGTTTTAGCCCTCACAGGGGATCAGTGTCACACCTCCTCAGACAGAAACACCTTCATTTTGGCTTCATTTTGGCTGAGGACAGCACTCAGCTCTGTAATTCATGGGATCACCACATTTCTCCCCAGCTGCTTATGAATTATGTCACAAGAGCTTTATAAACTTGTCGACTTTTTATTTTTAAATTTAGGTTTGCCAATGTCAGGCAACACACACAAAGGAAAAATGGATGGGCAGGAAGTGCCACTGGCACTGTGGGCACAGTGCTGGGTCCTGGGCAGGATCCAGCACAGCACAGCAGGCTCGGTACCGTGGGACCATCTGACGGAAGAGGCATTCATCTACTGCCCAAAAGCTGACTTTCAAAAATAAGTCTCAGGTATTTCACATAAAAAATTGCAAACTTCAACTAAAAATAAAAGAAGACAGGAAGTTAATGAAAATACATTTTAGAAAACAATGGAGACAGCTCGAGAAGTGCATTATCCAGTGTCAGGAAACTGCCCAGGGAAGCAAACCGGAACCTCAGCCCGGCACAGATTGAAGTGTCAGCACTATCTCCTGCTGGAAATGAGTGGGGGAGGAGAGAGCCTGCAGCACATTTTTACAGACTGCTACTATCTTTCACAGTACCAAAGACCTGGGGGATATTTATTTCCAAAACTACAGCTGAACACCATCCATTGAGCATTTGCCTCTGCATGGATTTTGAAATGCTCAGGGTCTTGAGACAGCCAGGACTGTCAGCCTTAATGTGCTGCTTAATCAGCAGGAGATTTACAGCCCTTTCCCAGGCTGAATTCATGGCCTGCATGTAAGTACTTCATCCATGGTCACCTTTCACTGTGAAGAGTCAGATTTAGGTAATAGAAATGCAAAACTAGAATCTAGCTAAGTGATCTAATGATCTATCCTGAAGGTAAATATTTTAAAGAGTCAGAAGAGCTCTAAAAAAGAGAGAGGACTGGTTTCACAAACTCACCCTTTGAACTATAAAAATGAACAAATACATTTTCTAGCTGTGAATCTCTGAAAGGTTGTTATGCAACTAGTCACAGTTTACTTCAGAAAAAAAGTCATGTAAATTAACTGGTTTTAAAGCCCCATTCAGGCAATTAACTAAAGAGTTACCTAAAGCAGCAATACTTCCAGATAACACATCTACTGCCTATATTTAAAGGCAGTAAAAACTCTGTTGACAAATGAGTTCATTCCCTTCCAGGTGTCTCCATGTGGGTACCCAGGCATTCCCTGTGTGAGCTCAGTGGCTCACACACACACTGAGGGTCCACAGCTTGAGCCTCTTCGTGGCTCTTGGGCCCTTCCTCCCATTTCCCACCAGGGAAGCAATGACTGCTCACCCTGTTTCAGTCCCTCTCTGCTGACTCACCTTGATTGAGGAAGTTGATGGCCTTCATACATGCATACTCCTCGTTGCTGACCTTCAGCTGGTTGAATTTGCGAAAGAGGTAGATCAACCGCTCCATCACCTCCATCCCCTCTTCACTGAATCTGGCAGACAGAGATCACATCAGCACATACAGGACATGGACTGCACAATAAAGGCAAGAAGCTTATTAAAGCATTCAGAGATTGTAACACCTTGAAAGAGAATTTTTAAAAACTGTCATCAAAGCTGCCTGAAGTCTGCTGGCACAATCGAAGTAGAAGTAAGGAGGAAAATGTCTCAGTTACAAACTCAGAATCACAGAATCACTGAATGGTTTGGGTTGGAAGGCATCTCAAAGATCACCTTGCCAGGGACACCTGAGTAACCATGTTACTCAGAGCCCCATCCAGCATGGCCACACCAGGGATGGGAAGTCCACAAACTTGACTGCTATAGATGTTTATAGCAAAAAATGTATCTTGGTGATTCAGCTCACCACCAGCCTGCTCTGACAGTGGAGAAAGTCTGATGGAGCCAGGAATCTGAAGTGAAGGTGAGAGATGGGCAGGACAGGGCACACTGATGCACAGGAAATGCAAACCTCCCCATAACTGCCTGATAGACATTTTGTGTGCACAGAACAAGGTCCTCCTGCCAAAGGGGGTGCCAGGCCTCTTCAGGAGTAAATACTCCACGTGTACACCACAAAGAAGCCCTGGGGTAAGCACCAGGCCAGAGCAGAGCAGGAGGGTACGGAGGTGTCTGGTGTCTGCAGGTACCTCCAGACCATCCCACACCTGCCCGGGGCCAGAACGGCCTCTCAGGAACACATCTCCCAGAAATACCCCAGCTACAAAGAAACCACATATTGAAACACGCTCAGAAGTGGGACAGAAGTGTTTCGGGAAGCTTCAGTGTGCTCTGGCATTGTGCAGCATAAAGCACAAGAGCACAGCCAGCAAACCATCTCTGAATAGAACATAAATAGAACCCTTTTCACTGAATAGTACCTTATTTTGGCATGTGTGTTTGTTTACTTCAAAGTTATTTGTAAAATGCATGGTGGAGTTTGACCTCTGCAAAGTGAAAACAAGCTGTCTGAACTCCAGGTCACTTCTTCAAGAAAGTAATATTGTAAGTGATGAAAGCCTTGTCGGCTAATCTAAAATTGTACAAGTTTTCTTGCTCTCCAGTTGACATTAAAAATCTTGCAGGTGCAAGATTGCAAAGCTCAAGAAGTTAATGAGCACAAAGACCACTCAATCCTCTGTTGGGTTTAATTGTTTTTAGAGCATGCACATTTTTACCAGCCACTCATCACTTCATAAATCCAGGAGAGCTCTTCTCTCATTCCTGCAGTTGAACTGTCTTACTTTCTTGCGCATACTTTCCTCCCCCTTTCAAACAAAGCTGTTCTGTTTTTCACAGCCCTATTTCTTCTCGAGGACTGACTCCTCCACACTTTTCCTTGCAGTTTACACCAGGCAAGTTTCTGGCTGGGAGTTATCGGGATCAGCTGGGGAGGAGAGGGAAGGGAAGCACTATCAGGAGTGCTGGGGGAGGTCAGGAATCTATTCATTTCATATTCATCTTCAGAAAAACAGCACAATAAGAGAAAACATTTGATCTAGCAGGCTAACAGAACATTTATGCAGTTGTTAGAAGCGATTAAAACGCACAAGCTGGGGAGCTTATCCTACGCCTTTGTTTGTCACCTCCGTGTTAGCATTGCTCTTGTCATTTTGCTAAGAGCAGAAATTAACCCTGAACTGTCAGACTATTCCTGCTCACTGAGATTTCTCCAACCATCTGTGAAGTTTGGTTTGCAGTCATTACTGATCGATGTCAGAGGAACCAGGGGCTCTCCAAACAACTTGGACACCTCAGAGTCCATCCCAAACCGGAAAGGATTGGCTTTTCCACCAGTGCTTTGGACAGGGAGACTGATACCCACGAGCTACCCCACAGCTGCTGGCAGAGAGTGAAGCTGTGGCTGAAGGACCATGAAGACAAGTGTGAGGCAGCCATGCAGCTCGAGACCCTCATCTGTGCAGCTTCCCACTAAATGGCTTTTTGGGTGTGCATTCTCTCCCAGGTTACTAATGACAATTAATGACACTTGAAAAGCTAAATCAGAAGAGTCTGCAGAAGCATTCCTCTCCCAAGAGCACCTATTTTCATCCACGTGCACAGATCTTCCCTGAAGGACCTTCAAGGTGACCAGCGCTGAATTGCAGGTTTCTGCAGGGTGAGGATTTCTCCTTTGTCTCACTGTCTTAGCTCTCGCTTGTATTCATCACAAACCCAAAATGAAAGAAACACTTCCCTTGTGAGGCTCTGACCAGGACAGCAGGGACAAAGGACAGCTGAATGCAGGAACAAGTGTCATTGTGGCTTTCTATGACCCTCACTGCTCCTCGCTGGAGCAGCACCAGATGCACGATGAATGGCTGGGCAGAACAGCGGCGTGGAGGAACCTGCCCCAGGAAATGAGACACCTGGGTCCAGCTCTCCGCTCCTCCACCGTGGGCTCAGCCAGTCAGCGCCTCTGGTTGTCACAGCAGACGCACAAAGGTAGGTCAGAGGACCAGGAGATGCTGCAATGGCTGAGGAGTGCAGGCGTGTTTTAAACCCCAGGCATCAGACAGCAGATCCCTGGTGACTCCGGCAGCATCGCCGAGCCCGGCGAGGGCACAGTGCGAGGGGCAGGAGTTCAAAGGGAGGGTGGAAAGCAGTTCCACTAAATCCCACCTATTCTGCCGTAATATGGTGAGACTGTGACTCTCCTACCAAAAGGAGAATCTGTCTGGCACCAAGACAACAAAATAAAACATTCAAACCAAAAAACAACAACCTGACCAAAATGATAAATGAAAGGCAAGTTCCTCAGAGCGTCAGATAGCCTGTACCGTGGTAAAAACAAGAGCTAAGTTGCAACATTTTTAAATTTATGTAATCAAAACAATGAAATAGCAATTAATAATGAACACTTTGATAATACAGACAACCAGCTTTGTGAGCACTCTTTCTACTGGCACAAAGGGTTTTTAAACAAAACTTTCTCCCCTGTATGTCAGGATTACCAAAAGTGTTGGCTAGTTTTACTCTGCTCATAGAAAGGAGGTTTGTAGGGCTGTGCATTGCTATGGGCAATTCACACAGCACTACGCAGCAACGTGGCCCTTTCCCTGCAGAAGAAGTTGTGATCCAGCACTCACCAACCATAGTGTGCTTTCTAAGCGTGGAACAACTGTTCCCTAAAAAACAGAACAGGAAAACACTGCAGGTGAAGTGGCCTGTCCCAAGAGTGGTAATCACAGAGCACCTGACCACTGTTCTCCATCTCTAGATCTCACTGCCTACCCCGTGGGCTCAGCCTGACATCTCACCTGTGCAGCTCATCATCAGAGGGAGAGTACTTGGAGGTGACATCTGCGAGGTCACCAAAGATCTGCTTGCTGTAAACAGTCAGGGAGGACAGCAGGATAAGCTCCTGCCATGTAGAGCTGAGCAGGCAGGTATAGTCCTTGATGGAGAGTTCACAGAAGAACGGCAGCTTCTTGATCCAAGCAATCTGCCTGAAAAGCAATTCATCCGCCAGACGACACAACAACGCAAACAGCTCTGCCTGAGTCACTTTATACCTGCAGGCACAGTTAAGATGAAGGCATAAAAAATATTAAAAACATCGAGAGATACCATCTGATGAGGCACTTGAAAACAATGCAAACACCACGGGAACTTGTGTTCCAGTGCCCAACGTTCCAGTGCCCAGGGTGTCTGTCACCCGGCGACAGGAGCCACGATGGAGCACCCACCCTGCCCGGTCACGGGTTGTGAGAGGAGCCACCCCCCAAAACCCCGGGGGTCACCCACTCCTCCAGCACCCAGCAGCCTGGAACCCCACGCCGGGTCCGTGCAGCCCAGCTCCAGTCCCAGGCAAGGACAGCCACGGGACGGGGTCTGGTCTGCCAGGACAGGCAGCCCCCGGCCGCGCTCACGGACCCGTCCTCGATGAGCATGGGCGTCCCGAGCGGCTCCAGGTCCTCGGCCGACAGCAGCTGGTTGATGAGGCTGTGGGACTGCGGGTCGAGGCTGCGCGGCTGGGGCGGCACCAGCGCCGAGTGCGCCGAGTAGCTAAAAAGGTGCGGGAGGTACTGGTAGTGCGTGGACACCGGCGTGCCGAGGTACTGATCCCTGAGTGCCGAGAACCCGTTCAGCTCCACAGACCTACTGGAGAACGAAATGCTCTTCAGCATACCCCCAAAATCCCACCTGATTCATTACAGAGCTGCATCCAGCTCCACCAGAAATGTTAATAGAGACGGGGAAAGCAAACAGAAGGGGAAGTGTCTTTGTATTTAACTCTGCCCTGGAAATAACTGAGTGTGAGGATCAGATGCTGTGAGCTGGCTGCACGTTGAGCCCAGCCAGGCACTGGCTGACAGAGATCTGGGAACTGCTGCTCAGCTGCCTTTCAGGGAGCAAAGAAGAAACACCCCTGTGCACAGCCTTTCCATCCCAGCCTCCTGACGGGGCCAGAATTTAGGATTGTACTTTAAGTACTTACCCAGTCAATGAAAACAAACATGGCCAAACTTTACAATGCAGCTGAAAGCAGAGGGGATCAGGTCTGGGACTCTCACTGTGTTTGCAACCAAAGACTGCATCAGGTTTGCACTCACAGTAACAGACTTTATTATAACACCACCAATTATTAACTTAAATAGAGTCTTTTATTTTCAAAATCTGAGCACGGTGCAGAAAAAGAGTTTATGCAAAATGAGCACTGAAAGGTGATCAAGTTCCCATGATCTGCAGAAAGCATGATCAATAAAAAGATATATTTTACCTTTAACTCAAGATTGCCTTCCTTTTAGTTCACTCACAAGCATCTCACCTCCCAGTTCAATTCTTTTCAATCCAGTGCCTGTCTGTCTTAAAACACAGAGAGGTGGGAACCTGCTGTATGCCCAGTTTACACTAAGATGCACTCACATGTGTTTTCCCTACACTGACCCCAAGTTATCACTCAGGGAAAGACAGCCAAGATTCCTGTAACACCAGGGGTCTTCCAGGGGTCATTCCCACCTTGAAGATGGAGTAGAAACAGGTGAAGGCTGGTTGCTCTCAGAAACTCCATTTCCAGGGGAGCTATGGTCACTGTCTCCGTTGTTGCTCCATGACATGTTGGCCTCTCCCTCAAATTCTTGCCCAGACATGATTCTCTCAATCTCTTCCTCTGAAATCTGTCAGATATAGGACATCATTGTTACTTTGGCTGAAAACAGAAAAGCAGAGCCTGCCTCTGCCTGTGAGCACCTTAACTATACAGTCACATCCAACAGGACTGGCCCCCTCCTGCAGGCACAACATCCTTCCTTTGCGTTTAACAACATACGTAAAAAATGTCATTTACAGCCAATTGTGGTGACCCCCAGTTCCTGCAGGACCATTCAAGTGATGGTAACACAGCACACAGGAATGGACACGTGAAAAGATGATGTCAGATGGACACAGCAATGAGCTGTAAATCAGCCACTGTCACACTGTGAAAAACCTGGGAGCAACTGAGGGCAGTGCACCCGGAACATCGCTCAGGACTGGCAGAGAGCAAGACAGACAGAAGGTGGGGCACACTCTAGCTGGATCAAGCAACCAAGAGAGGCAAGGTGACATGAATAAAATCAGTCAGGAAAACATTTACAGAGAACCACTCTTTCCTTTTCCCCAGGTAAGATCCAGTTGGCACCTGTAGTAGTAACTGAACATCTAATTCTTAAAACAAGTGTTAGAGAGTAACATATCTGAAGCTAAAATAGACTAAAAAAAATTTAAAATTGAGTTTACTGAAATACAAAGTTTCAAGAAAGCGCTGGGCATGCTCCAGGAGGAAGGAGCACCAGTAGTGGGGAAAATACAATGTAAAAGTTCTGAGGTTTTTATTTTTCCCCAATTCTGTGCATGTCCCTTAGCGAGCCTGTCACAAACCATCAGAAGACCTCGAGCCAACACGTGGCAGGACAGTGCAGTGAACCCTGAACATGCTTTTCAAGAGCCAAACATTGCTCAGACAATTTATTCCGCAGAAGAGTTTGGTGGGCTCACCCAGGTACAGGACCTGGAGGGTGCTGCACCTAAACAGTCTCAGCCCAGGAAATGGAGGTGATGGCAGAACCTTTGGTCCAGCAGTGACCACCACAAATGCCTCAGAGGAGCAAGGGCCCGCGCTGGTGAGCAAAGGTTGTTGGTTTACTGCAGCTGCACTGCTCAGGGAGAAGTGAAAACTGTTACCTGCCCAGAAATGAAATGCTTGTTGTTTGTCAAAGCACCCACACAGAACCAGTAACTAAGGCTGTTATAAATGTGATGTTTGCAAACAGCAGAGAAGAGGATTTTTGTTGTTTGAGGCAGGCTCTCCTCTCTGGTGCTGACCCCAGGCCCTGCTGCCCAGCTCTCCCCAGGGAGCCCCTCACTGTGCAGGCTGAGCGGCTGCTTCCCTCTCACTCTTTGGGTTTGGTCTTTCCCAGGGACTCAGGCTCACAGAAAACGCTTTCAGTGTTATTTCTGCTTTGTTAAAATAAACAGTAAACTTTTAAAAGACCCCTTTTCCAGAAGTGAGCTGGAAATGGCCATCATTTCTCAGGCGTGCGGCGAAGCTGCGGCGCTGAATTACCCGGCGCTTTACAAGGCAGCTCTGGACAAGCTGCACCATCAATCACACAGACATTTACTGGTGCCCCACTTGCCACAGCTGAAGGGACTGCAGAAGGCAGCAGGAGATTTACTGGAGCCGTGGAGGGACACACGTCCTTGTGCAGCTCCCAAAGGACGGGGGCCCTGAGACTGCCCCGGGCTCCGTGGGACAGCCCGGGACGGGCAGCACGGGGCTCTGCTCACAAACCCACAGCTCACAGGGCATTTCCAACACTCCTGAAGAGTCAAAGCCCTGCTGTGCCAGCAGAAGGTGTGGGCAGGGATGATGAAGGCTCAGCCAAACCAGCCCCAGCCCCATCCCAGGCTGAGCTGTTGCCACGGTCTGAGCCCAGCACCGCGGGAGGAGCCGTGTGCCAAGGCCAGGAGGGCAGAAGCTGAAGGGAATCATGCAGAGACGGCCAGACATGCTCACCTGGACAGGTCCAATGCTTTTGTTTCTGCCTCCTGGCATGCCATCCTCTCTGATTGCTGAAAGAAACAACCAGACCTTGGTGAGGAACACTGTTGCTGGGTACATAAGAATGTATCTACTTATTTTGAAAGCAATCTTTCTGTCTTAAAAGACTCCTTTTTTTTTCATCAAAAAAGTTTAGAGAGAAACCTCCAGTGCTTTCCAGAGCACAGGAGAGCTTGAGCACCACACACCATGCTCCTCAGCCCAGAGGACACAGACACATCGAGGGGCTGCAGCATTACTTGGGTACTTTAGTCTCTTCATGTGATCCTTGAGTGACAAGTAATGAAACAACAGCAATCCTCTACCATAACTAATTCCAGCAGAAGTCCACTGAGAAGTGGCACATGGCAAGGAACTTTACTTTGCCCCTAGAAATAACCCCAAGAATGCCCAGACTGCTGGAAAATGAGATGTGGAGGCCAGCACATCTCACTCCACCACCCACAGCCCTGTGAACCACCACAGGTCAGAACCCGGAGAGACACTGAGCAGTGCTGCCACCAACTCAGAGACAAAGCACTTCACTGGTGACTGCTGACCCCACTGTCACTTCAGAGGGTCCCATCTCCTACAGCCACTACAGAAAATGGAGGGGAGATATTTGACCCTGTCAGTCGCTTGCAAACCCATCATTTAAACCCCAAGTTACTAGGCTGAGCTGTGCAGTTGCGTTTCAGAAGGGTGGCCTTGTTTCTCTGTACAGCAGCTGCATTTTAAAGGCTCTTTAAACAATTTCCAGGGAGCTCGAGCGAAGTCCAATTAAAGGGATTATCCTGGAGCAGCCCCTCCAGCTCCCTGTTCCCCCTGCTCCTCGCTGCAGTGGCAGAGCAGCTCTGCAGCAGCCGATGGCACACGAGGACAGCCCTGCTCCTCGTGGGCCTCCCCTCCCGGGCTGGGTCCCCCCGTTTATCAGGTCCCAATCTCTTTCCCACCACGACCTGGCCAGACTTGGCAGGAGGCTCTCCCCAGCTGCAGGGTGACCTTGCTGCTGCCTGGCCTCACCCTGCTTGGCACAGGGCGCTGGGGGAGGCCCTCCCGGAGCACACCACACAGCCCTGGAGGGAAAACTTCCGTCTCACAAAAGCCACACTGCTGCTTGGTTTGAGATATCCTCGGCTCCAGCCCTGCTCGTGTGCCTGGGGGCTGTGCCTGCAGCTCGGGCAGTGCCCACGGGGTCAGCCAGGGCAGGCACCCCCCTGCCCTGGGACCTGCTGAGCCCCAGCGATGCACAGCCCTGGGGAGGGGGCCAGGGAGCTGAAACCTGCCCCAGCCCCGCACCAGCAGCACGGGGAGCCCCCCTGGCCCTTCCACCACCACTTCACATGACCAGCAGGGGTTTTAATCCTTCTGACAGAAACTCCACTCCTTCCATGTAACAGCAAGTATTCCCATTTCAAGCACCAGCTAACACTCATTGAAGCACGCTGGAGAAGCCACAAACATGGAATATGAAACAACTGTGATTACCTTTTACACCGTGCAAATCTCTTATGATATCTTAAGACATGAAGTGCATTTTAACAAGCATGGCTGTTTATTTCCTATGGAAGCCGATTCAAAAAAATACCAGTTTCTCATTAAAAAAGAAAAGGGGAAAAAAAGGGAAAAAAAAGGTGATGTAAAAAAAAGCTGTCATGGTTAGCTTCCTGCCTTATCCGAATTAAAAAAAAGACTCTATTTAAACCTAGTACTGAAGGCATTTTGCAGCTCAGCAATGCCATAAGTTGGACACCACGGCAGAGGCACCGGTGGGGAGCGAAATCCACCACGTGGTTGGGGAAGGAAGGAGGAGGCAACAGGGAAAGAGAAGAGGGAGGAAAAGCAGAGGAAGGGAAGGAGGGAAGGCGGTGCTGGGGCCGGCAGGTGGCGCTGCGGCCCCGCGGGACACGCGGGGAGGGGGCGCTGGACCAGCCCGGACCCCAACCCAGCCCTGAGCCCCGGACCCCAACCCAGCCCTGATGCCCAGACCNCCCCAACCCATCCCTGACCCCTGGACCCCAACCCATCCCAGACCCCAACCCATCCTGGACCCCAACCCAGTCCAGACCCCCACTCATCCCTGACCCAAACCCATCCCTGATCCCTGGGAAGGGTCCTGGGCCACCCTCAGATCCCAACCCACCCCGACCACCAAGGCCCACTCTCCATCTCTGCCCCTGATGCATTTTCTAAGGAAGATCCTGGTGGATTTGCAGGGAATTTATGGAAGTTTCAGTGCCTGACAGGAGGCTTTCGCATGAGCGATGACCCGGAGGCATCAACAGCCACATCTAAAACCATAAGGTGATACTTCTTTTTGGCAGGAGAAAGGGGTCCCTCTGCCACCCCACTGCACGGGGAAAGCATCAGTAGCCCCCCTTCTGCCACCGATCCAGGAAATCCCTGCTTGAAATGGGCAACAGCAATTCCAGAGGTTAAACAGACAAAAGGTTGAAGAGTAGGGACATGACATTGAAAACAACTCTAGTCTATTTGTCATTCCTAATTTCTGAGCTCCTTCAGACTTTCCATCCTGAAGATGACACAGCAGTGTTCTGTCATCTCAGCACACGTGGGGACTAAGGGGTGGAGGTGCCTAACCCAGACCACAGCTGTTCCAGCCAGGGGAGATAGTCAGTGGAGACCCTCACACTTTCCCTCTGGGCAGCAGCTGCAGGTCTAAGCTCCCACTGCAGCAAAGAGGTGAAGTCTGGCTCATATCTCTTGGTATTTTAAAGGCCTGCTTAAATGCTTTCATTTTTGCTACATTAGTAGATTGGAGCACCATCGTGACCACTTTGCTCAGGGTAAGTGATCCAAGGATAGATCCCTCAGGAAGGAACTGCTGCCTTCCCTAAATCACATGGATCAGTCCTACAAATATTTATTTGAGGTTTCAATGAAAATAAATTGCTGCTCCAATACAGTAATGAAGTCGTTGAGAACTTTGTGCAAAATGTTGCTGAAGCTTCACTTTTTCTTGTCAAGAGTTTTAGAGGCAGAATCACAATACGAAATGGCAGCAGAGGGAGGGCAGCTGAGGAAGGGCAGCACACGCTGCTGACACCGGCCCAAATCTCCACCTCCACCCACGAAAAGGCCCTTTTTGGGTACCTTTGCGGTTCATTCCCATCTGGAGGCATTTGAGCAGCCGGCAGTACTGGCACCTGTTGCGCTGCTTGCGGGACATGACGCAGTTCTTGTCGCGGCTGCATCTGTAGACCCGCTTGTTGCAGATGCTCCTTTTGAAGAACCCCTTGCAGCCCTCGCAGGAGATGATCCCATAGTGCAGCCCCGTCGCCCTGTCCCCGCAGATCAGGCAGGTTCGCTGATCCACCCGCTCATCTGCAAGGCAAGAGCAAAGGCAGGAGTGACCCCCCGAGCAGGAACCCTCCCCGCGGGAAGGGGCAGGCTCTGCCCGGACAGACATCGGAGGGGCCAAACACGGCAACGGCTCACCCAGAAACCCTGGGGGGAAAACAGGCGTAAGGCATCCCATCCTCACCTGCACAGACCAGGAACTGTGCTGCGCAGACACCGGGGACTGCCACACCTCACGTGTTCTGGGGGAGAGCACCTCCAGGCTTCAAAAAGTCACCTCCCAGAACCCAAGGGAACATCGGAACAGAAACCACTGTGCAGTCAAGCCACGGTGATGCAACTTTACTGATCTTTTTCCAAATCTCTGGATGACTAAAAATGTAGACTGCAGGGCTCCCCACACGGGAGCTGTCACATTAAAGTCAGAATTTTCAGACTCTAATACTGACCGAGAGGGAGAGCAGGGATGAGGCTCAGCTCAGCAAGACCTCCAGACATGGTTATCAAATAGGAAAAAGTAAATGAAGGTGAAGACACTCAGGTAATAAACCCAGAATCCTCATCACCTCGTACTGTATACAGAGGCCTAAAGCTTGCTTCACACCAACAGCCAGCTAACTTAGAATAACGCCAGCAAGTTGCTCCAGAAGCTTTTCCTGTAGCAGATGTTCCACAGCCCCACAGTTTAACCCCTCACACGCCAGGCCAAGCTGCCTCCAAACCTCACCCTGCATTTTAACCCATTAGTAGCCCAACAGCTGCAAACAGAGCTGCACTCCATAGGCAGAGCTACTCCAGTGCATCCAGGTACAACAGATCTGCAGTATTCCATCATTCTCCATGGGGTGGCTTTCCAAAATGTAAACTAAGCACTACTCAGATGACTAGATCACCCTGGCCCAGCAAGGCAGAGGCACTGAGGACCAGGAAGGAGCCACACTGCTGTCTCACTCAGCTGTGCATTTCCTAGGGCTGCTGGTTAAACCAGATTGTTTCCAGGGTCTTGCCTCAAGGGCAGGACAGTGCCATTGCCCATGGGCAGAAACACCCACAGCTGAACCAGGACCTGGGTGGTGGCACCAGGAGTCAATGGGGACCCTCAGACTGGGCAGACACACGACTGCACAAATCCACATCATGCCTGGGTGCTGCCCACACCTTCTATTCCCCTTTGGATACAGACCTTGAAAAACACCAGCTTTAAGATGGCACTGGCCTGTGGAGATGAGCTGGGTCAACCTCCCTTCAGCATGACAACACCAAGCCTGGCTTTCCTCACTTAGATTTGACCAGAGATATTCCTGAGACAAAGGTGTTTATCTACAGGATGGATTTCTGCAGCAGCAGGAGCTAGGAGTCACAGCAAAATCCTCTCCAGCCTCAATAAAGCCTAATCAAGCTGACAAACCAGGCTGCAGATTCTTACTACTGCAGCACATGTGAGTGCAGCAGAAATGAATGAGTCAAACGTACTGGGATCAGAAATGAAACCAGTTTCAGTTACACAAGACAAGTAAAAATCTAAACCAGCTGTTCCTCCTCACAAGCAGCTTTCTGCAGAGCTTAAACCCAGCAGAAACCAGAACCAATCTGTGTTAATCTCTACAAGGTTTGCTATGCATGGCACACACATTTGCACTGTTCTGCAAATTTCACTGTCATAAAGCCTTAAAATAAAAGGGAGGATGAAGGGAACAGAGACTTCAACTGAAGAAACATTCCTAATTCATACCAAAACATTCCCAGTTTTACAGGACAGACCACCTCAGGTATGTGCTGAGCCCAAAGGAATGCGGGTACAGATGAGGAGTGGGGCTATCTGAGCATCTCAGAAGGGAGGCAGCTAAACATGACTTTGTAGTCACCACGTGCATAATCTCCACCTTCAGCAATCTGATAAAGGCGGGGAGGGGGCCGGGGATTAGCCAGGACAGAGGAGTCCTCTATCTGCAGAGTTTAGTGTGGCCTCAGCTTAACTCCCGGCCCTCCCCCTGCTCCCCCAGCAGTGCCATAAATCGCGGGGTCAGCGGAGATGCCGGGAGGGCTGCGGGGAGGGAGCCGTGGCACCAGCACTGACACCTGGAGAGGGGCAGGGGGGCACCGGGGGGCACAGCACCGGCACCACGGCTCACCCAGGGCTCGTCCAGGGCTCACCCAGGATTCACCCACCCAGGGCTCTCTCCTCACCAGAGCACACCAGTGCTGAGGATGGCAATGAGGGCTCATTTCCAGGCACAGCTTTTTTTGTTGTGGGAAGAATAGGGCCGTCGCCCGGCCAACGTGGGAAGCCTGGATGATTAAAGCGAGGAGGAATCAGCATCCTTCCCTCGCTGTCCCCTTCTTCCCAGAGCAGGCCATGGTGCTGTGAATGGCCCCATCCCCACAATAACTGCCCGTGGCTCCTGCAGAAACTCTTCCTTGGGCGCGTTCCCGGATTACAATTCGCCGCAGAGCAGCATCACACCCCGCAACAGAGACACAGCCCCCGGGGAGCACAGAGGTGTCCCTGCTCCCTGCAAAACGGTGCTGAAACAAAACTGGGAGGGGAAAAATGATGGCCCATGAGAAGTCTTAGGGGTTTTAGGGTTTAGGCCCACGGGTTTGCTGCCCCTGTCCTTTGGTGGTTTTGCAATGCAGTGCCTGGTGTAGGCAAAGGGTGTCAGAGCCGGGGCAGAACCACAGCAAACTTCACAGAAACGGTAAAGCACAGGCAAATCTAAAGCAGTTCTGCATTGGGGGTGCTCCAAACTCCCTTAGCCCTGAAATTTCATTAGAATATCAAAACACATACTAAGGATAGCATTTTTTAAGTGAATAAGCTCTCAGTCCTCCCCGATTCTGTTACCTCTCATCTCCCTGATTCCTCTGGTTTCAAAAGCTACACAAGACCACTCAGATTAGGAAACAAAAGTATTTTAAATGAAATTTTTTCAAATATCTTGCACGTTTCATTTCAGAGAAAGAGAGCTGAGGAAGCTGCCCTCTGCTCCCCTCCCCAATTTTCCTGATGGGTCTTACATTTAACAAACTCATACACGGGATATTCTGGCTTTGTTCTCCCAACCCATTGTAGTAGGGGCCACTAAATCAAACAGTTGCTGCTACGACAAAAGCACTCACAAAAATCTCAACCTCATCTTGAACCCTGAAGATTTTTATGGCTACTCCCTCGCTAGCCCCTCCCCAAAGCCACATTAAAGGATGTATTGTTTTCAGAGGTCATGGTAGGTTTCATACCACATACAATGTAAATTCTCCAAGAATATGATGATGTTACACAAGAGTCACAGAAAACGGAGTGAGAAAGAGAAGGAATCTCCCCATTTCTATGTTTAATAAGGCACACAGTAGAAGCAACACATTTATTTTTCAAGAGACTTGCTTTTCCCCTCAGTAAAATAAACAACCTTGATATTTTTAAAAGAAAATTCCTATGCATTTCCAAAAGGAAATAAGTTCAAATCCTGCTGGAACTCACAGCAAAGACATGTAGAAAAAGCACCACAGTGCACGAATGAAATTATAAAATACACAGCAAATAAATTAAAGTATGGGGACACAGCCCCAGTCCCACAGGAGCCTGTCAGTGCTCCCACCGGTGTCACTGCCGCGCACAAACGCCCCGAGCAGGTGACCGGGAAGCACCCCCGGTGCTCGGGAGCGGCTCGGCCGCATTCCGGGAGGGGACCGGACGCGGCCGCATCCCACCCGAGCTGCTGCATCCCACCCGAGCAGCCGCCCGGGCTGCCAGGGGACACACCACCCCGCGGGCACACGGTACAGCTCCTCAGCAACCTGCCAGGGGCACCTCGGAAATGAGACAGCACGCTGGTCAGCTGGGTTGTGAGACTGTCCATATCGGGGCTTTATGATGGAGGAGAAACAAAGACTTTATTTCCTAGAGTGAGGCCAAGAATGAAGGCACAACCCCTCAACCAAACCCCGGGGCAGGCACTGCCGGGATTTCATGTGACTAGAAAGCAAGAGGGAGGACACAGAAAACTGCTGGTGGCAAAACTTCCCATTTATACAACAGAACGTGATTTACAGATGTAAAAACCTTTTGTAACTGAAAAAAGATTACAGGCAAAACTCAGCACTGCAACTCATTAATACACTCAGCATCTTTTCAACTGTGCACCAGTTAGTTGCTTCTTGATTAACTGACCCTATCACACCCCCCTGCAGTACTCTTTAGCTGGGTTTAAATCTCAAGCTGCTAAATACCAGCTGTTTGGGGAGGGAGGGCAGAGGGGGAGATCTCACACACGTGTTACTTAAATCCCAACAGCATCTCGCTCCCCTTTGGCTTCTGATGATGCCTCAAACACAAACAGATGTGATAGTGCTTCTTTCCCCCTTTATTTTTCCTAATGATTTTCTCCATTGCCTTTTCTTGAAACTTTTTGTTTCAAGAAAACCATCCCATGAAATTCAAGCCCCTGAAGTGGAGAAACTCCCTCCTCTCACTGCAGAACGTTGCATTGTCCAAACAAGCCCACCCCCAAACCAAGGCCTTTGCTTCAGGGGCCCTTTTTTTTTAAACTGATAATCGATGAACACAGGGATTAAATTTTCTGTGTGCTGGCCCCTGCTTGGGCCAGTGGCGAGCTCGGGGGAGAACCAGGCGGGCACACAATGGGTGTCCCACTGGGGTCCCCACTGGCCCCACACTCGGGGGTCCCAACCCCACACTGAGGTGGGCGACGGCACCAGCGGCTCAAAGAGCAGATTGTGCTGCCCCTGATCAGGCCGGCCATGGCCAGAGCTGAATAGAATTAACCCTCTGTGAACTAAAACAAAAACATTTGTGTGCCCAGCTGGGAGAAAGGTTAATTTAAATGGACAAGCCTCCTGTTAAAAAAAAAAAAAAAAAAAGAAAAAAAAAAAAAAAGAGGGAAAAAAAAAACAAAACAAAA
>VXAU01001866.1:1057497-1070356 GCA_013399695.1 Formicarius rufipectus
TCACCTTCCATGCAGGTCGAGTCCCGCTTCATGCCCGGCCGGCTCTAGGGCCGCCTCATGGCGGCGGCGGCCGCGCAGCCCCGCTCGGCTCGGCTCGGCTCGGCCAGCCCTGCTCGGCTCGGCCAGCCCCGGCTCCGCCGCCCGCACCGCCCCGCGACAGCGACGCGCGGCAGCACCGCCCCCGCCGGGCCGCGCCGGGGCTCACCGACCGGCGCACGGACGGACAGACGGACACACCGACCGGCGGGGGGAGCGACGGATTTATGGATGGGGACACCGNTGATGGACGGACACACCGACTGGTGGACGGACGGAGGGACGGACGGACGGACGGACGGACACACCAACTGGCCGACGGACCGACTGACTGACGAACAGACAGACACACCGGCCGACGGACAGACCAACCGACTGACTGACGGACAGACTAACTGACACACTGCCTGGCTGACGGACAGACTGACTGACTGACTGACAGACAGACACACCACCCGGCTGATGGACAGACACATCGTCCGGCTGACAAGTCAGTCTGACTGACAGACAGACTGACTGACAGACAGACTGACACACTGACTGACAGACAGACTGACACACTGACTGACAGACAGGCTGACTGACTGACAGACTGACACACTGACTGACAGACAGGCTGACTGACTGACAGACACACTGACTGACAGACAGACTGACACACTGACTGACAGGCTGACTGACTGACAGACTGACACACTGGCCAGCGGACAGAGACTGACTGACTGACAGCATCCGGCTGATAGACAGACCAACTGACACACTGACACACACACGGTCTGGCTGACAGACAGACTGACTGACAGACACAAAACACAGTGTGGCCACCACTCCGCACAGCCCTTCCACCAACCTCCCAGGGCAAGCAATAGAGCTTCCACTGCAGTGCAGAACAGGTATCACTGACACCCCAACACAGCCCAGGCACCCCCAGAATGAAAATACAGGGTGCCCAGAGCAGCTGTGGCTGCCCCATTCCTGGGAGTGCTCAAGGCCAGCTTGGGGCGCAGGGGGTAGAATGAAATGGTCTTTAATCTCACTTCCAGCCCAAACCATTCTGGATTCCGTGACTCTACAAGAATTGTATCTTCATGCTAATACCAACTGTTGACCAAAACCTGATGTTTAGTTTTAATCACCAGTGAAAAGCGAACTTGGCATGGATGGGTTGGACAACTCAGCAGACACAGGCAGCACCAGCCAACAGGCACAGCCACCTGCTGCAACTCTCAGGCCAATGTGGGCAAGACAGCACCGTGCTGGCCTCGAGCAAACCCCTGCCCACGCCTGGCACAGCACTCCCAGGGCACAGTGTAGTTCACGTGTCCTTAGTGCTGCAGACATGGGGAGCCTGATAAACTGTCCTGGTGCTCAACTGTGTTTGACCAAGCCCAAACCAACACTCACCACACTGTGGTATTTAAGGGAATGCCCAAAAGCACTTCTGCCAATGCCCAATCCAACCTGTCCAGATGTCTGGATGTCTCAAAACTGGCTCTGCTCAGAAGCCACAGTCTGCTCTGTTCCTCATCCTGAGAACTGCAGGGTTCAAACACATTCTCAGAAATGGCTGACTTAGAATAAACAAGGCACAGAAGCAACAAAAGAGGTCATATTTCACTTTATCCCGAGCCTGAAATTTTACTGCTTTCTGGTGAAATCCAGCAATGCAAATAACTTCATGTGCATGCAGGGCTGAGCTCAGTGATGTCCTCTTGGCACCTCAGGCACCCTGCTCCAGCTGACACTACCTGGGCAGGGTCTGGCCACACAGTGTCAGAGGTCCCTGCCAACCCCAACCCCAACCCTTCTGTGATTCCCCCTACTCATACCCCTGTTTTTAACCTGGCATTTCTGCACAGCAGGTGCATTTGCAGGAGCAAGCTGTCACCAGCCCACCCTGCACCGGGCCAGACTCTGGTTTGCTGATGCTGTAAACGCGCACAGTCGCCGGGCCGGGCCGTGCCACCCTCCTCGGACCGCCCTCTCCTCTTTGCCGTGGCCGATCCCAAAGCCGGGCTGTGTGCGGGGCCGGGGCCGCCGCCCGGCAGCGCATGGCCAAGGTGAGCCAGCCCTGGCTGCACTATTGACACAGCTGTTTGCAATTGTGCTGCTCCCAAAGCTGCACATTCCTCATGCCCTGCGAGCCCTCCGCTGGCTCCCGGCACCCCTGCGGGAAGTGTGAGCAGAATGCAGAGCGCTTGTTTTGTAACGCCGCAGTGTGGGGCGGACACAGCGGGCTCAAGTGAAGCAACTCGATCTTCAGGATAACACAAAGTTGCTCCCACAACTGCTGTTGGGGCTCACAACAGAGAAACACCAAAATAAAAACACAACTCCTAATACTGAAACTGCAATTATAGACAAAACCTGGCTGGGGAAAGGGATGATTGCCCGAACAAATCTTCCAAATTACTCAAAACTCACATTAAACACACACATGTCACAGTTTGTCCATAATAAATCCCCAAGGGCAGAAAATAATTGCAGAGATCTGGAACTAGTCTCTAAAATCGGAGGCCAAACTGGAAATGAGCTGAGGGCAGGCAAAGGAAAGATGAATTCCCTTGTCTGACCCAAACAGCCTTGCAGCAAGTCTGGGCAAAGGAAAAAGAGAGTGGCTGGTTCTTATTCTGGCCTGAATCAGCCAATTCCCACCCCAGACAGGAAAAGCTGATGCTACTGTAACCAACATCTAAAATGTTAGAATTACTCTAGTTCATACTTGTAAAAGCCAAAATGGTTGCCACAAAATGGACAAGTGGCAGTGCTGCCTGCAAGGGATTTATTGTCCTGATAGGACATAAGGGATGGGCATAGGAAGCAAGAGGAGGTGCTGCCCCTCCCTGGGCACTCCCCAGGCATGTGCTGTGAGGCCACCCTTCCAGAGAGAAGGAATTCTTAAAAGATGTGACATTTTCAGAAATACAGAGCTTAAGTGACATCACAAGTCAGTACCAAAATGGGCTGAACAGTGCCAGGCCAGGCCAGCACAGGTCTCTCAGGACATTCCCTGCTGACACCATCACTTGCCACAGCCAATCCCTAAAATCTTGGACGAAAACCCCAAACTTGGGCAGAGTGGGCTGGCAGAGCCTCGTGGCCCCAGGATGGGAGCAGCCCTTCCTCATTCTTGCTCTCCCACCCACAGCCACCGTTTCATAATTCCCTGGGCTCCAGCGAGGCTTTGCCCATTTTCATGACAATCAGGACTCTGTTGTGTCCCTGCAGTTTGAGCCATTGGCCCCTTTGTGGCACGAACAAAGTCCAGGCTGTGGATAACAAAACCCAGCACATTTCGGTGCTGAAGACAACGAAACCCAGAGCTGCTCCCACACCACTGAGCTGGCCATGGACCAAACTACAACAACAAAGTGGATTTGATTTCAAGCAACAAATAGATCCTAAGTAAATACCCAATTCCTGGTTTTGTTTTCATTTTATCATTAAATGGTGCCACTGGCAGCACCTCTGCTGTGCACCACCAACTGCCTGAGCCCGTGTGGTTTGGCAGGCACAGGAACAGCCCATGCACCAGAATCAACCTGGTTTGAAAATGCAGCTGAATAAATTATATAAATTCAGATTAACACATCTCAGCAGCCTCAGTAATGCAGACACTGCTGCTTCCAGGCACTGCAGTTGGAGAACTAGTTGCAGGTAAACACAGCACGTACTTTTCCCTCAAAATCTACTCCCTTTGCTCTACGTATGCAGCTATTTCAGAGAAAATTTAAAAAAGTAATACAACATTTATTAGAGAAGCTGCGGAAGGAGCTCCATGGAATGAAAATAAACATCCACCTGACCTCTGAGCCGTCCTGTGATAATGGTTTAACAACAGATTGGGTAATTCCTCTGCTCCCCAGCATTAAACACACCAGGAGTTAATTCTGCTGAAGGTGGTCACTTGGTGCACATAAAATTAAGCAATTTCCTCCTTCTTACTAGTTTGATAAGTCCTTGGGTAAACTGAATGTTTCTATCAATTTCCAGTGTTATCTGTTTATTTATATTTTTATTTGCCTGGCTACTGAATTTGCCATCCCAACCTACTGAGTGGCTGCAAGAAGCGTTTCATTGCACCTCCCTTGGAGGGTGACAAACAGTGGAGAGCAGCTCTGTGTGACAGAGGAAAAGGCAGGGGGGAGGTTAAGGGCTCCTCAGAGAGGTCGCCTTCAGAGGAGAAAAGGAAAACAAATGGGATTGTAGGCATGGGAAGTATATGGTTTTACTGCCTTAGCGGGAAAGTACAAGAAAGGAGAATTGCAAAGGGAGAAGCTTTACATTTCTATGAGCAGGCAATCGAGCTCCATTCCCTTCCTATGGGGTGACTCCATCCATTCTGGGAGCACATCTGGAACTCCCAGCAACCAAATCAGCTCACGCAGCATCCGATCCTTCTGGAAAACACGGGCAAGTCCTCGGGCTGTGTCCCCGTGGCCAACGACAGCCCCAAGCACTGCACAGCTGGGGCGACAGAGGGCCCAGGGCAGGGGCTGACCTCGCACCCCCTGCCTGTCCTCCTGGGGTCACTCCTTTCTCCCACAGGCACAGAGCCCATCGAGCAAACACCGGGAGCAGCAATAGGGCTTTGTCCTGGTGTGTCCCACCCACAGAACCAGCGCACCCTCCAACCGGGGTGGGCACAAAATGAGCTGAAATCCCTTCACCCCAACCTCGGCAAAATATGATGGCTAGCAGGATGTGGGAAACGAGGAGAGATCCACAGGGCAGAAGGCAGAAAGGATCTCCTGTGTTTGAAGAGGCAGGAAAAGTTCTGTGTGTTAAAGTTACTGAAAAGCCAAAGGATGATTTTACAGCTGACTTACGCAAACTGGATTCACACAGCTACAGCAGCCTGCTGCACTTGCTGGTATTTTTAATAATACTAACAGCAGACCAAGTTTGTTATTATTTACAAATCACAGCTTGGTGATGAGCAGCAATTTTTTGTATCCCTGGGGAAAAACAAACAAACAGTGAGGACATTTCCTAAAGTTTTGGGTCAGATGGCAATACAAAGAGGAAAAGAACTTCAGAACTACAGCTGCAGATCCTGTACCTGCACCAACACGTCGCTGTGACCACGGTGGCTCAGGAGCTGGTTTAGATCGGTAGGGTTTGGGGCAAGTCCTGTTCGGGAAGGATCTGGCCGGTCTGTGCCTCTCCCACAGCGCGGTGGGACTCGGCAGAGGGCCGGGGAGGTGGCACCTCGGTACCGCGAGGTGGGACCGCGATGCTGAGCACAGGACGAGCATCCCCGGTGTGCCAGGGCTGTCACCGGGCACGGAGAAACACCTGAACTCTACAGAAAGGGAGAAAACACCTACAGATGCTCATTCTCGGGCTTTCCAGCGGGTTTAACAGGCGCTGCGCTGAAGGCTCGGGGGGACGGACCGGCTCGGGCGGACAGGAGAGGGCAGCACCCGACCGGGGCACAGCGCTCCGCAGAGCCCGCACCGCGGGCTGCAACCACCGGCCCCGGCGGAACCGGGGGCTGCAGAGCCCCCAGAACAACAGAGCCCCCGGAACCAGCAGAGCCCCCAGAACCAGCAGAGCCCCCAGGACCAGCAGAGCCCCAGCCCCAGTCCCGTCTGCCCCAGTCCCGGCTGTCCCAGCCCCAGTCCCGTCTGTCCCAGCCCCAGTCCCGGCTGTCCCAGTCCCAGTCCCGGCTGTCCCAGCCCCAATCCCGTCTGTCCCAGCCCCAGTCCCGTCTGTCCCAGCCCCAGTCCCGGCTGTCCCAGCCCAGCAGAGCCCCAGCACGGCCCCGAACAGCCCCGCACCGTCCTCACCCGCGGCTGTCACAGCGGCCCACGGGCATCACGGGGGCTTTAGTTGTACTGCAGTTTGCTGCCCTGTCATTAGGAGCAGCCATTGGAAATGTTCTGCCCCCCTGCCCAGTATTCTTTGAGTATTCCACTGAACTTGTTGCAGTTTGTACTTTTTTTTTTTTTTTTAACAAGAAAAGGAAAAGCTGACCAGAAATGTCCTTCCACAATTTACTAAAATGGGAACAGAATTATGGAGAAATCACCTGGTATACCCTGACAATACCCCCAGACTTCCCCATTGTTCCCAGGTAACTGGCCAAGAATACATCCATGCAGAAAACAGCATATTCTACTGAAAAAACCCTATCACCTGAACTTTCAGCTTCTGTAAGGACCCCTGCCAACACCTCAGCTTAGAGACTGAGTGGTTTACTCTTGTTACACTGTAACCCCCTATTAACACAATTACTTCTTGAGATGGTGTCCAGTTTAAATAAAATTGCGATATGTCAAAATCTATGGAAAAATATGTTAGAAAGGCAAGGGCAACTGAGGGAAGAGAAAGTGGCGTGGGACAATGGGGCAGAAGAAATCCCCATATTCAAAAAATCCTTTCCAGAGGGCCTCAAAGTAGCAGGGAAAGGCAACCAGCACAGCAGGGTGGACCAGACACGCCTGGCCCTGCTTTAGGGAGATGTGGGTCCAAGATTTGTCATCCCCTTTCCCTGTCCAGCCATAATGGGAAGAGCCCAGCTCAAAGCTGCAGTGGTGGCTCCTCAAGAAAAATGCTTTCATCATTTTGAGTTTCTGCCATTGCAGATGTGAGGAGAATGTTCCCATGAGCTGCACAGACTGTCCTGGCTGCAAGGTCAATTCCTTATGTGTGCAGCAGGTCGTGTGATTTCAGCAGGACACCACAGAGGAGGACAGTGCTTGGCAAGCTAAACCTTTGAATTCTGTTCAGTCCTTTGGAGCAGCCTGGAAATCTGGGGCACTTCTGCTCTGCTCCCCACTGCTGCTAATACTGCTCCCACTGCTGAACAGGGCAAGAGCTGAATCCTGACAAAATACCTTTTACCTCCCTGTATTCCTTCTGCTAAACCTCATCCTCATCCTTTCGTTCTGATAAACTAGATAATTTACACGTCACCTCCACGAGCAGCTCCCAGGCACAGACACCACCCACCCCAGACAGCACGAGGGCCCAAATGAAGATGTACGTGACTGCAAAGAGCCAATTTCATTAGACCAACACTGGGGGAAAAAATCTTCCATCTTCTTCTTCTTCCAGAAGCCACACAGGACAAAGTATTCCCATGCCTGTTCCTGACAGAGAGTGAAGCTGCCCCAGTGCAGGGACTGCTGCTTTGGGTGTAAAGGCTGAATTGAACATGCAGTATTTAAGACAATTAGGTTTTCAAAGGAACTACACTAAACATTTCTTTCATGTGTAATCAAATTATGTTAAAGCAAACCTCATAATTTAAACCATTCCATTGGTCAGCTCCTATTTGTTTTCCCTGCACCCTCATTTTTGCTCCAGATCTGTCACATTACATTAACACCTTTCCTACTCACTGCCTACAGAAATAACAGCCTTCGACATGCCTGCACAATCCATTTGTCCTGCTCTAATTACTTTTTGACATAGCCTCTTCTGCTGTTATCTTGCCTTTTCTGACCTCTGTCTGTATTAAAGCCATTTAAAACAATCTTTAAACTCGGTATCTATTGTGATGTGTCTTATATGATACTGCTGGAGTATCAGGCAGAGACATTTTGTAAATCAAATATTTAAATCTGTGGTAATAAGATAATGCACTTGAGCTGGAAAGCTACTGCACAGTGGTAACAGCTACAACTGGCTGCTCATAACGTGAGCCCCCAGGACTGCAGCACATTTTCAGGACGAAATTCCTATAGTCATAAAACTGCTCTACATAAGGAAGCTGCTCAAAGATAAACAGAGTGTACTAAGGAACTTCCCTTAATTTCACAAATGGGGAAAAAGCAAGAGAAACTGAGAAAAGTGGTCATTCTGCACAAAGGAACCCAAACAACCTCCAGACAAATTGAGGAGACGGGAAGAGGAGTAGGCAGGGTGCACCAACAATGCAGCCCATGACAAATCACACTCTTCTCCAAACCCACAGGAGGAACCATGAATCTCTAATCCCAATATCCCTCTGTTTTCATCAAGCCCATTCAAAAACTGTGCCCTCATTTTCTTTTGTGGTGATTCACAGAAGATGAGCCCCTAATTACCAGCTACTTCCCTGGCTGAAGCAGCAGAGGATCTGCTCTGTGCCAAGTGTCTGCTCTCGAGTCAGGAACTTATTCCACTAGGCAGAATTGATTTTTTGGATATCAAGTATATCCTGATGTACACATGCCTCACAATACAGTCTAACTACATCTTTGCATGCTATTTTCCACATGATTCAGCCTCATGCTAACTTAATTGGTAGCTAGTCAATATTTTACTCACACTAGAAGAGACTTCTCAAACCTACATTTGCTCTGGTTCATTTACAGGGTAATTATCCAGTTCACACCAAGTCTGGTCTTCTACATCCAACCAGTGCAGACACAGGCACAGCTCTGCTGGGAAAGCACAGCTCTACACTTTGTCTTCCAGATGACAGCACTATAAAACCAACGGGGGACAAAACCAGAGTCAATTAAAATACATTAAATGCAATATAACAATTCTATGATTTGTCATAGAGATTTTATTTCTTCAAATTCCTCTAACTGTGTCCTCAGGACATTAAATCCCATGAATGCCGTGGAAAGGTCTTCTCACAACACTTCCCTATGCTCATTTTTATTTTCCCCTTTCTCTTTCCTGTCAGCAGCCCTGACCACAAGCCTCGACCTCATTAAGGCATCTCAACAGAGAAGAGACCCGTGGATGCAGGACCAGAGCAGTCTGCCGGAAAAGCAGGAGTGTGACAGAATGCTCTGCTGGAGCACAGCTGATGGAATGGGTTTGCAGCCATACTGAGCTTGCAGTAATTGCTGAAACAGGGAGTATCCGGGGGACCAAACCCAACAGACAGCAGAGCTGGAACTCAGGCTGTACAGATTTCCAGATTTTGTGCCTCATGAGTGAAGAGGCTCCAAGCTCCTCCATACAGTGACATGGAACAGCATCTCCAGAGCAGCTGCTGGTGGAAGTTGGGGACTTAAAGCCTTGTGCAGGAACCTCGTGCTCAGAGGACACCCACATTAGGACTGTGATCAGTTCTTAACAGATGCCTCTAAATTGCCTGCTGGAGGAATCCACCTTTCCCAGGACTGATTCCGGTCCCCAAATTAGGGGGAGGTGATTTCCCCTCATTAAGTCTGTCCTGAGCTGCTCTCTGTGGGAAGAACCAGCCCTGCCACAGCTCCCACTGCAGCTCCAGAGGAACACTGGAACTCCACGGAGCCGCCCTGGCTCTCCTGGCAGAGCAGCTAAACCAAAGAGACTCTGCCTGCTCCTCTCCCAGGGCTCCGAGTGTCTGACAGACAGACAGACAGACAGGCAGGCAGGCAGGCAGGCAGGCAGGCAGGCAGGCAGGCGGGCAGGCAGGCAGGCAGGCAGGCAGGCAGGCAGGCAGAGCTCCCTCCTGGCCTCACTGGCTGCCGACCATTCCCACCCAAGCCCCACAATGCAGCGCAGCGGGTTTAGCCGGAGGGATCCTCCACACCACGAGGTGCTGTGAGAAATGTGAGATGGTTTAGAGCAAACATGTAAGAGTCAGATTTGAAATTAAAATGATCTGCCCCAACAACAGCGCCTGGGTTTCTGCATTAGATTTCTGACATTCCTAAGGTATGATATGTTTGTCCTGCTCACACGAGATAAGCACACACGATTTTTAAAAGTTAAAAATTAAAGTCTGCATTAGCAGGGTTTTTATCATATACCTTGAAAACAAGGCAAATAGCAAACTCCCTCTGCTCACCACCAGGCATCTTATCAGCAGAAACTACGGGGCTCTTTGTGCTGTGCTGACTGTGCAGCACACGGACTCCTGAGAGCAGCCCCTGCCACTCAGAGCAGACACCCTCGGTGCTCCCAGCCCCAGCGTGCCACACCGAGTGCCACAGCAGCCTAAATCACACCCAGCAAGTTCCTACGCCACATTTAGCCAGCTGTGCTTGCTCTGTGTCTATAGGAGCCAACGTAAGATGTTAGATAAGGGCCAGACCGGGATTCCGTACAGTCAATATTTGGTTAAATTAGGAATTACACTTTGAAGTTCTAGAGAAAGGGATGTCACTTAACAAAACAGGATAAAAATACCCACAGGACAGTGATCCTCTTCTTTAAAGCAAAATAGACACCCAGCTTTTCCTGTGAGTCCTGCCAAAGCCTAATTACATTATCACTGATTATTTGTAACAAAATATAAACATCTCCCTGATGCCCTCAGACCACAATCACAGAGGAACCCCTACCCCCCACCTCAATATGTACTATTGTGTAGGATGGAAAGCACTCTGATCTAGTCTCATCCACCCATTAAATTGCTCCAAAGTTTTCCTTGCACATATTCTCTGCAAGTGCAGGGAGAAGCTGCTTTCTGCACTGGCAGCACAGGAGCAGGGTGACAGTCTAACATGGTGTCCTGCTGGGATCCAAGAATAGCAATGCCTTAAAAGGCAGTGATGTTGAGATCACAAGGAAAAGAGAATTAGGGCACAGCTGTGGAGTTCTGTAGGCTAAAACATAGACTCAATATGTCAGAGAAAATTAAATCACAGAGCTACATGTAATTTCCAGTCTCATTTGGAACTTTGCTGTAGCTGTGCAGAATTTGTGCTCAGATCATACATGTGAGTCTCTGTGTTTCTGCACACAGGAATAAAACATGAAGTTAATTTAAAAAGAGAAAACAAAAGAGCTACACACAGCAGCAACACAAACAGCTATGTTTGGAAGGATGTGGACATGCTCCTGCAGCTCACACACAGCTCTGTGTGCAGCTCTGGAGGGCAGACAGCAACGCCCTGGCCCCACCTGTGACACCAGCAGAGCTCACAGCCTCACCTGCGGCACTAAACAGAGACAAACTGACCCGACACACACACGAGATCTGAAAAACGCCTGTTTTCCTGTGGCTGTCAGGCAAGGGAAAGGGACACCTCCCCAAAAATGAAGGTATCAAAACTGGTAACAAACTTTTGCATAGGCTTTCCCTTCAATGAAGTCATGTTACATTTTTCAGAACAGTATCTACATATTAATTTGCCACTATTTCTTTATCCTTGAAGCCCAGTACTCGCTTCTCCTCTGAAAGCATTCAATATCCACACAATGCAGCCCATTATCCTCTGCCAATATCTACTACTGCAATCTGTGTCCAACTAATGAATTTTTTGAGATGCCTTGAGGTGGGAGGTTGCTGCCTTCTCCAGTGTTTTCTCCCCAGCCCCAGTAAAGCCTCTGGAAGCCACCACAGCAGAGACCAGCACAGTTGTTAGCTGGTAAGAACTGTGGATTCCTTGAGAGTTCTGGATAAAAAGCTGGCCTTAGGCAAAGCTGCTCCAGCCAAAGCTGGAGCTGAGCAGTGCCTCAGCCACATGAGGCCAGGCTTTGCTGAGCAGCACACTGAAATCACCTCTGTAAGTGGCTCTGAAGGCCGGGACAGATAAGAGAGAAGATGGAGGAGATAAAGCATCTGGTAACAGGGGAGCAAGAAACTGATTGGAGTGAGGCTTAGATGACCAGGCTCTCCTACATCACTCGATCTCTGTGGTGGTACTGAACAGCAAGCAGAGGTAGAAGCTGCACAGAATCATGCCCGTGTTCAGCTGAGTGTGTTTCCTGTGGAGCTCACAGAGCAGGGCTGCATGTGAAGCTGATCTGTTGGTATCACCCATCCTTTGTCCCTAAAGAGGTAAATTATACCTCTGATTTGTATATAATGTTCAAGAACTTTCAGTGTTCATGCTTGAGCTGCAGGCAGAGCTGTGGACTAATCTCCAGGAGCCAATTCCTATGAAGAGATAATACGTGGAGAGATCTGACAGAGTTCAGCAGGCAACAGACAGGGAGCAGAAACAAACCGGGGGTGGCTGAGCAGGGGCAGCTCAGGGAGTGCCCAGCCAGGGGACAGGCTCAGCAGCATGGGACTGCCAACCCCTTACCCTGTCCGGTGGGTGGCATCCCCACCCCTGGCAATGGGGTTGGAACTACCCGATCTTTAAGGTCCCTTCCAACCCAAGCTGTCCTACAACTCTGTGACCCACCTCGTGCTGCTGGAGCTGCAGAGCAGCGCGCACGGGGCACTGCTCCAGGACAGGAGGGATGCACCGTGACAGCATCCCACTGCGGAGGAGATAACCCGGGACATGAGCAGGAGGGGGGGGTGAGTTCAGGCGGCAGTGACGGAGCAGGGGGGCTGCGTGGGGACCGCCCGTACCGGGACGGGGCCCGGGGGCAGCCCCCGAGCACGGGGGGACACACCACGATCGCAGTAACAGAGAACACGCTGGAGAGGGATCGCGTGTCCCGAGCAGGACTGGGCTGTGCCTACTTGAGGCACAGCCCGGCTCACACACACGTACAACACCGCGCAAGCACCGCGGTCCGTGCGGGAAGAGCCCCGCAGAGGAGGGCGCGGGATGCGGGGCACGGGATGAGGGATGCGGGGCACGGGATGAGGGATGCGGGGCACGGGATGAGGGATGCGGGGCACGGGATGAGGGATGCGGGGCACGGGATGAGGGATGTGAGGCACGGGATGTGGGATGCGGGACATGGCTGTGGGATATGGGGCACAGATACGGGGCAGGCTGTGGGATGTGGGGTACAGCTGTGTGATGTGGGGTACAGCTGTGTGATGTGGGGCAGGCTGTGGGATGTGGGGCAGGCTGTGGGATGTGGGGTACAGCTGTGTGATGTGGGGTACAGCTGTGTGATGTGGGGCAGGCTGTGGGATGTGGGGCAGGCTGTGGTCCCTCCCCCGTGCCCACCCCGACACGCTCCCCGCAGCATTTCTGCAGGGCCCCCGCGGTGCGGGCAGTGCCACCTCCAGCCCCCGGGTCCCCCCTGCCCT
>VXAU01001866.1:1076790-1104099 GCA_013399695.1 Formicarius rufipectus
ACCCCCCCCCCCAAATGATCTGCAGTGATTTACTGTGATGCTCACAATGGGCTCTGTATAAGGTATCTGAAGGAAATTTAACTTATTTCCCTCCTAAACCCTCTGTAGTGATTAGATGTGACGCCTGGGCTCTGTGCTCGATAAAAGGTGGTCAATGTACACTTGAAAATTTGGTATTTTTTAGAAAAATAATTTTCATGAACTTTTCCTATCGTTTTCTCAGCAAAAACAAGCTATTATGAAAGCTCCAAGTAGAATTCCTCCACAAGTTTAGAAAGTTGAGAAGGCGATGATTTACCCTCCTTGTTTCGTGCAGGAATGTGAGATAGCAGATTTTAAGCGTTAATAAGTATTAAAAGCCACGAGGAGCATTAAAAGTGCGTTTCCAAGTGGTGTGCTCCACGCAGAGCAGAGGTTATTCACATGGCTGTTCGAGAAACTCCATTCATATCTCTGACTACCTGGATTTGAATAGAAACCAGACAGCAATTCTTTGGTCCCAGCCACTATTCGCCCCGCTGGACAATAGAGATTTGTTAGCACACAGGCACAAGCCCTGGGACACAAAGCTGGAGGCAGCAGAGATAGGGGCTTCACTGCACAGGAAATTACAGCTTTTGATGCACTGTTGGCAGGTCTGTCGGTTCAGAACAGCAACATGCCTGTGCCATGTTTAAGAGCTCCTGACTGCCATTTTTAACCACCTAGAATGTCATAAAAGCTTTATTGTCGCAGTATGTAAAATCATGAAGTCCATATGGTTACTTTTTGGCTGCCCTGGCTCTGGAAAGCAGAAGCATGATCTGGCTGGAGATTTTAATTTGGGGGGAGTGGGGAGAGGGAAATTAAAAGAATTTGAGGACAGGAAAACTCAAAGTGTTTATAAAAGCAGATATTTGTTACTGAGGCAGCTGATGTCTAGCCTGAGAGGGGGTGGTGTTCTAATGGACTTGTTTTAGTGGTGGCTGTAAGAGGACGAGGCTGGACAGCTGATTTCATCCTGAAGGGTTCAGTAAATGTACTCCATGCAGCTCCAGTACCAGCTGTGGAGGAGGACATCGCTCAGTTGTGTCAACTTGGCAAACACCAAAATAAATAAGAAAACCCAAAGCGCTCAGTGTCTGGTACCTCCCATTTTCCCTGCTTTCCCCCCAGTCTGGAGTTAAAATGAGAACTGCTTGGAGACTGGGCTTTAATCCACTGATTGGAGCCAATGAGCAGAAATTATTGAGATTAGAAACCCAAGCAGCGGGTTTTATTAGCTGAGAAGCCAACCCCTCGCTGTGCGCGGCGCCGCGGCCAGGGCAGCCCTCACCCCAAGAGCAGGAGGCTCTGGGCTGGTGCCCTGCCAGAAATCATCCTCCCCTACCACCGGAGTGCCACAGAGGGCACCCGGTCCAAGGGGGTTTTGGGACCCCTGGGGTTTCTGTCTGTGGGTGCAGTGGGATGACTTGGCTCTTCCTCACACGGGAGAAACAATGACCGGGAGGGTGGGATGTTGGGTGGGGGAACGTGTGTTTGTTGTGAGCTGCAGACACAAACGCTGGGCTGTCTGCTGCCATGTCACGAGTGTTTTGTCAGTGCAGTTGTGAGCTCAGGAAAAGGGGAAGAAGTGTAAAGTGAGGAAGGTCCCTTTTGCAGGGCTCTTGGGGAAGAGCAGTGCTGAGGCTCCGCACCAGCCCAGGAGGCAGATGATGGCCTCGCTGCCACCGCTCCTTTGAGCAGTGTAGGGCAAGAAAGGGCTGCATCACTAAACCAACACACTCGTAAAAAAGGTGCTACTTGTATAATTAACAAACACACATACATGTGAGGGGCCCACTCAGAGAATTTTCAGCTGCTCTGTCAGAACAGTAGAAGTACAAATGGGAATGTAAGTACTTTTCACAGGAGTCAGTTTTGTCTGAGTAATTATATAATTTCCTTGAATTCTCCTACTGATGGAGTACAATGGCTTTGGTGTATTACTTCTCAGTGAAGCCAAGATAAGAATCAGGCCAGATTACAATCAAGCTTTTTTTTTTTTTCTTGCTACTACTGACAAATCCAGAAGGACCTAGCTAAAATAAGCCTTTGAACCAAAATATTATTATTTTAATGAAGGTTAAGGATATTGATGGCTCTATCTACAAAACACTTTAGATGAAATTCCATGGTATTCTTAACATACAGCAACCTTTTCTGTTACCTGTAAGATTGCTAATACTTGGTATTCATTCAAATTCTGATTTTAAAGCCTACCCCTTGAAAGTGCTGCCTTAAAAAAACAAAGTGCTGAAAATTTCAATTCTGTCCTTGCAATTGGGTTTTAAGAGTTTGAGCACCTGTTAAGCATATAGTTTTGAATGGAAACCAGACCATTATAGGTTGGCAAAAAGAACTTCTGCCAAATCAAAACAGCCATAGGAGGAATGTCTGGGCATAACCTGCCCCCGACAACATCTGCAGACTCAGCCTGGACATGGGAATAATCCCATCATGCACATAAGAAAAGGATGATGGCTCTTCCCATGTGGTCAGGGTTTATTTAAACTGCACATAGAAATAACAGATAATTCCACAGTCAGTTTTCTCAATGCCAGTTATGGCTATTCCAGGGGAAAGCGTAGAAAGGCTGAACCACTAACAGCCCTGGAAGTTGCAGTGGATGCAGAAGACCAGTGTGTATAATCCCACCATTACTACACAGTATTGCATTACAGGGTTGGTTGCCAATAAAAATGCGTCAGGTATGCAGAGATCTTGCAATACACTTGGCAATGTAACAAAAAATGTGGAATCCTAAGAATTTCATTTTATCTTAATAATAGCCAGCAGATGCTGTAATCATTTCAAACCCACAGCATTGATTAATAGCACTCAACAGTTTCAAATGTTAAGAACTCAAAAGACAACAATCGGGTGTTTTGATGTTAAGGGTAACATGGAAGCATGTGTTTCCCTAAGAGGCACCACAGACATACAGACTGGTGACATCACCTTTTCAAACAGACTTCAGTCATTCCTGCTCTCCCTGTTCTGCCTGAGAGTAGCTCAAACCATCTGCAGCTGCCCTGAACTGTAACACAAAGAAATTCACCCAAGTGCCAGGAATGACCTGGGTGAAACTGCATGTTTTCAGGTGCCGAGTGCTGCATCTCAAACCCCAGGACCCTCCTGCATTAGCAGGTGACTGTGCCACCCAGATACCCGTGTGGAATGAACCCTGCAGGAGGGCTGGGGGCTGCTCCCTCTCCACCTGAACCGCTCAGGGCTCATCCACACTTTGGGTTGGAACACCCCGCAGCTCAGACCTGTGGTTAACCTGCCTTTCACTCAGACAGGCCAGACAGTCCGGGCCGAGATGCCAGGCTGTGATTACGGGCAGGGGAGCGCGGCGGGCGGGCACGCGGAGCAGGAACGTGCACACCCGGGGCACTGCCCTGCGCTCACACGAGGCTGTGCCACAGCACTGCTGCAGCTGGGCTGGCACACGGGGACAGGGCCTGCCTGCTCTGGTGAGCCCTGCCACGGTGAGCCCTGGCACAGTGCTCTCTGCCATGGTGAGCCCTGCCGTGGGGAGCCCTGCCATGGTGAGCCCCTGTGGTGGTGCAGCCACTGCTTGTCCAGTACAGGCACACTGAAGCAGAACTGGTCCAGCAAGCCGTGGGTTATCCAGCCCAAACATTCCATCAGTGTGGTTACTGATTCGTACTGTAATAACCTAAATCAGTTGATGGTTTTCTTGAAAAATACCTTGTCATACAAGCGTTTGAGGCTTTGCTACTTCATTTCTTTTGGGCTTTGACCATAATTAGCACGAGTGCACGTCCCTCTCCTCTCGTGCTCCAGCCCCCAGTGCCTCTGTGAGTAACGCTGCATCTCCAGTCTGCTCCCGTGAGCAGAAGGGATGTGGCTGTGCTGTGAGCAGAGGTGCTCAGGGTCTCACCACGTGCAGTAATTCGCAGTCTCCCACATTGCCATTCCCAGCTGCACGCACACAGTGCCCTGGCGTGTGCCCTGGTGTGTGCCCTGGCGTGGCAGCAGCTCCACGCACGTGAGCAGAGCTGAGCCCCCAGTGCGGGCAGGGGGAGCCCGACAGGGCACAGCTGAGGGTGGCTGTGTGAGGGACACACGACCCTCCCCTGCACCTCAGCGTCATGAATGGCTCTTCAGAGTCACATTTGTTTCTTTAGGTGGAGCCTCAAATTCAGATTTTTAAGGTGATCAAACGTTTGCAGACAGGGTTTGCATTGAAACCGTTTCTAGTTATAAAACAGAATGCGTTCAAGTTTGCCATATATTTTTTCTGCTAAAGATTTAAATATCATGTGGCTTTAGCTTTCTTTCTGTTCACTGAATATCAAGGTCAATTAGGAATGATGTCTGGCTAGTACTCTCAGAGCAGATTAGACAGTTGCATCAAAAACTAGGACCATGTATAGGTCATCTGTTACTGTGACCTAGATTTCTGAGAATCTGTTCAATTTGTTTTATTGAAAATGCGGTCCTCTCTCAGTTGTTTCTCATAGCAAACCTCTCTGTAATAGCAGAAAATAGCTTTATTAGATACTTACAGACACTGCTTACTACTTCTGTTAAGACACAAAGAAAATCAAATCCATGCAGCAGACCTGTGCCTGTCATCCATTTAATTTTAAAATAACTTAAGGTTCTGAAAGGCTTATGCCTTATAATCTAAAGCATTTGGTCCACATGCCAAATACTAAGCAATCTGAAATACATAATAGCTTAGCTGCAGCTTTGTTTGTCCTATTTAATTCATTTTTTGCCCTAAGTAACTAGTGGGTAGATGCAATATTTCCACAGTCTGCTTTGGAAAAGAAGAGCATACAGAAGTATTTGAGTGAGGCTGTTTGGTTTGTATCTGTGTGAGCTTTGAGGGCCCAGGGAGGAGAGTGGGTGTGGGTTGCCCAGATCCAGACAGCCCTCCCAGACCCACCTGTTTACTGAGGATAAGGATGGTGCTGTCTGAATCCTGACACTTTACACCACATCCACCTATGCCTGCTGGGTTGTCATTCTGAAACCACATAAAAGCAGATTTCCATTTGGAACATTTTATGACAAATTTCCTCTCCTCTCACAGCTCTTAATTGTTCCGGTAGAAAGCAATTACTGGAACAGAGATCATGCAAACCCCCCTGTTGTTGGTGTAAGTCCTGGGGAGAGGGAAGGGCAGAAGGTGTATCTTAAAATATTAGAAACTATTTTCTAAACACCAGTGAGTTCAGTGTTAAAGGAAAACTATAAAAATAATGAAGTGATTGCAGAGCCCACAGTCCAAAGACTGGCAACCAAATTGGAGCGTTATCATTATCATCAGTCTCTGTGGCTCATTGTGCTGGGGTACAGAGCACATCTGGAACACTTGTGCTTTCATCACACCCTAGTTCAAAAGTTTGGTATTATGATCAAACAGCAGGAGAAGGGGCACCAAAAAAGAAAACATGCCAATAGATTGAGATTCACAAATAAAAATCTGCAGTACATCCCTCCCTCAGACATCATACTTAGGAAATCTGTTCCCAGTTCTTCAAAATTCTAAAGCCAGTTCTACCAACTCATCTGAATTTTATACTACTTTCATATTCAAACTTTTATGTGCATCTCACAGCACACTGGGACCAATTTATTTTATAGGCAAGATAAAACCCAGCAATATTTGGGTGACGTTATCCAAAGATCATTCTTCTAAATGAACATAAGTACATTTTCTCCTTTTTGTTTCACATGATGGCTGCATTCAAGTAGGCTAAATGTATAATTCAGAGAAGAATGGCTGAATCCTGCTCACCTGGGGGTCATATCCACATCCATCCAATATTTAAAAGCACACAAAAGCGAAGAAATTAAATATATAAGAGGCGGGGGAGGAAGTCTTTCTTCCAACAGAATATTTGCCTGGTAACCAGATAGAAGAGACCGCCTCTTTTTTTCCCCCCAAATCACGGTTACTTGTTCTACAAAAGTCTTTGAAGACACTTCTATTTTAAATTTTAACACCTGAAGAACAGTTAAAGATGTGCTGCTCTGGCTGAGCCGCACACAAAGCAACAGGAGGGAACTCTGCTGTTCATCCAAGGCTGCACATGCAGGCAGGCTCAGGTCGTGGGCAAACACGGCTGGGTGAGCTCGGGGTGGAGATGGGAGCAAACGGCAGCACAGCGGAGGGGAAGCCTGTCGTGGCAGGGCCAGGTGCTCCTGACAGGAGGGAGCGCAGGCTGCGAGGCTTGGTGGGTCCGGGGGGGGCTCAGCAGAGCAGGAGATGCCACGGGACCCTCAGAGGCTCAGCACCCACTCAGCTCAGAGGAGGACACACTCGTGGACGCAGTAACACTGGCAAGGGATGAGAATCTCGCAACCTCTGAGAGGAGGAGGATGGGGAAGATGGATCCTCACCTGTTTTCTTCCTGCTGATTACAATGTCATTCTCTTTGCTTCAGTTATTCACAATTATTGGAAGTAAAATCTTTACTGCACTGAGTGTATCATGAAATGGAGTCTTATAAGATGGCAGCATAAAACTGCCCTGGAGGTGCCACGCTGCCAAAACTGAGCTAAAAAGTGAGATTTTACAGGTGTTTCTTTTGAGAAGAACCCCACATCTTGAAGTCTAAGACAGGAGAATGGCTGGATTATAAAACTGGAAAACAGGAACTAATTATCTTCAAAGGGACAGTTACCAACAAATCAGAAGACATTATGATTATGAAAAGCAAATCCTTCATTGGATCCCTCTCCATCCGTATAACTTCCCAAGCTGATAACATAAGCTTTATCCACCTGGAATTGCTAATATTTCAAACAGCAAATCAAATAGAAAAGTCCCAGTGAGCACAAGAAAAATATCTATATAGTGTTGTATGTGAAGAAGGGGTTCGATTGGAGTCCTGTCCCTGGTCTGGAGTCCCAAGAAGCCATCTCAGAGATGTCCTGCTCAGGAATGTCCTGCTCCCTTACAGAGCAGGGATCATACTTTAGTATAGTCTTCAAAGATCAAACTGTATAAACAAAACAAACACCTAAAATGACCACCTCCAGCTACACTGCACGTGTGCCAGGCAGGAGCAAGGGGACCAGGCTGACCTTTGGGACCAGCAGGAGGACTGACGGTGCTGCCTGCCCTCCCTGCCCTGGCAGAGACTGCCCAAGTCCAGCCCATTCACCTCAGTGTGACAAGGCACTTCCCTGCAACAGAAGAACTGATTTTTCTCAGTACTGCCACACCAGCAATTTCTAAAATGCTAAAAGGCAAACGAAAATCTCAGTAACAGAATCATGTGCAGTTAGGATCATCTCTCTCCTTCCCTAAACCAAGGCACAGGAACTATGCCTGAATTCACAGCTAATGGGAAATCTTCTGATCTTCACAGGCAGGGAGTTGCCAGGCAAGAACAGTGAGCACAGGAGGATCTTCTGAAGCAGCATTTATCCTGAATCCATCCCCACAGTGAGTGTAACGTGGGGCTGGAGCAGTGCAGTCTGTGGTGAGGGAGAACCACGAGCACGGTTAATACAGCAGAAGAGACAATGTTATTTATATCTCCCAAAGCTGCTTACCCAGTGTCAGACGTGCCAGGGCACAGTGCAAGTGCAGGAACCCATGAGGAGGACACCTGAGAGTCCTCTCCGCTACAGGTGAGGGATCTGACACAGCCAATCGTCTGCACGGCAACAAATGGTATCTTAAAAGAGGGGATAAGAGTTCACAGAGAAGCTGTGCAAACTCATGGTGAGAAAAAGGCATTCCTGGTGACTGAAGGCACAGAAGCCCCTCTCCAGAAGTCTGTGTGTGTTGAAAAACGTCTGGAAGACAGGAGATGATTAGCAGGAAATATGCAAGCTTCTCCTCCTTGTATCCTCCTCCAAACATCCATTAGCCAGTGGTTTGATTGTATTTTGAGGGTCAGAACTGCTTTATTGATTGCAGCCAACAGCTGAGTTCAGTAGTGGTGCCAAACAGCAGGGTAGTTCTGCCCAGCAAGGATGGTTTCTGAAGTTCTGTGGAATGAGGTGACAACACCGTTCTGTTCCCTGCAGCTGCAGCACTAACAGCTCACACATGCAGCCTCCTCCGAGCCCATCCCTGCTGGGTCTGCTCAGAACAACATCCCTTGCACCACCCTTGGGGTGCTGGGAAGCTGTTCCAGTCCTGAAGAAGCTCCTCGTGCCCCTCCAGCCTGCCTGGGTGGGACTGTGGGAGGGAAGAGAGGTACAGAGGCAGAACGGGCTCAGGGCATCCCGTGTCTGATCCCTTCACCTTCCACAGAGACAGTCCTGAGCCAGGGCAGGGAGCTGGAGCCTAATCCAGGGTGATCGCTCCTGTGTAAGTAGGTCAGCCAGGAAGCTCCTGCCCATGGTCATGTCTTCCAGCCCCCACCACCCTTCTCACTTCAAGCAAATTCAACAAATACTTCCTTTAGCAGGTCACAGAGATGGAGGGTTTGATTCTGAGAGCTTGTGTGTGTGTTCTAAAGAGATAAAACAAGTTGTGCTTAAAAAATACAACTATTTCACCATTTTAATGGCTCACAAAGAGTTCAGTAAGTGCTTTAAAAAATACAGGGCATCTCATTACTCAGCCTGGGTTGTCAGATTGCAAGAACATCCAGATCAGCTTGTTCATGAATGCCTTATTTTAAAATATTACCATGTTTGGTAAAACCAAAATCATTTTACTTTTCTGCTAAAATCACTTGCTGAGCCTTGGTCTAATATTCTCAAGAATGAGGAGTGTCTGGTGTAATTTTGTTGCAAAATCACATCCCCGTAGGTCAGAAAAGCCCAGGGCAGGGTTGCTGTGCTCTAACTGGTTCGTTTGTGCAGGTAAAGGTACTCACACAGACAGGACAGCACTCGTGCACCTTCCCTGCTTTACCTCAGAGAACTCTGTTTTACTGGTGACAGTCCTTCGGATTATTTCATGGCTCTCCACTCATCCTTTCAGAAACCTGCTCAGCTCAGGGATGTCTCCAGGGCAGCCTTTGCCAGAACTGGAGAAAGTACCATTTCAGCAGTTTCAGGAGAACTAAATGCAGATGCACCAGCCCCTGTTCCTGCTCAATATTTCATTGTTTGCACAGCAGTAGGACTCAGACTGTGCACACACATGCAGTGCATTATCTCCATGGCAAGTCCTGCTCCATGCGGCCGAGGCCTTTATCCTCACACATGGGCTGTGTTCCTTGTTCCCAAACATGGAACTTCATATTTGGCTGTACCAGAGCATTCATTTACGCTTGATTTATCCAAATTTGTGTCACTTCTCCATCTAAAAGACTCCAAATCTGCTAAAATCTGATCCTCAGTTTCCCCCAGGGCAGTACCCGCGCTGCCTCAGGACATGGCCAGTCACTCTTGGGCTGCGCCAACTGGATCAAGTTCCTGCTTGGAATTGCACTGAGACCTCCCCGTTTGTCATCTGTTAATCCTTTTAACATTTGCCACAGCAAATTTGTATCATACCAGTTTAAATTGTCATTCAGTATTAAGTCAAACACCTTACAAAAGTCCAGAGTATGTTGCATCCACAAGCAAGCTTGTCAACTCAGAAATGAGATTGAAAAAACTGGAGAAGTCCTCCATAAATTGCTGGAAATTGGTATTAGCAGCATTTCTCTCAGGTCCCAGAGGAGCTCTGCATTTATTTTCTCTAGGATCACCATCACAGCACTACATTCTACAGGGGCAAACAGAACAGACTGGTAAATTCGTCCTCTACTTTCCCAAGACTTGTCAAGTATCAGATCAAGGAATTTTTGGACACTTGAAAATAATCTCCAGTGCTAACTGTAGAAGACTGCTGAATCTGAAGTGTTTGGCCATGGCATTGCTACTTCAACACTTACCCAAATTTCAATAAAACAGCAATATCTAAAATTACTGCCAGCAATTCCATCCTCATGTCTCCCCAAGGTGTATTTGTGTGCTTACCCTGCTGGAGTCATTTTCCTTGACAAAACACATTTTTGTATTACAATTAACGCTTGTTCCAGGACAGAGCACACGTGCTTGCACATGGCACCTGTGTGGATGCTCCAGGCAGGCAGGGAGACACTGCCATGTGCTGAGCACAGTCCTGGCCCCAGTTCCCATCCCCGCGGTCACACACCTCCCTCGTGAGAGTCACAGCTGCAGCACAGGGCTGGGAGCGACAGGGAAGCTGCTTTACCACCAGATGAATATGTTAAATTTATTCAGTGCTACTTCAGGGCAGTGCTGTTGGGATTCCTGCCGTGCTATAAATAAAAGCCTTATTGTGAGGAGCTAATAGAATGATTGAATTAGGGTGTAAGAATTGTTCAGGTGCCATAAATACCCAGAGCACCAGAAACATCCACAAAATGAACTAAATCCTGTCTTCATATTCGAAATACCAGGTTAACCTCTGTGTTCCAGGGCTTGTATGCAAATTTTGAGGAGACCATTTTCTTTGCACAGAAATCCATTCTCTCCACAGTAAGTTGAAAGAAAACCCCGTGGTGCTCCGAATGTACAATATTTTCATTGTAAAGGTCCAGTCAGCAGTCACTGCCTCGCTGACTCGTGCCATTACACTGCTGAGCTCACAGGGGTCCCAGTTTACAAGGCATTCCATGCACAGAACCGACAGAGTTGGGCTTTAAGGGCCCCCTGTCCCATGGGCTGCTGCCTCCAGCAGCTGGGGAGGCTGTCAGGTCCACCTAATGCTTCCTTCAGAACAGAAAATAATGATCAAGCAGTAACAATAGAGGTGGCAGCTGTCAACTCTGGACTGGTTTTGGTGCTTCCCAGGCAAAAGGAGTGTGAGAGGAAGGTTATGTTGAAGGTTCAGTGCCGACCATAACCTTTGGAGTGTGCCTTGCACATATTGCCCACTTACAGCTTCCAGAGAACTGTTTTATCATTTCAGAATCTGTCCAAAAATCTAGCTGATGGAGAGCTTTGAACTTTGCAAGGGGGAAGGAGTGTGCAGCCAGGATATAGAAATAACATGTACAGTTTGTTTTTAACATTCAGAAGAAATTCAAGCTCTGAAATCATGAAACGAGAAGATGAAAGTTACCGCCTCAAAGGTCAGTGGAGGTATAAAAGGAGGAGTAAGTAGTGAACTGAGAAAAAAGCCTCTCTCACAATGTAGTTTAAATATAAACACACTGTTTTGGTTTGTTAAAACCAAAATTTCATGCTTGACTTGCACTCAGTTT
Organism: Formicarius rufipectus; assembly: GCA_013399695.1. Lineage (NCBI taxonomy): Eukaryota > Metazoa > Chordata > Aves > Passeriformes > Formicariidae > Formicarius > Formicarius rufipectus. The sequence goes on from VXAU01001866.1 coordinate 1,087,980, forward strand.
CCTTGATTTATGTTATACCTACCACATGTAGTCACCCTTCACACTGAGACACTCCTGAGGCTTAACACTGGAGGCTGAGCACTGCTTGTGATTAATTCAAATTGTCTTTGTTCTTTCCACCAGCTCCAACTCCAAAAGATGGCAGAAAAAGGTGAGACTGATTTTCAGAGAATTATTTTGATTTTCACTATCAGTTGATGTTTAATGATACCATTAAAATCAGTCAGTTTAAGTGCAGACTACAACCTGTATTCCTTCAGCAAGATTACTTCAAGTTCTTTATTAGACAATACACTTACTGTTAAGTTACATGTATTAGCTTGGGATATTCAGGGACACTTAAGATCCCTATAACAAGAGAAAATACTCTGAATTTAAAGCAACTCTCCAGAATGTAAGCAGCAAATTATCACCACAGACTCTGTAGACTCCACTTCAGTCACAGTAAAATTATTTCAGATACAGCAGCAGATTTAATTTTTAACAAACAAGCTGCAAATAATTCCTCTCTCAAACCATGCAAGCTACGTGGAAAAGGTGGAGATAATTAGATCCAATATAGAGATTTAAAGAGAATAAATTCCCTTTTCTTCTTTTTAGTGGAAAGAAGAGGGGGGCAGGAGCTGTGGAAATGCAGACAGAAATGACACACTCCATTAAGAAGCAGATCCCCTGCTCTCACTTCTGTTGGTTTAGAGTTAGGGGTCCCCCATAACTTTTTTTTAAGTGAACTTTATAAAGACATCTGAATCAGTATAAACACCCTTAGTGCAGCTATTGAGAATGTGCATATTCACAGGAGGAAAGGCTTTTCCACAACTGCAATTCTGATACATATTCAGAGCTGTTTTAAGAAACACTAAGTCAACTCAGCATCCATAACCAGTGTTACACTTCTGCAATTCATTAGTCCTCGTGGTTCCATTTCGTAATTAAAATACTTTGCAGTTTAAGACTTTACAATAAAGAATGTGCAGTCCTCAGCAGTGTTTCCACTGCCAGTCTATGGAAAACATATGCATGGAAAATCTGTACAGTGCTTGTCCACAGCCATCTTTGGATAACTTCAGTGAACATTCAACGCTGTCGGTGAGTTTGAGAACTAGAAAAAAACCATCGACCGTTGACTGTACCTTGAGGTTTATCAGAACCCCTCTGCTGAATGGAAAGCCTGAACCTTCAGAGATTTCACATGTGGTTGCCATTAACGGGTCATGATTTACAGATTACATTAAGAGCTGCAGAGGTTGAGTTTTTCCAGTTCTTCTACTTTCTCTAAAAGTGAATTGGTGCATAAGAAATGTTTTCTCTTAAAAAAAAATTAAAACTTTATACTAGAGCAGAATTTCTACAGGACAGAGTATGAGAGCAGTGGAAGGTTTTGTATGGGCAACACAAAAGCAGGAACATATCTGCACCATATGGTACACTTGGAAACAAATCTGACCGTGGTGTACATTCAAAATAGCAGAATACAGGCCAGATCAGGAGGAAAACCTCATTTCCATTTGGGCTGGCAACTTGAGCTTCGCTGGAAGAAGCTTTGGAATGTGAGTTCATTTGCTGCGAGGAACCTGTGCTGGATTTCAGCAGCTGCTCCCCGGGAATGCCGAGGGCTCCGGCTCCCTCCCAGCTGCTCCCGCGGCTCAGGCTGTGCCTGTGCTGCCAGGCAGGCAAGGACACCCCTCTGTGGGAAGGAACACACAGCCAAGGACTGGGGACACTCAGTGGGACCTGCTCCACCCCAGCTGGGTGATGAGGTGTAGCACTGTGGGCTCTGAGAGCCTGTGCCTTCACGGGGAGCTGCACCCGTGGAAGTCCCAAAGCATATGCCAGGGAATGTTGTCTTGAGCTGCTCTGGAAGGACATCTTGTAATACTTATAATTCTGTTCTGTATACAGTCACAGATGGGCAGGATTAACAAAAGAGGTACCTGTCTGGGGCCCAGGAGAAAGCACAGGCTGTTGAAAATTAAGGCTCTTCCCTTCAAGCACATTTATGTGCTTTGTGCTATCAAATCACTGGGGGGCATGAACATATCAGGCCTTTGTGTCAGTAGAACACGGTTCACCTGGTAGTTACCTACACCATCAGAGCCTTCCTGCCATCCAGGAGGTCTGAAAAATCTTGAACCACACAGAGTTTTCCATCTGACACAGCTGCTCGAAGTGATGAACCACTTGTCAACAGCAGTGGGTACCCCAGTAATGGTGATGGTGCAGGGGTTCTTCACACAGCCAAGAAACAGCCTCAGTGTGGGCATGAGAAATGCTCTCAAGCAGGATGTCTCATCCTGGTGTACTGTGAATACTCCTGGGATGAGGCCCAGCCCTCACTGAGTTAGAAAACATTGTGCTTCTGAAGGATTTTTGGAAAATAATTTGAATGGCAGAACAGGGAAGATCATTTTCAAGCCCTTGGTGTACGCAGAGTCAAGAACCATAAACTACAAACCAGGTATTCCAAGCTGCAAAAATCTGCACTAAAAGTGGATTAACCAAGCAAAATTAATCACCTTTACAAAAAACCCCGTGTGATTTATATTTATTTTTAATGTAGTTTCTAAAGAAGACTCTACTGGTCTCCTGGTGAATGTGTGCTTGCCAGAACCAATGTCTTTACAGAGCCCTGAAATAGCTGCACCCTGAGGTGGGATGACTGCAGAGGGACTGCTCCACGTGACACCACCACCACAGCAGAGCATCTTCAGCACCTCATGGCTGCAATCAACATTCATTGCTGTCGGTGGGTTTTCATTTCTATCAACTCACTGATCAATGAATGCAAACTGCGGACCAGCCAGCCAAGGAAAGCAACAGTTTTGTCAAAGAAGTGCTTGTGTCCAAGTTCTGCCTCCCAAAACCGTGTAAGGCAGCCTGTGGCTGGGCCATTATCCCACCAGAGAGGTTCAGGACACGCCATCGAGCTCCTTCATGAGCAAAAAGGAGCACTAAAAGCATTATGTAACTTAAGAACTGCAGGGGGATTTTTAAAGGGGCAGAAGAGGTGAGGAAGTAACTCAATAACTGTGTCACCCAGTGGGTAAATCTCAGTAAAGCATAAACCTACAGCTTTACCTGGTTATAGGAAATGAAACCTCCTGAGCGAGCCAAGCTGTGGGTCTTTGGCTTGACAGGGCTACGAATGGGAGGAGGCAAAGCAGGAAACAGTCACTGATTTAAGGTGCTGCTGCAGAAAACATTCTTCATGGCTGTGGTGGGCAGGGCCAGCTTTGATTATAGTGGAAATACTCAGGAGCTGGGGCAGGGACCCTGCAGCTGTGCAGGGAGGAGCAGACACATCTGTCTGCAGGGCAGACAGAACTGACACTGCCTGCAGGCAGAGGAGCAACCTCTCGAGCTGCCCTCCAGATATTTTTTTGTGATAGGCATGGCATGCCCAGGAATGCCACTGTGGGCAGTGCCAGGCACTAAAGGCAGGAGGCCCCCGTGGTGCCCCCACACTCCAAAACGCCACACTCCAAGGAGGGGCCACTCAGCCCGGGGATGGCAGAGCCAGTCATTTCCTTGTGCAGTAAAGGGTCCAAGCGCTTCTCTTCTGCCTTGTTTCCTCCTCCAGCTGTTTACAGGATTATTGTGAAGCAGTCTGTTCAGACACGCTGTACTGATATCCCACAGAAACCATTTCCCTCAGCTCACTGTACAGTTCAAGTCAGAACAACTCACTAATGACTTTTAAACTCCAGTTTGGTGAATATTCAAAATAAATCTGTTTGCTTGTTCTGCTGCAAGACAATCTGGTTCAGTTTTACACAGGAACAGCTTCAACAGTTACACACTCACAGACTGAACTTTGCAAGAGTAGAGCTTTAGGAACGATGCCCTCCCGTCTCCCTGAGCCTGACAGCCAAGGGCTCTGTTCAGTCACCCAAAGCGAGCACATCACCCACACCCTGGGTCAGTGTGGTGCTTCTGCAGAGGGAATTTACTGCACTAATGTAACAGCAAACAGCCCAAAAGCACGGCTGCCAAATTGTTTTAGCATTATCAAAACGAGAATGACTCATTTTTTATGCAGTTTGACATTTTGCCTTTGAAATCTCGAATTTTTCAGCATGCTTGGCAGGCTCCTTCGGAAGTGAGAGTGCACAATTTGGATCTTTTCCAGTGACTTCTTACATGATGTACAAGAAAGTACTTGTGCGTTATTTTAAACAGACATTTCAGCCAACTGGTTTTCCCCACGTACACTTGTATGAAAGTACAAAATACAGAAGTCCTGACGGGGTGTTCATCTTTACTGCAGGGACTGGTGAAAATAATTCACTGCAATTCCTCTGAATGGGACATTTCAGACAAACACGGAACACAACAGTAAAGGGGCCATCACCCCCTGTTTGCCAGTGCACAACAAGCCAAAAGCCTAAGCAGGCACTCCACAGAACTCAAATACTCTGGGTGCACAAATAAGCTAAAGAATTCAGTTTCCTACCCTGCTGTAAAAAAATCCTCAGGATTTTTTGTTGTTGTTGTTTGTTTTAATGATGTTTGGTTATGAGATAGCAAGGGAAAAAAAACTTACTAAGGGAAGGCAGGTTACCAGACGTGTTCAGGATGTTTTTAAATCCATGCTTGGGAAGTTTCAGCTGTTTCTGGCACCAACTGTTCCCTCCCTAGCACAGCCACCACCCCAGGCCTGCCTGCCCTGCAGCGCCTCAGGGTGATGCTGAGCACGGTCCGAGCTGCCCCTGGCACAGCTGGGGCTGCTGAGCCCTGCCAGGCACCTCGGGGCCCCCACTGCCCACCGGGGTGATCCAAACACAGCAAGACAGCAAAAGAACTCAAGGAGCTCAGTTTATTTAGTTTATCGAGTTTATGTAAATATCTTCATAGGGAACAGACGTTTGACAAGCATTTTTCAGTTTAGCAGAAGATAACACGTGAAAGCTGTGGCTGGACAGACTCAGAGCAGCAATAACATGCAGTTGATTAAGGGGAAAAGGGGGTCATTCGGGTCATGTTGGACAACCTTGCTCTTAGTATTGGCAGATACATTCTGCTGGGAGAATACTGTGGAAAATTCAGTTTTGTTTTAATACCCTTTAATACAGGAGAGACCTGAACGCAGTAAATCTGAGCTATGTCAGGCCACAAAGACTCAAGAGAATATTAGCCAATATATCATCATAAGCTCTAGATGTCTCTAAATGACAAATTATTCTACATGTGCATCTGGAATTATCTGTTTCCATATAAAAGTGATGCATGAAAACCTGGCTAGAATGCCTGCAGAGGTGTGTTCCATTACTCACCAGGACAATAACTGCACACACATTGGCAGCTCGGAGCCTGCCGTGCCTGCACTGCTCAGGGCTGTCCTCAGCACAAAGGGAGGGAGCAGACATTCCCCCCGGACAGGAGCCCCAGTTCCCCAGAGCTCCCAGTAAAAGTGCCAGTCCACCAGCACAATGGCACCAGTGTCCCGGCTCTGGAGGGCTTTTGGCAGCTGTGAGCATCGGAGCGTTAGTTCTGAAATGAGCTCTAAGTTAAACACCCCAGTGGGAAAAGCCACGGAATTCCCAAACAATGAGCCGAGAATGGGGTTTGCGGAGCACAGCCCCTGCTCGGGACACGCTGCCCAGTCGCACCAGGCTGACAAGGGGCTGTTGCCATCTAGTGGCTCGCACGGGCTGGTCCCTCGCACAGCCAGGGCCACTAGATGGGGCACTGAGAAGGAATTCTGAATGCTTATTTTTCAGGTGTCCAGCAGCTCAGAGTTTCAAAGTCTCAAAAAGTTACAGACCCAAAAAAACCCATGAAACTGAAGAGGATTTCACCAACTGCTCTCAGTTTCATAAGGAATTCCAGGCTCTACATTTCCAAGTTTAATACTGAAATACCACAGATAAATACTTCCACATCAACATGATTTACCATCACCTCAGGGGTTTATATCACTCACATACAGGCACCTACTTCACTGGGATACCTCTGGTGGCAGAAGGATCTTACACAGCCTGCGTTCTGCTGGTGTGAACAGTCACAGACCTGGTCTGTGCTATTTTGTGAAAAACACCTCATCAGCTCTCAGCTATGGGTATCCCCACTTTCAGAGTAAGCATTAGCTCTAAAACTTCTCAAAGTCTCTACCATGTAGTATCAATTCACATCTCTGGATTATCTCAGAATGAGAAATTCCATCTCAACACACATGGCAAGAAAAGGGGTACTTACTGCCCATGGAGTTCACAGGGAGGACAGGAGAGGAGGAACTCATCTGCTCCACATCTGTAGCTAATGGAAAAGTGAAAATGAGAAAGATGTGATGTGCATGTTACCAAGAAGTTTTTAATACTTTCATTTACACTTGAGTATGTGCATCTTTGATCACCTGAGGAAGCTGCTTTATAAGCAGGTCATTTGTAACAGCATCAGCCTTCCCTCTTTCAAGGTATTTCTATGACATCCACACTATCTGCAGATGTACTTTTTCAAGCAGTTGTATTGGTAATCTGTAATTTGTGATGGTTTGAGAATATCAGTTCAGAACAACTTCCAACACAAAGCAATTCTGAATTACATCAGCTTTAAACTGCATGCAGAGCAGTACTGTGGAATGAAAGGACGTGATTATCTCCCATCTGTGTCCAGTGCACCTTCAAAAGACTCCCCATAGGAAGAGAGATCCTCTTCCAAAGGCAGGCAAAATGCTGGTATTTGATCTGGAGCAGCATCAAAAACAAGCATGTTTAAACACAAGACACTCCAAAGCTTTATTTTCTAACAGCTGAAAGAAGAAGCAGAATTTCCTGCCTGGGGTTTTTCATTGGCAAACACAAAGTCAGAATGTGATCCAAACCAAATGCCAGATGCCCTCTGTGTTTTGGGAAAGATCCAGCTTTCCAGGACCCAAACCAGGAAAGAACCATCTTCCAGTAACAGCATCACTTTTAACCCAAAATTAGGTAGAACAAAGATACATTCTTCAGGGCTTGATCTCTCTCAAAAGACCAGAATCCCCCTCAGCACATCACCACAAACACTCAAGTTGGGCAGATGCATCTCTATCATTTTGGAACTGGTAGATCCCACATAATTATATATTGTAACTCCTGTTTAGCTTTAAGACCCAGTAAATGCACACTACAAGTTCTGTTCCTACCCACAGACCAGTCCCAGAAGCACAGCCCCAGTCCACAGCCAGGCTTTGCTGCCAGCCCAAATCCTGCCTTTCACATTCCTGCAATTCCCATTTCTCTGGCAGCAGGCAGCTCCCCGAGGACCACTGTTTACACTGAGGAGTGCAAAGTTCTGCTCTAATTAGGCAAACCACAAACAAATGTAAAGGCTTCAGCAGACCATTTGCACAGCCCGTGGGAGCAGACACAGCACCACACTGCCTTAATCCTCCTGCCCTGCTTTCCTGCCACTTGGAGCAACCCTCACAGAGGAGCCTCCTCGGTGTAGCTGCCACAGCCTGGCCCACACCGGCACCAGCACAGAGTGATGCAGCAAAGCCCTGGGTCCTTCCCGGCCCCTTCCCCACTGAATTCGCAAGACATTCGGTGCCCGGAACACCTACACGTTAATTTATTGTCGCAGTTGGCTCTTCCTTGCAGGTGTTGCCCAGGTGTGCAGAAAGCTGCAGGTGACAGGCAGAGTGCAGAGCAGCCTGCACAGCTCTGTGCTGTCCTGCAGACAACGTGGCTTTGCATCTCCCCATCTCCCACCTTGCTCTCCCTAACCTGGGAAGGGCTGACCCTCTGAAGGAGCCAGCAGGTCACACACTAGACATGTGGGTCGAGGTTTAAAAAGGTTCTTCAGGTGCTGTACAGCCATTTCAGAGCCCCAGAAAGAGTTTTGTACTTTTTCCTACTGAAAGCAACATGTGCTTTCACATAGAGCCAAATTCAGCCAAAAAATAAGCCCAGTTAAAGCTACTTTCAATCTCCTGTGAGTGGCAAGATTCAGGCAGTACGGATTCAGCCCTGAGCACAAGTCAGCTTTCAGAAAGGCTGAAGGACCAGCTCAGCAGATGGTCAGTCAGGGTTACCTGCTGCTCTGGCACACAGGGGTCACTGCCCAGCACAGGGGACAGATGGCACAGGGCAGGACTGAGAGCCCATTGTGTGAGCAGCAGTCACTGGGGAGAAAGCTACACCTGCCAGCAGCTGGAATACTTGATCAAGTATCATTCAGAAAGCAACTAAATCATGCACGTGCCTTCTGAAGGGAACTTTCTGAGCAGAGCTTGGAGACAGCCAGTGCTAATTCTTGGAAGTCCTGTAGATTGTTCACATTATGGGCTGCCAACAACAAAGTGTAACTATTTCCCAGCTATGCTTGGAAAGGATAATTTCGGTTCATGCCTGAAATGATGTATTTTAGCTATTTCTGATACGTTCACCAAGGTGGACACCACGGTCACCACGTGCTGCTGAGGTCTGAAGTCAGAATTCCCTCAATATCCTGCCCAGTGCTGCTGCGAACACGGTGAGCCCACACCAGAGCATGGGACATGGCACAGCTCTGGTATGGCAGAGGAGCAACACCTCAACATTTCAGTTCTAGTGCTACTGGCAGATGGTATTTATAACTTATAAATCTCAAAATCACACTTATTATAAGTATATAAAAGCACAAGTACTCATCCTACACCTGGTCTTGGATAGGTGGATTTAAAAACTTCTCTCAGTATTAAAAGAATTCAAACAGTTCTTTATGAAACATGGCAATGCTGATTTTACTCTCTTATTCATAACCCACTCCCCTCCAGCCCTTTTTACCTTCATAATAATATGGAATGCATTAAACTCCTAAAATCAATTCAGCTAATGGAGAGAAGATATGGATTAACCAGCTAAGACTTTGGAAACTGGTTTGCTCTAAAAGATGAAAAGGACAAAAGTCTGCTCAGCTATGAAGGCAGCTGCTGCCAATACAAGTATTTACCCCCTGACCTCTCCTCTGCCCACTCAGTGAACAGTGCCAATTGTTTTCCTGTATTATACACTGTTTACAAGCCCTGAGTGGCATGAAAGGAATTAATAATTCAGCTCATGAGGCTGATGACCTCTATTGGGGTACCTCTATTTGCTGAGCAGGAATCAGAGCAAAAAGCTCCCTTGAAGCCACAGGGTTTCTTTAAGAGATTTTTCACTTTACAGCCTAATTGGCCACCATAACATAAATCAATTATTTCTCCTGTTTTAAGCAACAATGCCACCTATTCTCAACCACTCGATTTCTAACTTCCCTTGTATCAAGCCAGGCCTTGTTCTTTGACTTTTACAATGCTCTGGTAAACACACTGGCAAGGCCATCTTGGAGAGCTTCACAGGCTCAGGAACATTTGGGAACACCAGCAAAAAGAGGTTATGCTATTTTGAACTTCTCCTGACCTTTGCCTGCCCTTGTCCCTGTTTATGCTAATTGCAGTATATGGGCTACTCCCAGAAATGAACTTAGCCTGAACCTGTGACACAGCATTGGACTCTGCAGAGCAGTTTGGTACCCCCTCCCCAAAGGCTGTCCCCGTTCCAGAGAGGCAGAGATCAGCAGGTGAAACCCAGTGCTCCCAGCACTGCTGAGAGACCCGAGATGGAACGAGCAGGACGTGCTGCCCCAGTGAGTGCCCCCATCTGCCCCCGTGTCCCACCAGCTGCAGAGAAGGGCACGGTCACAGCACAGCCCCTGCAGGCTCAGGGCACCCCCCGGCAGGCTCTGCCACGGCCCACAGAAGGCACTCAGTGCCCCTCTCACCCTCCTGGCTCTCAGCCCAGCCCAGTGCAGGCAGTCCCCACCACAACCACCGGCACATCCCAACCCGTGTGAGGGGCCCCCAGTCCTCCCTGCCCAGCTGCTCCCCGGCCCCTGCCATTCCAGGGCGTTATTGCACTCCAGATGCAGGGCTTGGTGTTTGTCTCTGTTTAACTCTGCAGTTTGAATCAACCCTTCCCTTCAGGTTATCAAGGTCCTTCTGAGCAGCAGCTGTGCCCTCCAGAGCATCAACCTGGTGTCATCTGCAAGTCTGATGAGTGTGTCCATGCCACGCTCCAGATGGCTGACAGAACTGCTGCACAGTGGTGGCCTCAATATTGACTCCCAAGGATAACCACAGCTTAACAGGCCACCAGTTAGTGCCTGAACCCCTGACTGCCACCCTTTGAACAAAACAGCCCAGTTTTTCACCCAGTTTGCCTACAAGGATGATCTGGGACAGACTGTGTCAAAAGCCTGCCTGAGGTTAAGGTTAATGACAAAATGACTCTCTCCTCATTCATGGATCCAGTCATTTCATCACAGCAGGAATGAGGCTGGTCAGGCATGATCTCCCCTTGGTAAAGCCACAGTGAATGTTCCCAATTACCTTCCTATCCTTCAAGTGCCTGGAAATGTCTTTTGGGAGGATTTGCTCCATACCCTTCCCACTAAAGGACTGAGACAAGGATGACCAGCCTGCAGTTCCCCAGAGCAGCTGCTACTCAGCAGGGCTGAGTTAAAGGTGATTCATTATCCCTTATCAGCTAAATTTTACTATACAGAGACATTCCTCCCCTTTCCCCTACATTGGCTAGAGCTCCCCTCACCTCCACACTGAAAACAAACACTGTTTGCAGAGAGGAGTGGGAAGTAAGGTCACTGTGATAAATATTTTTGCTTATTTTAATTTACATGGAAAACAATCCCGGTTCCTGCTTACCAACAAAACTGGAAGGGAACCTACACAGAGTGGAATGTTCCACGTACCTGCCCTGCGTTCCTCAATAAACACCCTACAGACATTGTTATTTTAAACGCCTGTTTACATTCCAGTAAAATTCTGTCGGCGTGGTATCTGATTTATTGATGCCATCAAAAGTCACAGGATTCCTGACGTGCCTCCTGCAGCACCAAATCCCGGCAGGAAGGGGCTGCCCGTCGCTGTGGGCTGGGCTGGGCTGGCAGAGGCTCCTGTGCTCCCTGAGCCAGCCCAGGGTGCCCTGGGGAAGCTGCTGCTCCCCGGGGACATTCCCCAGGCTCTGCCCCTGGAGCAGGGGGTGCTGTGGATGGAAGTGCTGCCAGAGCCAGCCCTGGGCATCACTGAGGTTCACCAGGGCAGCCCAGTCCTCTGAAGGGGCTCAGACACCTCTGCATCCGATTTTACACTTTCAGGCCACCAAAAGAGCAAACTTCATACACAGTCAAGCAGCAAAGCTTTTTAGGAAAATGATGATGATGCAAAGAGCCTGCAGGCATGTTCTAAATGCAAAGCATCATCTGTTTCAAGGCAATGCCTCTCAGCATGAACGCCCCATCGCAGGGCTCTGTCCCCGGGCAGGCAATTCTGCATCTTCTCTACATGGAGGATGTTTTGGCCAAACAGGATACTGCCTACCAGGCAGCCCAGCCCACTCCAATATTGAAAGATCAATTGCGTAATCATTCTGTAAATCTGGGGAAATTCTTTATTGACTTTTTGACTACTGATAAAAGTGTTGGCCAACACAAGGCATATTACTATAACAAAATCCATCTAGAGTCCACTAGAATTACCTTCATTTAAAAAAAAAATTGACTGATATTATACAAGAGATTATTTTTTAAGAGTTAATATCAACCCAGATTAATACTCATCTACTGATATTATGATATACAGAATATGCCAGAAATCACATTGCAAATTACCCAGGGTTTCCAGGGGTGAGTTGTTCCAGACCCCAACCAGTGCACCAGACTGGAAGCACCCCTGAACTGGACCTTTTCACCACAGCACAGGTAACTGCCCATCCAGCAGCCAGTGCGGGAATGACACGCTGGGATCCTGGAGAAGCACCAATATGGGATCAGTCTGAAAACAGCTTTTCTCCCTAATCTCAAGGTTAATTAATTTCACAGCATTTATCTTCCAATTTTAATTAGCACAGCTAGTATTCCAGCTCCTGACTCTAATGGCCTTAGCTGCATGCTGCCAGGAGCTGGCTGGCTGCACCAGCCCTGGGCTCAGCAGCTGGGGAGTCCCTGGGGAGTGAGCTGTGCTCTGAGGACCAGGACAGAAGCTCTGACCGTGAAGACGAGGTGCGAGCCCTCCACACTGAACAAGTCTCCTCATTGCTACCACAGTCCACAGAAACTCTGCATCACCCAAATGAAGCACTGAATGTCCAACCACCCTCAGAGCAGCACGAGAGGGGAGGCTCCTCGCCTGCCTGGGGCAGGGCTCTGCTGCCACACTCAGCTGTGGCACATGCCACAGGTCACATCAGAGCATTTGGGATTGAAGCCTACGAGTCCTGTGGTTCAGCACAGGGGAGGGAGGAGTTAGAATATGAAATACTCGGCATTGTGACTCAATGGCCAGAGCCAGGGCTCGCAGGGACCTCGGGGACCGAGGAACGAGCCGGACACGCAGCGTGGGGGAACAGCACTGGGTGCTGCTGTCCCTGTTTGGGAGGTCTGCACTTCCCACGGGGCTCCTGGAATTGCCTGTGGATGGTTTCACTTCCCACGGGGCTCCTGGAATTGCCTGTGGCTCGTGCTGCAGTAACTGACCAGGCCTCCAGATTCCAGGTTTCCTTACATTACTGACCAGTACCCTGCTCAAGGAATCCCAAAATCCACAGCCTCACCTGCACTTGCCTTCCAGCCCCACCAGCACCCCGGGTTTTGTTGGAGTGAAAGGCTTACATTAAGCATTTGGCCTCCCAGGGACAGGGATTACAAGCAGGCAGGAATCCAGGGAAATTGGATTCCCTCTCCCCACCCACCTCTCTGCCTACGGTCTCCCGTGTTTGCAAAGGGCATTAGCTCCTGCTGCGTGCAGTTCCAGAAACACTTGCCTTTCTCTTTGGGGCTCGTTCCAGCCACATCTGCCTTCTGCCGTAATCTCATTTTGCAGGACACCACATCTTGTAGCAGCTTTTAATTGTGGTAACACATCTAAGCATCTTAAAAAGCCCATCAGAAACTGTTTGACAGTCAGAAAATGTTCTTCGGGATAGAAGGACCATTCCTAGCACTTGGATATTTGTCTCCACTTAGACTAAAAAATTACCTTAAGTACAGGAAAAATATCTGCATTTTTTAAGAGGAGGCTCCTAATCTTTTCAAGGGAAAATTCATTCTGGATTGGATTTAGTATATACTGCTGCTGTGAAGAGCAGTCTGAAATCTTAATTCACATTTAATCTAACTTAAAAATAATACAAGAGTTTTGCAGATTTCTATGAAAAGACAGCACACAATTTTGCCTTTTGTAATCTCAGGTTTTAAGACATACAAGTTTTACAATTCTAAAATCATTTTTACATACCTTTCTAAGGGAAATCTATTTATATTCCTTGTTTTCAAGCTGCTCACCACTGGGCTCCACAGATGGCCATGTTCTGCTTGGGCAGTGGTGGGAAGGGCTGGTCACTCACAGCCCCTGCACCCCCCCCAGCCTGAAACCTCTCACTCTACCCAGGAAAAGTCACCCCACTGTGATCTGCTCTCCAGTGGAGTGAGATCAGAAAGGCTGTGGCACTGCCATTTATTTCTCAAAAATTGTGGCATTTCTTATACAACTATTGCAGAGGCTTCCCTAGAAAAAAAAGCAGTTACAAACAACTCTCTTGTTCCAATTTATAGCATCTTTACAGCTTATTTTCCAGTATTGATCTGAAGTAAAATTATTTGAATTTCAATTTATTATTTGAATTCAAATAACCCCTATCCACATGCTACAGTAAAATATGCTACAGGTCTACAGGTATTGACAATTACTGTTTACTTTTACTGGGCAACCTATATATATATATATTTTTATTTTTTTTTATTTTTTTTTTAACATAACTTAAAGATGAAAAACAATCCAAGCACCCAGAGGCGCAGTTATTCCCTGACACCAGCTGGCAATAGAAGCTGTTTATTATTCTTATTTTATTATTATTTTTCTTATTCTGCTTCATGAAGAAAAGTAGAATTTAAAATTCTGATCCTCTAGATAAACACATGCTGCTGCTGGACGTGCCACATCAGAACACAGAGGTTTGGGACCAGGCAACAAACGTTTCTCCTACCAGCTACAGAGAGGCAAAGAAAATAAATCTGAACACAAACCAGCTCAGCATCACCAGAAACAACGCCCTCAGCACAGGCTGGAGCTGCCCATTCAGCACGAGCTGTTCTCTGCCCAGGCCGCCTTTGCCAAGGGGAGTCCCTTACACAGGGGTGTCAGTGCCCCCTGTGAGCTGGGCTGAGCAGCACCCTTCCCTCCTGAGCACACCGAGGTTCCCACGGGCTGTGATTGATCACCCTCTGCCCCTTAGAAGAGCTGATTGGTTTCCCGGTGCCAGGAAAATGATGGATGGATATTTCAGGCCATGGGCCTCTCTTCCTGCTGGGGGTCCTTTTCACATGTCCCCAGTGGGCCTGGGGATTTTTTTCAAGACTAGGAAGTGTCATTTTTATGGATACCATCCTGTGACAGGGACAGTGCACTGGGCAGAGGCCCCGTGTGAATTCAAGTGAAATACTAGAGGTCAACTCAAGTGTTAAGGTGATGGAGCCAACCAGCACGTCCCAGGTAGGCAGGAAAGGAGAACTGGGCAAAGAAAAGCTTTGGAAGGCAGCAGAGCAGGAGGCAGTGAGGAGTCCCACCCTGAGCCTGCTGCTGCAAACTGGGAGCAGCAAACCAGTTCCCAACACTGGCACCTTTCCTCAGCTCCCTGCAGTTGTGTAACACACCACAGGGCAGGTGAACTGGCAGGTGACAATAATCCCTGCTCGTGACCCACAGAAAGGGCACGTCCTTCCTGCTGTGGATGGCACAGGCAGAGGATGTGGAGCCTCCTGGCAAGAGCACACACGAGACATCTGAAGCAACAATACACTCAGGAGTAATTCCTTGTAAGTATTGCCAAAATACATAGAGCTACAGCTGTGAGAATGAATGAAGAGATTTTTGGAGGACACGCTGGTGTTTGGCAGAACTTTCAGAGCCTCAAAGTTCTTTTACAAATTTTTACTACAACCACGACAGCCATCATTTAATCACTTGGCTTCAGGATCTGAGGGCTCCAAGGCAATTCCCACAGGTAAACCCAACAGCAACTAACCAGAATAAACCTGAACATTTATTTGTAGGAGCCCCGTGTTCATTTACAGCCCCAGCAGGGCAGGAGCAGGGCAGGGAGCAGGGCATTAGCATAACTTAAAGATGAAAAACAATCCAAGCACCCAGAGGCGCAGTTATTCCCTGACACCAGCTGGCAATAGAAGCTGTTTATTATTCTTATTTTATTATTATTTTTCTTATTCTGCTTCATGAAGAAAAGTAGAATTTAAAATTCTGATCCTCTAGATAAACACATGCTGCTGCTGGACCTGCCACATCAGAACACAGAGGTTTGGGACCAGGCAACAAACGTTTCTCCTACCAGCTACAGAGAGGCAAAGAAAATAAATCTGAACACAAACCAGCTCAGCATCACCAGAAACAACGCCCTCAGCACAGGCTGGAGCTGCCCATTCAGCACGAGCTGTTCTCTGCCCAGGCCGCCTTTGCCAAGGGGAGTCCCTTACACAGGGGTGTCAGTTCCCCCTGTGAGCTGGGCTGAGCAGCACCCTTCCCTCCTGAGCACACCGAGGTTCCCACGGGCTGTGATTGATCACCCTCTGCCCCTTAGAAGAGCTGATTGGTTTCCCGGTGCCAGGAAAATGATGGATGGATATTTCAGGCCATGGGCCTCTCTTCCTGCTGGGGGTCCTTTTCACATGTCCCCAGTGGGCCTGGGGATTTTTTTCAAGACTAGGAAGTGTCATTTTTATGGATACCATCCTGTGACAGGGACAGTGCACTGGGCAGAGGCCCCGTGTGAATTCAAGTGAAATACTAGAGGTCAACTCAAGTGTTAAGGTGATGGAGCCAACCAGCACGTCCCAGGTAGGCAGGAAAGGAGAACTGGGCAAAGAAAAGCTTTGGAAGGCAGCAGAGCAGGAGGCAGTGAGGAGTCCCACCCCGAGCCTGCTGCTGCAAACTGGGAGCAGCAAACCAGTTCCCAACACTGGCACCTTTCCTCAGCTCCCTGCAGTTGTGTAACACACCACAGGGCAGGTGAACTGGCAGGTGACAATAATCCCTGCTCGTGACCCACAGAAAGGGCACGTCCTTCCTGCTGTGGATGGCACAGGCAGAGGA